>JASAUF010000669.1:14275000-14757500 GCA_030180095.1 Magnolia changhungtana
AAGAACGGTTTAACTTGGAATGTTGAGGGTGAAGAAATTAATATACATATAAACAATTTTTTTCACTAAAGCAAGTGCAAAAACAAGAATAAACTAGCACTTAAATAAAGTGTTCTCCTCAATAACAGGCCAAGATAGATCTTTGTAAAGTAAATTTTCATGGTAGGCTTTGTTTGGAAACCCTCAGAAGATACATCATGATGATGGAAACAGTCTGACAGAAGGCCCCCATACATGCCATGTAATCCACTGACATGGCATGGATAGAGGACTCCTAACAGAGAATGCCCAGTGTCGTGATACATCTTCCTAGGGGTTTCCTAACAAAGCCTTGCCAATTTTCAGTAAAGCAAGTGTAAACAAGAATAAACCAGCACATAAATATAAAGAG
Source organism: Magnolia changhungtana (assembly GCA_030180095.1). Classification (NCBI taxonomy): domain Eukaryota; kingdom Viridiplantae; phylum Streptophyta; class Magnoliopsida; order Magnoliales; family Magnoliaceae; genus Magnolia; species Magnolia changhungtana. Next base: position 14,275,392 of record JASAUF010000669.1, read on the forward strand.
TCCTTAATTTCAGGCCAAGATATTTTTTTCTCTGTTCTGTTAGAGAACCAAGCCTGCCTTGTTCCATTTAACCTATGGCACACACAAGTCAGGTTCACATAAGAAGTTTTGAGCTAGATTGGTAACATTTGCACAAGTTACAACTACAGCATTGGAGACAAGGTATTAAAAAACAGTTATGTAATGGTAATGGTGGGAACCATTACACATTACGGGGCTGTAATGGCCATTATGGAAAAAAAAAAAAAAAGGCCCGTATCAGCCCCATAATGGTCCATTGCAGGGCTGATCCAGGTTTCTTTCAGGAAAAAAAAAAGGCCGGTGGCTGTTAAGGTCACTGTTACCGTTATTAAATACCCTGTTTGGAGGTCTGTGTTGTCCCTTTTCATTCCTAAAACTTTATAGTGCACTAAATTTTTTTTTATTACTTGTTCAACTGAATGGTCCAAATTTAACCGGACCAGCAGCAATGGGCTCATATTTATAAAATGGACATAGATTGCAACCCTTCATATGGCCCATTGTCCGAGAATGTGGCCAATTGGCCATAAGTGCACTCATGACCCATCAACCCACTTACGTATAACAGACAATGATGGCAGTTACAAACAATCAAGTTGAGGAGAGAGGTCTACAAGGGTGTATCCAGCAGTTCTCTCACATCAACTCGACTGTTTGTAATTGCTATCATTGTCTATATTATCGGAGAGAGGAAAACAAGAGAGGCCTACAGTCATGTGGAGAGGTCTCATTAGTGATCAGGATTAGAAAAGCTTTGCTCAAGACTGATTTTCCATTTCATATCTACTCTATAGTTGCACGAAGAGTGAAGCAAAGCAGCAACGGATTCGGGTGCAGGGAAGCATCTATTTCAAAGTGTTAGCAAGTATAAATGGCTAGGAAGCAGGAGTACAATTCTGAAGTGCGATTCGAAGCAGGAGTGGCACCAGATTAGAAGGATCGTGCAACTAATCTACTCCCAGCTAAGAAGAAATTGCATAGTATGAACTCTTCACCGTTCCAGACTTGTCCATTTTCTCATCTATTAGCCATCATAATCCTGACTGGGAAGGGAGGAAAAAAGGAAGTTCAGGTATAATGTTGCTAACAACAAGCTGACGGTGTCACATCGACATCTAATTTTTCATCATTTAGAAATGGTCTGATCTCTAGTTGCATGAAGTGCGACACAAAGCGGAAAAAAGACTAGGGTACTGGAGTGGGGAAACATCGGTTTCAAAATGTTAGCAAGCATAAACAGGTGGAATTTGAAGCAGGAGCTGCAAAAAAAGGAAGCTCGGGTATAATGTTGCTAACAACAAGCTAACAGTGTCACATCAACACCTAATGCTTCACCATTTAGAAATGGTCTGATCTATAGTTGCACGAAGTGTGAAACAAAGCGGAAAAAGATTAGGGTGCTAGAGTGGGGAAACATCGGTTTCAAAATGTTAGCAAGTATAAACAGGCATAATTTGAAGCAGGAGCTGCACATAGTTAGAAGGATCATGCAACTAACTGACATAACCCAGTGGATCAATCTCTGCCACTACTAGCTCCCACTGGTTCTATTTCCAAAGGAATCATTGCAGCAGATTCTGTGTACCTCATTAACTGCTCATTTTAGGCAGCTGTTTCTGTCCTCTCATTTAATACAAAATTTTACTGAGGTAACAGCAATAAAATGACTGGTCTGTAATCATATTTTGGAACCCATCATCCCTTTGTATGTTTCTAACCTAGTCAACAGTTGATTTATGCTGACTAGGGTGACTTATAACTTAAAGTACTTAACGTTGGTTACAGAAGTGTTTTAAATAGTGAATAGCCTGTCGTGTAGCATTTAACCTTCTAAAGCATGAGGCATAAGCTACATAGCGTGTAGTGTAAGCAACGTGCTACTGTCATCAGATTATAAGTCCATTCCATACCAGACCAGACCAGAATAGGGTCATGTACATTCTCATTATGAGAAGGGGTCATTCAAGCGTATGCTACATTTTTAATTAAGGTTGCACTTGGTTGCATCAAATATCATGAGATTTCATAATATTTTGCACTAAATTAGACTTACTAGTAATGGAATTTCATGATATTTGCTGCAACCAAACACAATATAAAATAATAGAAAAAATAGGGCAAAGATAAACTATAAAGATAAAGCAAGAGCAACAGAATTGGTTTAATGCTGTTCGTCTTATTAATTTTACTAAGATCACTGAAAAGATAAACTAATTTTTATTGAGAAATAGAAAAATGTAACAAATTGATGAAAACATAATGATTTTTGTTTTAGTGAAAAATAGAAAAATGTAACAAATTGATTTTTGTTTTAGTGAAAAATAGCTTGTAGTGTAAGCAATGTAGCATGTAACATTTAGTGTGTGCAAATTAGACTTAAGCTATTTTCATGAGCTACGTAGCGTTAAGCCTAAGCTACGGTACGTAGCATAAGCTACATGCTACGTAGCATAGCTATTTAAAACACTGGGCTACAGTTAGGAGCTGAAGATCTGAATATATCAAGATGCTTCACCTGCTCCACTTTCATAACTATCTCAACGCTTCAATTATCGCCATGAATGCAGCTCTGCATATGTCTAACTTTTTAGAGGATTGATTATTCTATTTTAGATCATAAAGTTGAATGCTAAGGCATAGTTGAACTTCACAGTATAGCAACTAAGTCTTTTCATTACTGTTTTTCCATTGAGGATTCTTTTAGTCATATGCTGATATGCCCTTGGGAAATTCTTCAATATGCATATACATATATTGTACACAGAATATACCATTCATATGTACAGAGACTGGAATTTTTTTTGCTCCACCGGTGCCTGTCAAAATCCCAGATATCTTCCTTAAACTCGGGCATCTGCAGTGCATTCATCTTAAGCTCAGCCATCTGTAACACACCTTTAGGTCTTTCCAAGCAGACAAGAGAATCTTGGTGGCTTGAAGCTACCTGAGAAGTGTTGCACAAATAGCTTACACAATGCATTTCTTAAAATTTTGTCCAGTAGACAGGATCAAAATTGAAGAAGCAATATCAAAGTGAAAGGCTGACATGTAGGCAAGAAATACCTCGGCCAGGTCAATATTTCGAAGTTTTGGCAGCTCAGCTTTGCAATTGATACTGCAGATATCCTCACCTGTCTGTCAAAATGAACCATTATTCATTAAGTTGTATGGGGATGAAGAGGAATATAATGGAAATGAATATCCAACAGTTTGCAGAACTGACCTCTTTACAAATATACTCCCCATATCTCCCACATACCACACAAACAGGCTCCCCAGGAACAGGGAAACGCTGTTCACCTCTTTCCTTGATCCGATCACTTTCATCCACACGAACTGAAAAGGAGTTATGTAAGATTCAGGGAGTGAAATACGTGACACACACAAAGCCACATGCATACACACCCCAAAACGAAAAAAGAAAGAAAAAAATCTAACTAAGAAAAAAGGAAGCATGCAATGTGTCCCTCTAAACATAAAAGAGTTTTCAACAATTCCTTGAACAGTAGTATGAATTAATATTTTTTCACGGTTCCAAGTTAAATACACCTTTCCACTTCCATCCCCCTCCCCCTGCATTCACATAGAGGTAATCAAAGTTTAGGAGAGGATCTAGAAACTAACCAGGACTTTTTCTATCCAGTTTTTCTTCACATTCTTCTGAGGAAGTACTTTCATCCCCTGAGATTCCATGACAGAAAACTATCAGTAGTCAGTACACTGCAAAAGACATCCAGGCTACACTAGGCAGTATGTCCGATGCAGGCATTGAAGCTTTCTACATTTAGTCCAGCTTTTTTCACAGAGGAAATTGCAAAAATGAAACATCATCCAATGTCAATACTTCAAAAATAGACAAATCTGCCAACCCAACTATATCAAAAGGTTTCAGGAAAGATTCATAAATTTTCAAATAGTATGCACAGAAATGAAGAAAAAGTAAACGATAATACTGCATATATTTGGCTTTGATATTGAGCAAGCAAAAAATCTATTGGAAACACGAGAACTGGGTAAACAAGCACTCTTCAAACATAAGCTCTGCTTGGGTCTGCCTCAAATATATATATACAAGCCATAAGCTATGAAATTATGGTAAACCAAAATCAAGTGAGACTATCTCTGAACAAAATCAATCATCTAATTATTTGTGGTACGCAATAACTCTATAAGCAAGAGCCTATGATGTAAGTATTGCAATTCATTGTGGCAATTGTATCACAGGAAATTTCACTACTGAGCACAATCAGAACATTCAGTTGTAGGTTCTCAACCAAGGAATCAGAGGCTACCAATCTTGCATGAATTTAAGGCTATGTCTCACAAAAATGAATCCACATCCTGTAAAAACCAACCAATGGACGAAATGAATACAATCTAAGTCCATATTCAAGGCACAAATCACAACCTCTGAGACATTAATGTACTCTCCAGAAGCCAGATCACTCGTTGCAAATAAAGAACCTACCTATCTACCGTATCAACATCTTTCTAAAGTAGGCTGACAATGGTGATGGTTCAATTCCACAGTGTGGCTAATATGCAAGCGCGCGTTAAAGCCATTCGGAGTATAATTGTGGATGGAAGGCAGATCAACGATAAACAGGAAATAGCCGAGCACGCAATTTCGCACTTCAAATCCTTGCTTTCTTCGGATGATTGGTCCCGACCTCGCCTTGATGGCCTCTCTTTTAACTCCCTTGATCAAGCTGAGGCTGATCTCCTCGAGGCTGAGTTTACAGAAGAAGAAGTCAAAGAGGCCATCAATTCTCTGGGAGGAGACAAGTCTCCTAGTCCGGACGGTTTCCCAATATTGTTCTTCCAAGATTTCCGGAACAGCATACGGATCGGCGTCATGGAATTTTTGCAAAAATTTCATCAGAGGGGCAAATTATCTAAAGGCATTGGAGCTTCTTTCATTTCTTTAATCCCCAAAGTTGCGGGAGTGAGCTCTTTCTCTAAATTTAGACCTATAAGCCTGATCAGTGGTCCTTATAAAATATTGGCGAAAATCCTGTCTTCCAGGCTGACGAAAATCATGGGGAAGCTAATTTCAAAATTCCAGAACGCCTTCATCAAGGCAGGCAGATTATTGATTGTGCCCTGATTGCTAATGAATGTCTCCATTCGAGCCACAAGGCGAGGGAGAATATATTCTGTAAGAATGATATCGAGCAGGCATACACGATCACGTCGACTGGGGGTTTTTGCAGTACATGCTAACCCGTATGGGGTTTGGTGAGAAATGGAGAAGGTGGATCAAGGCGTGTGTGGAATCAGCTCACTTTTCGATCCTCATCAATGGCGCCCCCCCCAAAGGTTTCTTTTCCTACTCTAGAGGTATTCGTCAAGGGGATCCTCTCTCCCCCCTCCTCTTCCTGCTAGTAGGTGAAGCTCTCTCTCAGATGTTGATTAATGGTCAAAACTCAGGGATTCTTAAAGGAATCACAATATCTGGTGTCTCTACCCCGGTGTCTCACATCCAATTTGCGGATGACACAATGATTTTCTCTGGATCCGATTTTCATTGAAAACCTCCATACAACTCTTCGATGCTTCGAAGCGGTTTCGGGGCTGAGAATAAACATGGCGAAATAAATAAATAAATAAATTGGGGTTAATGTAGACGACTCTGATCTGGCTAGGTTCACCACTTTATTAAGGGTGTCCTTCTGCTTCTTTCCCTACAACCTTTGTAGGTCTGCCCCTCGCCTTAGGTCCCCCCCCCCGATATCGATGTGGTATACGATTGTAAATAAATTTAAAAAATTGCTCGCTAGATGGAAGTGCCAATACTTATCTGGGGGGGGGGAGGCTCACTCTCATCAAAGCTGCCCTCTCAAACCTCCCAATGTACTTCATGTCTTTATTCAGATGCCCGGCGTCGGTGTTGGATCGTATCGACAAGCTTAGAAGAGACTTCCTCTGGTGCGGTAAGGAGAACCAGAAGAAGCTGCATCTCTTCAACCGGCATCAGGTTTGCAAGCATTTTCAGGAAGGGGGAGCGAGCATAAAAAACTTGAAGATCATGAACAAAGAGGAAGATGCTCTGTGGAATATCATTATTAAAGGGAAGTATGGAACCTCTACGGGTGGTTGGTGGACCAAATATTCTTCAGCTTACAGATCCTCTTTCATCTAGAAAGGGATTTTGCGCTCCAAACAAGCTGTGGTTGATAATATGGGTTTCGAAATGGGAAGGGGGTCAGCTATTTGCTTCTGGGAAGATCTGTGGGTAGGAGATACTCCGCTGAAATACAAATTTCCGAATTTATATAGTCTGCCCCCTGACAGGAACATCCCGATCGATAGATGCTACAAGCAGACTGCTGCCAGAATTGTGTGGGACGTAAAGTGTACTAGAAACCTTCATGATTGGGAGATTAATGGGTTTGTGGGGCTGCTGAACTGTATCTCTAATATGGTTCCTGATCCATCCACTCCAGATAAGTTGATTTGGAATAGGGACAAAGCTAGTGTGTTCTCGATTAGATCCCTTTACTCTTACCTGCTCCCCTCTCCCACTCCAGTGGGCATTGTTTCCCCCTTCATCTGGAAATACCCAGCCCCCCCTAAATATATTTGCTTCGGATGGCTTGTTGGCAAAAACAGAATCCTCACAGTAGATAACCTCAAGAAACGTGGTATGCAGCTTGTTAATATTTGCCTCCGCTGTATGCAAAACGAAGAAACTGTCGATCATTTACTAGTTCATTGCCCATTCATCGGCCAAATTTGGCTAGATTTCTTCAATAGGTTCAACATCAGCGGATGTCTCCCGCTCACTGCTTCGTCCTTGCTAGCATCCTGACATGGTTTCAAGATGGATAAATATAAAACCAAGATCTAGAGAATGTCTATCCTGGCCATCTGGTGGGTAGTCTGGGAGGAGAGGAACAATAGGTGTTTTAATCACATTCACGCTTCGGCTCTTTCCGTGGGATCTCGAGCTAAAAATCTGGTCATCGAATGGGCGGCTAATGTTGTTGGGCTGAAGGAGTTTAATCTGTTGTTTTTAGGCTTGTAGTTTTTCTTGTTGTTTCTGCTATCTCAGCAGTGCTTTGTCTTTTCTTTTTTCTGGTTTGTCTTTAATAAAATCCCGTTGCCTTTTACAAAAAATGGTGATGGTTCAATTCCATTGTATAAACTGTGGCATCCTATCCATGGTACATGTGGCCCAACTTGTGTGAGCATCCAGACCATGCAAACATAGACTGATCATGGTATGCCAAAACAGTTATGTAATGGCCGTAAAGTGACAGTAACAGTGGTAACAGTTACACACCATGAGGCTGTAACGGCAACGGTGGTAACTGTTACGCATCACGAGGCCATAACAGTAACAGTGGTAACTGTTACGCATCACAAGGCCATAAAGTAACAGTGGTAACTGTAATGCGTCACGAGGCCATAACAGTCATTACAGAAAAAAGACCTATAAAGGTCCCGAAACTGATTTAAAAAAAAAAATAAAAATAGAGTCTATAATTAATAGCCGTTACGAGGGCCATACCAGCAGTTATAGCCAGCATTGTAATGGTAATGGCAGTGGCTGTTACGGCCACTATTACTGTTATGGAACGCCTTGAGACTGATAGACACCATAGTGGATGAACTATAGCCAAAATTCACCATGATTGAATGATCTTATTCTTAACCATCTGATTCCACTCAATGAACTCGACTAATGCCCATTATATCATAACCATCCATTTGATAACAACCATTTGGATGGTTTTGATTGTTCAACTAGTTTGCTCATTGATCCATGCGCCATCCAGAATGAGCCCTACGATTTATATACTCCTTTGAGGAACATGAGTTTGAAGCAAGGTATGCCGTATGGTCATTACGTAACAGTAACAGTAGCTATTACGTAATGGTAACTGTAGCAGCCATCTCATAACGGTAACTGCGGCAACATTATGCATTATGGGGTCATAACGGCCATTATGGAAAAAAATGCCTTGTAACAGCCATCACAGCCCCCGTAATGGCCATCATGGTCTGTTACAAGGCCAATACAGGTTTTTGTTCAAAAAAAGAAAAAAAGGTCTGTAATGGTAACGGTGGCCGTAACAGAATACCATGGTTTGACCGTTACCATTACAGAATACCATGGTTTGATGTGTAGTTGATGAAACAACCTAAAAAGTCGTAGAGAACCATCATTGTGGTCTTTTCATTTCAAATAATTGTTCTATCCTTGTACGTACCGGCCGATTCATGGTTCAAGCTAATCCTCACCAGATATTGGTCTCTAAGAAATTCAACTTATAGAAATGACAAGTAACAATCCAATAAACAAAATCCATCGAAAAAAACAAAAAACAAAATCCAAAATAAACATTTCATTTCTGTAAGAACCCACCTTCATAGTTCACCAAAGGTTCCAAACCCAAATTGGAAGTCCCCTACCAAAGAAATGAATAAAAAAACTTGTCAAACTATTGAAAACCTTAACAACCACAGAACATCCCAACAATGCATGAAACATAGACCGAATCAACCAAGAGTAAAGAAACGTGATTACCAACACATCTGCGGTTAATTCCTGGTAAACATGAGAAGACCCAACTTCTTTCCTGCATATTACAATTATAAAAAAAAAAAAGCATTCAATTAAATTGAATGAGGGGTTTGTTTGGATGAACAGCTTAATTAAACTGAATTGTGATTAGTAGTCAACCAATAAAATAACCAATTTGTAATTTCCTTCATTGGCATTCACATTGAGGTTATTGGCTCCAAATTCTGATTACGTTGCTTTCAAGTTGGACTGGAAGTAAACCTAACTGTAATCTGATGACTACTTCCGCAATTCATCTTGATTAAACCAAACATCCGCAGCTCAATTCACTTGTGCATCCAAACGCAGACTAGGTATTCAACAACTCTAAAATTCGAAGACTCTGTCTAGTGATAAAACTTGAATAAGAGAACAGAGATAAAGGAACGTATATTAATTACTGGATGAAAGAAAGAGATCGCTAGCTTGCCTTATCTTCTCGATGTAACTCTGGTGAGAGAAGACTGTGGTTTCTTCCGAAGTCCCCTCACCGTTGTCGCGGCACTGCCGCTTCCGCTTGTGATCTGGATCGCGTTTCAGAACCGTTTTCTCCTCGATGGAGGAAGGCGATTCTTCGACTGGAGGAGCGGTGCCGGTAGCAGCGTTGTATGCTGAGATGAGAAGAAGAGGAAAAGAAAACTAGTAAAAAGAGAAATGAGGAAAGGGGAATTGGATAGGATTGCAAATACGGGAATGAGGAAACCTCTGAGGTTTTGGAGGACGGATGAGAGGTTGAAGTGTTTGTTGTAAGAGAAGGAAGGATTCTTGTAGAAATTCGTTCTCGTCGTCGACCCCATTCTTTCTACGATTTCTCTATTTCTTTCTCGAAAGAAACGGATTCCCGCTTTCTTTCTGCTGTGGAAGGAGTTCCAGGTAGGTTGCCAGGTTCTGGTTATGGATGCGGACGAGGAACCGAAGTCCTTCATAAAAAACTTTGATACTCCGACAGAGTGCGATTGATGATACGCGGGCACTTAGAAGTTCCATAAGGCCCAGAAGTTGTTTAAACCCAATTTCCGGGACTGACATGTGCCAATCAAAGGCTGCCACATGTCAACACTACAAAGCTACAACAGCCATTGGACATACTCATGCGCAAGAATACCATATTCTCAGGGCCGTTTGTTTATTGGCTCAAGTATAATTGCCTGGTAAATGAGTAATTACCTTCATTTACCTTCACCTTTCCCAATGCTGACTTGACTGGTTACTTTTTAAGCACTCGAATTGAAAAATTTGTAAAATAAATATGGGGCCTACCATAATGTGTGTGGCTTATCCACACCGCATATTCATCATACTAAATGAATTTAAGGCATGAGCCCAAAAATTAGGCAAATCCAAAGGTCAAGTGGACCACACCACACGAAATTATGAGAATTAAATGCCTACCATTAAAAACTTGTCGTGGCCCTTAAAAATTTTAGATCAGGCTTATATTTATATTTTTCACTTATTCAGGTCCGTGTGACCCTATGAACGGGTTAGATGGTGAATGAACCTCAACGTGGGCCCAGTAAAAGAGTCAACTTTCAACGGTGGATAAATTAAGTCCATTGTTTCCTTTCATATGGGTCAATTGAACATTAGATCTTCCTAATTTGTTCGGATAAAACCTCAAAATATTCTAATAAGACAGATGGATGACACGAATATATTATATACATTATGGTGGGGCCCACGAATTTAAGTCAACATTTTTAGACCGATTTTCCAAGTGAAATTACTCACTCGTTTCAAAACAGGTGAAAGAATATAATAATTACTTCTTTACAGTAATTTACAGCAATTTACCGGTATTATGGAAAACCAAACAGGCCCTTAGTTGAAGTCATTAATGAGGCAAAGTAGTCGATATATTTATAAGAGATATCCAAGAGATCAAATCTTATCGCAAATTTGGTGATGATTCTCTCGACAAGGTGTCTCTCACAGTGTTTCTAAAATAAGAGATATTTTCAAAGACGTTCGAAAAGACTATAGCATTCAAGAATATTCCGAAGCTCTGAAGATCGGATCGATGTCTAAGCAAACCCAGTTGTGGCTCAGATCTAAATTCGGCAAAATTGATATTGTGCACAACCACCACACGTTAAGCACAAAAGCAGTTTTAGAACGAATCAAACACACGAATAAAAAAATGAAAATCAAGCAATCACAAAAAAAACACAGAGATTTTGCGTGGAAAAACCTTTTGCGGTAAAAAAACCGTGGCACCAAGCGACAAACAATTAACTATAATTAGAAAGTGACAAGAGATGAAACAACTTACATATTCGAAAGCCTGAGCTTTCTCCCCATGTAAAACCTTAGAAATCATGTAGGCTCTCTCTACAATGCACGGATTAACCCTTATCCTATATTACAAAGGCTTATATAGACTCTTATATGAAATTAGAAACAAAACTCGTACTTACGCAGAACTTGGGCATCCCGTTCGTCGACCCCACCTAACCTTCGATCGATCGAAATCATCATAGAAACTCTGGGTCAACCAAAATCCAACCTCGGTCGACCATGAACATTACAAGGAGGTTCGGTCAACCCTACTGGAGTTCGGCCGATCAAACTCCATTGGACATATTAAAGGCACTTTGACAATAATAGATACATCATTTCGGGTGGGTACATCATGCTCTAGTTAGAATAAAAGAACGGGCAATGGGCTCGAAGAAGGATATGATCTGCTTGATAACATATCAGTATCAGGCGGATCAGGTCCGTCGTTAGGGGCAGACCCATAGTAGGTGTCAAATCTCACTCTTTTAGTAAGGAATTGTGCGACATACATCAAATTACTCAGATGAGCGACTATGACTAAGCGAAAGATGCTCCTGAAGAGTCCAATAAGGCAGCATATATGTGTAGGAGTTGAAATCTAAGATCCAACGTCCTCATACTTTTTAGAGACCTTCCTGATTAAGAGTTTTCATATTTTTGTAAGGAGACTTTCTTATCCAGAAAATCAACGATGGGAGCGCGAATGATCTAGAAGCAACAAGGAAGCCCTAACAAGGGTTTGACCGCCTCGACAATCTATAAAGGTAGTAATTGAAGAAGAGCTCGAAGCTCTACGACAAACACATCAGTCTATCTTTTTTTTCTTCTTCTTATTTTCTTAGCTTAGTTTAGCTACTGCATTGCATTACCTTAGGAGTAGAGTTAGATTAAATCGCGATTCTTCCAAGTTCCGATTTGGTTGATCATACTCGCCTTAATTTTTCTATTTCGATAGATGTTTCAGGTATTGATCCCTTTTTCATGTTTATTCATTGGTTGTCTCAAAAGTTGTCAATTATTATAAAAAATATTTTGCTTAATAAAATTAGCAATGTTTAGCCTTTATTTAATTTTAACGTGTATATTTATCCATTTGAAAAGTGTTTTAAACCTAAAGTGTTGGCGAAAAAATAAGTCATTTAAGCTATAGATCCACGTCTATTGTCACAAGGCAAAAAGAACTTTTTTGAAAGGATTAACCTCCTTTCCTTTCTCCAATCGCCTGAGTGGAGCGCAATTTTGGTGGCCAAGAGGACTTTGGATCTTTGATCCCATTCTCCAATATGTTCGTCTTGGTGAAGGGGACACCAACAATTCAATCAATCCCTTGAGTCATGAAGACTGTGGCACGCCCGCGCATCCTACTCACACACACGTGTATCCAATCTAGACCCTCGGTCATACGAGTTGTGCTTGTTTGATTGAATTGGAGCATAACATTATTTTTTGCATGTCTGGTGGGACCCAACAAAGTTTTTTACATTTTCAATAAAATAAGATGCCTCCCAAATTGAAAAGGACTAGTTTTATAGTCCTTGTTATAGAAGAATAACTCGATGTGGAGTCACGAGAGTCCACAAGCGAAATTAAAGCAGAGTCGTCTTTCTAGCATATCTCCGGTGACTTTACTACATTATTTGAGCAACTCACAGGATGTATACAACAGGTCGCCAATATGTGTATATCAGAGCAAGAGATGAGCAAGAAATCGGCCCAGCGTCTCATTGCAACGCTCGAAGTCATGGATAGACATCTCCTCTACTCCGTCCCATTAGACGCGAGGAGGAACAACCTACTGAGCTCTCAACCAGAGCCAGTTAGATCGAACCACAAAGGTCACCATTTACCTCCTCCCATGGTGATTAGGAACAACCAAGAAGGGCAATTGTATATTTAACCAGATTACCTAGACTGACAAAGTTATTACCTTCCGAGAATCAATACATGACCAATTCAAGTAACTCAAGGGGGCAACCGATTAACTAGTCGTCATCATATGATGTTGTGGCCGAGCCATTTGGGGTCTAATCTCATAACTGCCCCAGTCAATTACTATGTAACCCAACTGCTGAGGACCAGAGGGGGCAACCCCATACAAGGTTGACCTCATATCAAAGGGGAAGATGCGCCTAGGGGGGCAACCTTTAACTGTGCACCCCTATTTTAATGGTTATCAAAGGGCCAAGTGTAACGGACCGAATCTTCAGGACCCGAGTACACGACTCGTTTCCCAAAAACCCGAGTGTTAACCTTAAAGGATGGTCAAGTCGAATATATATATATATATATATATATATATTTCCTTTTATCAGAGTAAGCAGATGAGCGTAGAATGGACAAATCAACATAAAGGAAGATTTCAATTTCATTTAGAGTATACAAGAGAGTGCCCATAATGACTTATACAAACTAATGTTTATATTCTTACAAATACAAAATGAAATAGCATTACATGTGAAACAAGGTAAACTGCAACAATCTGGAGCTGTGAAATCCTGTAGCATCCCTTAGCAAATATAATCATGTACCCTTATCAACCATAGTCTACTCCTCATCAATATGAACATGAATGTCGTTGGAGTCACCTGTGCTACCTGTACGGTTATATATTTGATGGATGAGTGGCCAACTCAGTGTGAATTTTCCTCAGGATTACACACCGTCGCATTAGGTAAGAAAATAGAATAAAATATCTAGACAACCAAAATAGAGTAAATACGGTCTTATTAGATGCATGGATGCGTGAATGCAATCATTGCCCCGGGGATGCTCATCCGTGTGATCATCGAACCTGGGAAATACATCCAGTCGGGTCACCATGCAATCATCGACCCGAGTAAAACATCCAAACGGTCTGTGCCCCGGGTAAAACATCCAGACAGGCGATGTGACTGGTCATCAGCATAACATTCAGCGTAATCGCGGGGCATGAAGATCCAGGTCATCATCATAAATCGAATGACTGGTCATAAGCGCAACATTCAACGTAATCGCAGGGCAGAGTGATCCAAGTCATCGTAATATGTCATGCATGCATGATTTGCCAGCCCATTATTAGCCCATTTACAATCAACCAATTTAAATAAGCTCAAAAGTCACTACGGGGAGCGTATAGCCCAGCGTAGGCCGACAGCTCGGGCATAGTATCCCATGACTACCATCCCCAGCTCATGAGGCTACCACCTTAGGATTTTTAATGGAAACCCATCGACTAGTGGCCAATCACATTGCAGTATATGGGGCTTACCATCGCATGGTTGCACTATATAAAACATTGAACCCATCTAGGGCAAAACAAAATCACGTAGGGCGAGTATTAAAATATGCCACATAGGGCTGATATCAAAACCATACGATAAATACCATCCTTAAAACCCATTGGGCACAACAACCCTGGATGGTAGGCCCATATCAATGATCCATCTAGACCACCACTCAATAACTACTAAGTCGAAGATCCATTACGATCACAACTAGTCAAGTTACATCCCAAGTATGGGTGTACATTCATATGTGGAAATTTTCCACTAATGTACCAGTTTAAGTTTCATAAGCAATCCACAAAAAGGAATCCACAAGCATGAACATTTATACAGGATAATCGTAAAGCATGTAATACAATAATTCAGTTTCCACCAGCTAACACATGTGATTAGAAAGGGAGATATCAATTATGTATTTAAATAAATACTATAACTTAAGCTAATGAGAAGATGGAGAGCTCAAGGGGAAGAATCATCACCAGATACGTTGTAGGGTGTCCTTGGGTGTGAGCCCTCTTGAGAAGCTAGAGTCTCTGTATCACTTGAACAGATTCCTGGAAATTATCTTTGGCATTAGTTGATAAATCCTACGATTCTAGGATGCCATGGTTGGTTGAATGACCTCAATTACGATGGTTTGGGCGCTTATTTAAGAGGAGTGTAGGCCCAATAGTATTTGTCCCAATAGGTGGGCTCAATATATACTTTATCTAGTTGGTGAAATTCATTGCACAGACCGTGTAAATAAATATCTACCTCGGGGGGGGGGGGTGCCCATATGTAGCCACCATCCTATAGAGGAGCTTGCACACTATATATATGATATATACATTGCCTGGTATATCTATGTATATCATATTGACATTATATGGTATGTATGTATACATTGTATAGATTAAAGATATATCACCTAGTATACTTATGTACAGTGTACAATATGTATATCATATTGGCATTATATGATATGTTATAACTGTAGCAATTGGTACATTTTTAATGCACCTATAACAACATGGTTTCACACATGCGTGGATTCCACATGGGCCCACACATACGTGGTATATATATCAATGTGGGGCCCACACGTGTGATCCACCAACTAAATGGATGGACGGTCTGAATATGCCCAAGGTGGACTACGTCCAGACCTTGGACGGCCCACGTTGAACATACGTAAGAGGTGGGTCTTCCGCATGCAGGAATATATGAGGCAAGGCCACCCATGCACCTATGCACGTGTGCACCTTTACACATGCGTCATGGGTGTCGAATCTGAACGGTCCACAATATGTGGAATCATAAGAAACCTTAGGGCGTAAATTTTCACCCTGGTCTGAGATTCCAGTGGGCCATAACAAAATAATTTCAAATCAAAGGAAGAAACTATTTGCATTTCTCATGGCCCACCGAAGTTTTGGTTCAATTTAAAAATTGGGACCAGGGGGTTTTATGAGGTCCCGCTCCAAGTGGACTGCCCAGATCTTCCAGACTCATCAGTCATCAGTCATGATGAGATCTCAACATTTTTCAATCAGTTCACATAGACTGATTGGCAGGTGACGTTGCTGGACAGTTTCATGCATACACTATTTGTTTCTTTTCATAGGTGGGTCCCACATGAGCATGGGTATTGAATCCGAACTGTCCATAAGATGTGTAATCTCAAGAAACCTCAAGGGGTGAACTTTCACCCTGATATAAGATTTCGGTGGGCCATAGCAAAGATAACTGCAAATCAAAGGAAGAAACTGTTTGCATCTTTCAGGGCCCACCGAAGTTTCGTTTTGATGTAAAAATAGGAACCAGGGGGTTTCACGAGATTCTGCTCTAGGTGGACCATTCGGATTTTCAAGACTCATCAGGTATGATGAGATCTCACATTTTTTTTTCTTACATGAGGTTTACGTGGATAACCATATTTTGATTTGCACTCTCTGGTGCATGAATGCACCGTTAATTTACTTCACGTGTGGGCAACTTGTAGGGTGGGTCCCACCCGCTGGCAAAATAGGTGGACAGAGTGGATTTAGGATGCCCATGATAGGTGGGCCATGACCAACCGTTGGACGTCCTGGATTCAATATGTGCACCCGTATATCGAATCCAGGGAACCATGTCCGTTTGGGACAGCCCACAATGTGAAACCCACTTGCATCTCATGTGAGGCCCACCAGAAGTTTCCAGGGCCCACATTGGTAGGTGGTGGCCCATCGTGGTTTATGTGGAGGGTGGCCCACTTGGTCTGACGGTGTGGCCCGCCAGAGATTTAGCCGGGGTTTATGCAGTGCAGCCACTAGTCTTTTGGTGGGGCCCAACACAAACAGCAACTCCGCTGCATGCCTTTTGAACTACATCCTGGCTGTGGTAGTGGTTCGATTCGGGACTCATGACAGGGCCATTTGGAAGCTTGACGGACGGCCGATGTTCAGCTCCAAACTGAGCAATTGTTTGGCTTAGCTTCAACTCAGGACAGGCCTTCTCTTACTATTCTCTGATCCAAACAATATTGTTGTTGCTTCCCTGAAAGCATGGCCATTATTTGGCCAGTTTCCTAGCCCCAAAACAGAGCTCAATGAAGACTTGTTTCTCAGCCGAAATCACAACTATTTACATAGCTGGTTTCGGGGCTGGGAAACGAACGTTGTTTAGGCCTGGAATCAGCTTGGAATCAAGGTCATTGGTTGGCCTAGTTCCTACTCGAAGTAGGGTTCTAATTCATGGCCTGGTTCGTCCCAAAACAGGGACCCAACTCACTATTTCCTTGGACAGATTCACAGCCATTGATTGGCTAGTCTCCCATCCAAATCTGAGTTGGTCTGAGCTTCTACAAAGAGCTCAAAACAGAGCTTCAAATGACCTAACACACGGCCATCATTTGGTCGTGGTTTCAGTCCATGCAGGGCCTGGGTAAAACCTGGTTTCTCAGCCCATACCGCGGCCATTTAGAAGGCCGGTTAGAGGAGAAATGTAGATGTTATTTGGTCCATTGTGCACGAGAATCAACTAGAAAGGAGAGTGGAGAAGAAGGGTCACCCGAGGTGGGTGGATGCCACCGCACTCGAACAACAGGAGAGACGACTCCCTGTTTCTCACTCTCACTTAAACTCTCTCCCTTCTTTGCTTGGTATGAATTCCCTAGGGCTACAGTGCCCTCTTTTATAGCCACCGAGATAGAGGGATGGACGGTTGTGATCGTCCTCCCCATGAATGGCTGAGATTTGCCTTTCCTAAAGAGGAAGGCGGTCTTCTTTCTCCTTCCTCACACAGGCGTTCGTCGGGCTATCTTTGGCATGAAATGGACGGTGGAATTCAATCAGCTTCGTCCGACTTCAGATGATCAAACGGCTATACCGTTATGATCGTGCGGGCCTCATAAAGGATTTTAACGGTTCAAAATGCTCGGAAAGTGGCCGTGGTGGGTCACCTAGGAGCTTGAAGTGGGTCGGTTAACACAGAGAGAAGGGATGGTGGGGAGATATTTGGGAGGATATTTGGGATGTGCTCGGTCAATGACAGTTTGATCAAGCCAATAGCTTTGGTGCACCTCGTGCACAAGCACACTCAGTGCATATGCATAGTGTAAGGGCCCACCATAATGTTACTACCATGATCTACACCGTTCATTTGCATTGGAGGGCATTCCCAGGGACCCCGATCCACTTTGGGTCGACGGTGAGCCCTAGGTGGGCCATGCCAACCAGATCTAGACCCTTAATGGATGATCATAATTGTTTTGGCGGTCAGATTTACCCCAAATCGATAGTCAACGACCAAAGTGGCCCCATGGGTTGTCCACATCTCCAAGACTCGTCACTGCCCATATGATACTCATAATTTTATTTTATTTCCTTTATTTAGTTATGTGTATACATGTATTTATATCATTTTTGTATTTATTATTATTATTTATTGTCTACACACTAGATATATAATTCATGATATGGGCCACACTGTAGGTCATTAGGAGTTAGGACCATAATAAACCAATCCAACGATTGGATTGCCTAGTATCTCATTATTGATAACTCTAGGGGTCTTAATGAAGATTTTCATTTATTTAAATACAGTTCAACTTGTGATAGTCAAATGGACAGATTGATCTCAATCTTATTATGATGTTGTGAATTGTCATAGTCTAAAATCTAAGGGTTAAGATGGGTAGTGACGTGTAAGGTAAATTATGTGAGTAAATGCATATATGTAAGCTAATTTGGATCTACGTGGTGACACCCGAGTACTGAAAGTACGGGGTGTTACACCAAGCCACTTAGGGAGCAACCTCCAATCTTAACTCTGCCCTACCAAGGACAACCCAAGACAAAGGCGCTCGGGGGGTAACCTTCAGTCATGCCTCCACCCCATAATGTCTACCAAAGGGTAGAAGCGCTTGAGGGCAACTTCTCGCCGCACCATACCCGACGGCCATTGGTAATGCATCTGTAAACCCGAATGTTGGATAGCCACACAAACGTCCTGATCATGAAGACCCGCTTGGCCCTCAAAGGTCTCTCAGTTGGGACAATATTATAGATCTCATTCAGGAGTACGACATGCAACCCAACGGCCAACATATTGCATGGTCGACCCATAGGAAATTGTACCTTGAATGGATCAATCAAAACTATGAATTTCCTAGAGGTTTCAAGTTCCTAGAGTTCACCCTATTTTCTAGAGACAGTGAGACCTCCACCATAAAATATATTGGCCGCTTCACCATGTAGTGCAGTTAAGCGGCCCATAACGATGATATGAAACTCAAGTTATTTGAAATTCTCTGATAAGAATGACCTTTACATAGTATATTAACCTATTGGTTAATTCGGTCCAGAATTGACCCAATATGGAAAAGAAATTCCATATGCAGTTTCATCGCACGTAACTAGAAGTATCTATGGCCAACCTCTCCATGTCGAGGCAACTCCTAAAGGAGTCAGCCAAACAGTTCATTGCCCGATTTAAGGGCAAGAGGAACCAATGTCTAGTGATCCTCTCAGAGGGCGAATTCACTAAATTAGCCCTAAAAGG
This sequence comes from Magnolia changhungtana, assembly GCA_030180095.1. NCBI lineage: Eukaryota > Viridiplantae > Streptophyta > Magnoliopsida > Magnoliales > Magnoliaceae > Magnolia > Magnolia changhungtana. The sequence continues at coordinate 14,294,550 of JASAUF010000669.1, forward strand.
CATGGGTTTAGAGGTTCACAAGGAGTTTGAAAGTGTGTACTTCGGTGACATGTTCAATTTATCAACCAGAGCTACTAGGTATGAGTGAATCCTCCGAGAGGAGTAACAACAGATAAGCACATCTAAGGGGGCACGTTTTCTCGTGACCCAAACTACGAGTTGGTTGTGGCAAATATCATACTTGTACAGCTGGGCAATGACTGTAATGCCTCTTTTGAGGTGGTCATTGTCGAGATAGTCGGTACATGGCTGTGTGAATGTCCAACCCTAACGAGGGTCAAGTGCAAGGTTTTGAATGTGCCAAACTTGAAAAGGGGCTCTCCCGAGGCTGCACAGATTTATACCTTTGACATTTCCAAGGCCAATGATATTTTTGAAACCTTGCTTTAGAGCAATTTTATCAAAATCCCTGTACACTAGAAACCATTGACTGATGACATCAAAAGTAAAAATTATTATAAATGGCATGATGCTAAGAAATATTTAAATAAAAATTATGTTATTTTTAGAAACCTAGTGTAGGATAACATTGACAAAGGATCTCTTATCTTTCCAAAGATGGAGCAACAAGTGATAGGAGTCGACATCACACTCACTTTTGAAACAATCGCGGTCAACATTATCCAGACTGACATCGTGACGATCGACTAACAAAAAGGAAAATACATGGATGAACCCCCAGAATCATCCAAGCTGGAATCCCCATGTGCAAAAACTCAGCCAGCGGCAATTGAATCACGCGAGTCGTCATTCCCAACTGATGAAACCTCTGACCAACTGCCAGTTGTCATTGCTGAAAAAAGCTCATCCTCGAATACACTATCGGAAGGGAAAGCCGAGTCGGCTAGAAGCATGGCTTATATGAAGAGGGAGCCATAAAGACAAATGAAATGCCCTAATTAAATACCAAGATTCTAAAAATTCAGAGTCTATCAAGACTGAAGACGAGCCTTATGCTTATATCTGCCACAAGTTCCAGGAGAAGATGCTCAATCGCCCAAATCACGGCATAAACTAGGTGCAACACAAGCCTCAGGCATCCCTAACTCATGAGAAACCATAACACTAGTAGGAGCTGTCACATCGATGGGGCCAACCCGCAGCGAGAAACACTAGCTTTAGTGGAAATGCACAGGACTGTCACTAACAGGACTAAGGGACTTTGGCCCACTAGAACCTTTGTTAATGACAACATGAAGGTTACTAATTCGCTCTGCCTTTAGCAACCTTGACATGCAACCAATTGGCAAAAGCATCCTGCGAAGATTTTCAAGGTGAGTTGCTCAAACCCTAACAACAACCAACTAAGAGATATCCAGTCAGACCAAGGCCTAACGAGGGGACTTAGTTTGTGGTCAACCAAGGGGAAGTTGTGGAACATTTTATATTGACAGACTGTGGGACTTAATCTATATGTGGAATAGGCCCACGGATCTGTCTGTGCATGGGACATGGCGATCAGGGGTTGGATAGCTTACCTAGCTGGGACGTCGCCATAGAAGCCGGATAAAAATACCAGAATACCTGTAGAGCTTAGGATCTTCCTCTCCTTAACACCCTTTTTGCAATACGATAAATAGGACTCAAATTTTTGCTGTTGGTGTAGGATCGGGGACCTAGCTCTCTTTTATAGAGTTTGTGAAGAGAGAGTTTGAAACCCATCACAACTCTCTCCCTCCCACGCTCCACATTATAGTATCCCAGTTCAACTCAAACTGTCGTCTGCGTAAGACAGCTATAGCATTCCAGTCCTAGTAGCAAAGCTGCGCAGATAGACTGCGCAGCGCATCACCTGAAGTGGGGCCCACTGGTCTACTCAATCATCCAGTCCAACTGTATGACAATCCAAACCGTTGATCAGTGAGGCCCACTAAATAGAGTTCTTACATTCCCCACTTGGGCCTATTGAGCAACATCAATGATAGTTAAACAGAATTATTTTGAAAACAAGTTTTGATCTTTTAAGAAAATATCCAAATGGTTAACCAATGAAATAGTTGGACAATATGAGTAACGTTATTTAATCTGGTCCATTAAGACTGTCAGTATCGAAACGCGGTAGTCGTCACAACATTTAATTTTGGCGAAGTGAGACTAAGCGCGATCACAAGTACTTTCAATCTTAACGACATAGATCACGAACTAGGAAATGTGGTATAAGGATTACACACTTTAGTGTGATGATATGTGCCTATCCTTAAGAGGTCCTGAAGCTTTTACATGTCTCCAATGAGACACGACTGTAGTTCTACTTACTCAAAATTTGCGCATGTATATAGAGAAGCAGAAATAAATCTTTATATCAAAATCAATCAAACAAATTGTATAAAATGAGATCTCTAAGTGTCTATGAAAATTAAAATACGCTCAACTCCCATTAACTGAAAACATCTATGGGATCAATGACTCCCATGGATGTTACATGCTCCTGAAATGGCGTGATAGGGAGCCCTTTAGTGAGCGGATCTGCAATCATCTGCTTAGTGCCGATGAATTCCACGGACACTTGATGATTCTGAACCCTTTCCTTTACAACAAGATACTTGATGTCGATATGCCTCGACCTTGACGAATGCTTGTTGTTACTAGAGAAGGAAATAGGAGCCGAATTATCGTAAAATATTCTCAATGGTTTCGGGATATGCTCCAGTACATGTAAACTTGAGAAGAAACTTTGTAACCATAGTGCCTGATTAGATGCCTCATGGCAAGCAATAAATTCAGCTTCCATAGTGGATGAGGCTGCAGTAGATTGTTTCACACTTTTCCACGACACAGCTCCTCCCACCATCATGAAGATGTATCCTGAAGTAGACTTCTTAGTATCAATGCAGCTTGCGAAGTCTGCATCTGAATATCCGATCAACTCCAATTGATCAGATTTTTTGTATGTGAGTCCGAAGTCTTTCGTTCTCTGAAGATACCGTAACACTTTCTTTGCAGCTATCCAATGTTGCATTCCTGGATTAGATAGATATCTTTCCAATATTCTAGTGACAAAGGCAATGTCCGGTCGCGTACAGACTTGAGCATACATGATGCTCCCTACTACTGATGCGTACGGAAGTTCCTTCATTTGATTCTTTTCTAAATCATTCTTTAGACACTGAAATAGACCAAATTTGTCGCCCTTCATAATGGGCGACTTTTCTGAAGCACAATTTTACATGTCATACCTTTCGAGTACCCTAGTAATATAGGCCCTCTGTGACAGGCTGAGCAGTCCAAGTGTTCTATCACAACGAATCTCAATGCCGATGACGTAAGAAGCTTCACCAAGATCTTTCATTTCAAATATTTGAGATAAGAATTTCTTGGTGTTACTCAACATCCTGGTATCACTGCTAGCCAACAAAATGTCATCAACATACAAAATCATCATAATGAACTTACTCCCACTGGTTTTAATGTAGATGCATTCATCTGCAGTGTTTTCTATAAAACCATATGAGGAAATTACTTCATGAAACTTAAGGTACCACTGTCGCGATGCCTGTTTCAACCCATAGATGGACTTCTTAAGTTTGTAAACCAAATGTTCTGAGCCAGTAGCTACAAAACCTTCGGGCTGCAACATGTATACATTCTCATTTAGATCCCCATTGAGAAATGCAGTCTTTACATCCATCTGATGTAACTCTAAATCCATATGAGCTACAAGAGCCATTATGATCCTGAATGAGTCTTTCTTGGATACTGGTGAGAAAGTCTCCTTAAAGTCAATGCCCTCATGTTGGTTAAAACCCTTGGTAACAAGTCTGGCTTTATATCGTTCGACATTACCTTTGGAGTCCCGTTTGGTTTTAAATATCCATTTACAACCAATCGGCCTTATTCCAGTGGGTAACTCAACAAGATCCCATACTTTATTGTCCTACATGGATTTCAACTCATCTTTCATGGCATCAAACCAACGAGAAGGATCGACACTTTGTTTGACTTGTGTAAAGGATTCAGGATCCTTTTCCACCCCTATGTCAAAGTCGCGCTCCTATAAGTATATGATGTAATCGTCTCAATTTACAGGTCTTCTCTTTCTTTCAGATCTTCTTAATAGTTCAGTTTGTTGGGTCTGATCTTAATTTTCCTCATCAGTGGTTTGTATATGAGGTTCTACGTGGTGCTTTGCAGTGACTACAGAATTAACTGCATCATTAATGTTCACGTGATCTGGATTGACTATGACATGAGTCACGGTCTTTTGTTCCTCAAATACAAAATTTCTTATGTTCGTGCTCCCACTGTTTTCAGTGTCCTCAATGAATCTGGCATTTCCAGTTTCAACAATTCTGATGGAGTGGAAAGGACAGTAGAATCGATAGCCTTTTGATCTTTCTGGGTATCCAATGAAGAAACAACTTACAGTTATAGGATCAAGCTTCTTTTCATGCGAGTTATAAACTTTGGCCTCAACAGGACAACCCCAAATATGTAGATATCAGAGACTTGGTTTTCTCCCATTCCACAACTTAAAAAGAGTTTTGTTAACTGCTTTGTTGGGAACCCTGTTTAGTATATGAACTGCGGTTTTGATCGCATCACCCCACAGAGATTCTGGCAATATCGAATTGCAAACCATGCTTCGCACCATATCCATAAGGGTGCGATTGTGTCCTCAGCCACTCCATTCTACTCTAGAGTACCAGGCATAGTGTATTGAGCGACAATGCCACAATCTTGTAGGTATCTAGCGAATGACCCTAAATTGCATCCTGATTCGTCATATCTGCCATAATATTCACCATCAGGTCAGATCTGACAACTTTAATTCTCTTATCGAGTTGATTTTCAACTTCAGTCTTATAGATTTTAAAAGCATTCAGGGCATCTGATTTCTCACTGATAAGGTATAAGTACCCGAAGCGAGAATAGTTATCTATAAAGGTAATAAAATATTTGTGGCCACTCCATGAGACTGTAGGGAATGGTCCATAGATATTTGTATGTATAACCTCTGATAGACCTACATTCCTGGTTGCACATTTCTTTCTCGTTCGGGTCTGTTTCCCTTTTATGCAATCAATGCATACTTTATAGTCAGAAAAGTATAGAAAATGCAAAATTCCTTCTCGCACAAGCCTGTCTAATCTCTCACGAGATATATGGCATAACCGCCTGTGCCACAACATGGAGGAATTCTCATAATCTAGTCTTCACTTGGATCCCACTTTATTTCCATACAAAGTATTAATATTATAGACGTGAGAGGCAATCAAGTCTAACTAGTATAAGTTGTTGACTATAGAGCCGGTTCCAACTTTAATCGAATTAAAGTAAATACCAAAACTTTTATTTCCAAAGTGGAATGAATATCCCAACTTATCCAAACAGAAAATTGAAACTAAATTGTACCTTATAGATAGCACATAAAATGTATCTACTAAATCCAAAAAATGATCAGACTTTAACTTAAGCCTATAGACTTCTATTGCCTTCACGTCTACCTTGACACCATTGCCTACGTATACTGAGCGCTCCGCATCAGTTGGTGGCCTGGCCTGTAGTAATTCCTGCATAGAAGTGCGTATGTGAATAGTAGTTCCTGAATCTATCCACCAGGAATCCGCTGACACATCAGTTAGATTAGATTCAAAACAGACAAGAACATAATGATTACCTTTCTTTATGAGCCAATTCTTAAAGCCTTCGCAGTCTTTTGTTCACTCCCCAAGTATAGGGTTGTGATGTAGTAATAAACTCGGTAAGACCGAGGTCGAATCCCAAGGGACTGGAACTCGTACGTTATCTGAAACTAAGTAGAAATAGAACTAGAATGAGATGAAATCTAAATCGATTGTAATTTGAAGAATAATGATGAAATATTAATCTAAAACTTTAGGAAAAATCAGAGAAGGGAAACTAGGGATTCAGAGGATCCACTTGTAGAGATCAGGGAGATCTAAGCCTGTATTACAAATCAGGAAAATTAACTGAACTGCCATTGATATAGGTTTCAAGAGATGAAAGGTGTATGAATTAGAATGGATTCCATCACCAAACCATGCCCAGGAGACAAAGCAAACAACAGGATTAATCTAATTACCAACCAATCAACATGCCATGAAAATCAGGAAAGGGTACTGACATCCGACCATGCCCAGGAGACGATGGTGAACAACAGGGCTTCCTGATGTCATAAGCATAAAAAGGAAAAGAACATGCTCAAAGCCATCGCAGACCCATTGTAATTTCAGTCACAACAGACCATTAAAGACTAAAAACATTCCCTTAATAAAAACCCCAAAATCAACATCAATTCAGTCTAAACAAAGGCACAAGCAAAGAGGCCTCCCATCACGCTACAAGCTTCACCTCTTAGCCCTAGCTAAGAGGTTTAGCCACACATGAGTGGACTAGATCTCTCAAAATAAAATAAATAAATTAAAAGCAAAGAAGGAAAGAAAAAATACAACTCTACTCCTTTCTCTCTCTCTTCTCTCCCTGGCTTTGGATCTCCAATTCCCTGGATCTAAATGCCTTCCCCACGTCCAAAACTTCCCTTTTATAGCTGCCGGATGGCTGGAATCGGTGGCAGAGTTGTAGACGAACTCGAAGTGCAATTTTTCGCAGTCGTGATCGGTGGGCCCCACAGAGGTGTTTTCTGGAAAATCCACCCCATCCATTGGATTCAGGACGAAATTTCAGTCAAGAATGGGTGGTTTTAAAGGTCCATTAGCACGGCCCAGAGAAGAAAATACAAAAAGATCAGTTTTGAACGTCGCCGGATAACCCTTTTGTAGCCTCTGTATCACGCACGTGTGTACGCATGGGAGTGAACTATCAGCATGGTTTTGTAGTATTCGTGGCCCTCTACGCGATGGACGGCTCGGATCGGCCGTACAGGGCACGAGTGGGGCCCACTGTCCTTCACAAAATCGGCAGCGTCCGTGCGTTTCGCGGACGCGGATCCATCCTCCGTGGCAATGGTGTGGCCCATCTCCTTGATTATACTGCAAATCCATTCCGTCTATTGTATAGAGGAGGAAAAACTGGTGGGGAATGCAGAGTTTCGAGTTGAATTTGTGGTGGCCCACGGAGTTTTGAACTCACCGTCCGTTCTGGTATGGACAGTTAAAAACCCTATGAATTGATTTCTTCGAATTCCGTCAGCTAGGCGTAGGCAGCAGCCGCCCCAGGAAGCGGATGGACGATTTGGATTGTCCATTTGGACAGTAGATGGGGCCCACAACCGACGACCGGTAATCGTCTTTGCGGACGCTGTAACGCGTTGTGAGACGGCGCGGGTCGGGCCCGGCGGCCCGCCGTCGGCGGTCTGATGCGGTGCGGGTGAGGGTGTGTTTGATGTACACACATCCTCAGGTGGGGTCCACCGTGATGATTTCGAGAAATCCTCTCCGTCCATCCGTTTTGTCATCGCATTTAAAGCGTTGATACTAAGACTTGAGCATATCCAGATCTCAGGCGGGCCCCAATTCTCTATTTCATGGGCTGATCTGTCCGTTGACCTATTTATGTAGGGATCCAGGTGATGAAATTTGACATGTACGGCTTATTTATGGTCCTTAGGTGATGTATGAAGTTTGGAGCCGATCAGAGGGTGGGAACTCTGTAATCTTGCGTTCTGGAAGGCTTTCAGGCCTCTTTAACGTGAACAGCTTGATTTTCTCGGATCTCTGGCATGTAAATCCGTCGATCTTGGTCCCCTGGAGTCCGTCCCTTACCTTGGCATCATCAGAACGTTAATTCCATGCTTTTGGCATACTATTTCAGTCCAATCTCATAAATACACCCTGCATCACAAATACGATTAAAGTGGATCGTTAATAGTATTATGTACATAAATCCAGGCCATAACAGGGGTCTAATATGCAATATTTGACCCTCAACATCTTTCTTGAAATGACCCGCCTTATTACAAAAGAAGCACGGTTGGCCTTTAACCCGTTTGCGTTTAGATCCATTTCCAGATAGATTCTCATGGTTTCCAGATGGAGGACCAGAGAATCCATTATTAGAACCTTGTTTCCTCTTCCTCTTACCTTTATTCCCTTACCCATGCCCATGACCTGAGGTCACCATATTAACATTTTAAACTTTAACCACCTGCCTGATCCTGTTGTCACGCCCCGAACTTGGAGACCAGGCTCACAAAATTTTTGATCACCGAATCCGGTGCCGACAGCCTCCGTAGTACCCCATTCTCGGCTCCCGGCACCCATATACCAGGTTCCGATCCTGGGATACTACAAGGAGGATTTCTGATAATCCATTTGATTCGTAATGAGCATAACCAAGCATAACCCACGAACAATAACCACAAGAATACCATCACAAAATCCACTATGAACAAAAACTTTGAATGCAGTGCGTAGAAAGGGAAATACAAGGTAGTGCAAATAACAAAAACTCCAAAGCTCGGCGCACGCACGCCAAGCTGGCGAGACTACAACTACGATCTGGCGTCACACTGCACGCATCAATCGTGCATAAGCATAGAAAGCAGAGGGCGGTGTAAGTGTGTGCGAACGTGCTCAGAATGTAATGTCGGAGTAATGCGAAATCATGCTGATGAGTACGAAATGCAACTAGCCGTACCAAGGCTATGCAGTACAAGATGTGAATGCTATCGGTCATACAAGGCCATGCAATGCAATATGTAAGTCAAGCATGTCAATCCTCATACCAATGCAACTCCTCACTAGAGCATCAAATCAAGACGGTTCTCGTCTGGATAATCAGGGGTTCAATACACTCCAAGTGGCACTTGTCTCTCTCCAGCAAAGACACGGTCCCAAGTGAGCGTAAGAAACCTCACTATCCGCCGGCCAATAGTCGCCAATACCTATCCAAGCACGTCGATAGCGAACCCATTTCCGATTTGGTCGAACTCGGCTAGTAATGCCCCCCTGCTCTCGGGCGAGTAAGGCCACCACTCCTTTCCAACCGACCACGACACAGTGGGAGACACGGCCTCATGGTATTCGGCCCTCGTGCGCTCATATAACCACTTGGTCTCGACGTTGGAGTCATCCTCTGGTACTATCGGGTTCAAGGACTCTCACCCAGGGACATCTATGGTGCCCCAATTGCTGGAACAAGATTTTCGGTCCAACCACCAACCACGATATATACGTGGGAGGCTATGGCCCGATGTCGCTAGGGCATATCTCAATCATACGGATGCAAATGCATGAACCACACTACCAATCATGCAACCATCTGCGTGAAGCACGCGCTCATGTGAGGCAACACCGCCATCGGGGAGCCAGAAAACGGTCTGCCAGAAGGCATATGCTATGATTAGACACTCCTTATCTCAAGCATACATATGATGCGTATGATCATGAATCATGGGCCGTCTTAAACATGTTATAAAGCAATAAACTATCCTCTCAATGAAGATGGGCCTATATGGCCTACATGAAAAACAGATACACTATCGGTGGCCTCGGGAGAGTTATAATGTGGACATCGAACCAACATTACTCGTACAATGTGGACGTCAAACCAACATTGTCCCCGAGGCTCGGCTCACCTCAAATACCATTAAATAAATCTGGTGGAATCACACATTCAATGTGCCTTAGGTACATCCCACTTTGGGCCCTAAATACATCAAATGGGCCGTATCTCATAGGCCTTATATTCATCAAGTGGGCCACCTCAATGACTCTCACCAATGGGCCCTAGGTACATTGCTGATGGCCATCATCCATGGGCACGAGAATGTATTAAAATGGGCCCAATCACATAGGCTTCATGTGAATCAAACAGCCTAATCACATAGGCCTTATACATATCAAAATGGGGCTCAATAATGGGCCTAAAAATATGACAAGATGGGCCTAAACACATCGGCCCATATGCATCCAAGTGGGCCTCATGTGAAGCCCACCATAATGTTTATTTTCAATCCAACCTTCTCATAAGGTCTCATGGGCCTAGGGTAGGGCCCCTTGAAATGTTTATTTTCATCCAATCTATTCAAAAGGTCACGGACGGGGGGCCCACTAGGATGTTTACTTGCCATTCAACCTATTCATAAGGTCACATGGACCTTGGGTAGGGCCTTGAGTGTTTATTTGCCATTCAAAACTGTTCGTAAGAACAAGTGGGCGGGCCCACGATAATATTTATTTTCCATCCAAACCGTTCGTATGGTCACGTGGGCCGGGCACGGTAATGTTTATTTGTCACCCAACTGTTCGTAGGGCCACACGGCCAAAGAGGTCCACCGTGATATTCATTTGCCACCAACACTGTTGATGAGGGTCACGTGGACTGGGCCCACCATAAGGTGGTTCACAAATCAACCCACTCGATATGTGTGTCCCACACGACCGACCGTTCGGACCAAGTTTCGGCCGCATCCAAATTTCGGGTAGGCCCCACCAAGTGATTTTATATGTTTAGGTACGTCTTCACATGATTTTAGATCTTATGGCCCACGAGTTCCTTATACGGTTGATTTTTGGAGTGGGTCCACCTCGGGAGTGGCCCACCCGATGAACGGTGTGGATATCAAATATACATCATGGTGGGGTCTGGTGGCCGTGAGGCCCGGCTTGTCGTCCATCCGCCGGCTCTGCTGCGGCAGCAGCACTTTGACTCCTTTTTTTTTTTTTTGGGCCCACCGAGATGTGATTCACAATCCAGCCGCCCATTATGTGTGTCCCACTGTTTCTGCCGTCAGGAACGAGTTTAATTTGCATTCAAACTTCAGGTGGGTCCCACCGAGTACTTTTATATGTTCTGGTGTGTCTTTACATAGTTTTAGATGGTATGGCCCACCTGATGATCAGATCACCTTAAAATTTTGGCTCAACGCCTAAAGCAGGCTGGAGAATAGATTTGACGGTGTGGATCACATACATACATCAAGGTGGGGCCTGCATGAGCAGTCCACTAAAAAGTAACTTTTTCTTCCTTTATTTTTTTTGGTTAGCCATGCTGTACGCCTACGTCCAGCGTCTCTGGACGCTGGACGGTTTGGATGAACACTGCCTCATGGTGGGTCCCACACGTGAGTGGCCCACGTTCATCAAGGTAGGTCCCATATGATTATGGCCTACCATATATATAAATATTAATAAAATATTATAATATGCCATTTACTCTAAATAGGGGGGTGGATCTATCCTAAAATGAGGTGGGCCACCCTATTTGATGGATGGAGTGGATTTAACATGTTGGTGGGGCCCACTTCATCCTAAGGAAGAGAGAAAGAGAGGGAAAGAGAGAGAAATAGAGAGAGATACACGGTGAGATAGAGGAGGGACCCCGCCACTATGGGCCCTCCATTTCATACATGCATACATCAAACGGGTCCCACCACATGTGGCCTAAAAAAAATATGAGAAATGATGGTGGATCACCCACCTCTTGTAACCCTCCTTGCTTCCTTGCACTCCTTAGCTCCTAGCCTCCACTTTCAATGGTGGTTGATGATGATCCAACGGTTGAGATGAGAGATGTGAGAGTTGGGGAAAGTGGGCCACACTTGGAGAGGGAGAGAGAGCTTGGAATGTATGGATTTTTTTTTTCTTTCTTAAGTTGCTTGGAGAGGTTTGAGAAAATGAGGGAGGGAGAGAAGTAATGGAAGGAATGGGTGTAGTTAATGAGACATGAGTTTATTTGATTTTTGTAAAAAGGAGGAATGGTTTGCTTTAAAATTTTTGTAAAGGAGATATGGTGATGGAAGAGAGAGTGGACTTTTGAAAAAAGAAGGATGGGTTGTGTGTACTTGTTGTTGGGTGAGGTGGCATGGAGGCATGGTGGTGTACTTGACTTGATTGATGGGACATCTCGTAGAGATTCCCTCGAGATTCGCAACGTGCGGCGTTTCTTCGAACTGAACGCAGACTGGCATCTTTCCACCTAGGTATCGGTTCGGTGCGCGAGTCGTGGCGTTGGAACCACGGCGACGGCGCGATCGCCAAGATACAGGTTTCGAGTCGAGCCGACTTCGGCATGCGGGACTCGGCTTAGGATCGTGCGTAACGTCGGAAATGGGTCGAGGGTTGCCGGAATTCAACCGGTAGAATTGCGGAAGCCGACCGAATGGTACGATTTAGGTTACGGGTCTTACACCTGTCTTCTTCTTGGACACACTGAGTGATAAGTTCATCCAATGTTCACATGTCCTTCAGAGTGTTATAGTTCACCAGGAACGTGTCGAATTGGGGAGGTAGGTTATTCATGATCAAATGAACCAGTTGATCATCAGTGAGTACAAGCCCTATAGCACGGATCTTAGAAACAACCTCGATCTGCTCTACAATGTATTCACGGATATTGTCTTTTCCATTGTAGGACGAGCGAGTCAACTTATTCAGAAGAATTCTCACCTCAGACTTATCAGATTTCTTGAACCGTTTTTCCATTTCAGTTAGGAAAGTTTTGGCATTGTCTGTATCAGGCATGACGCCCTTCATGGATTCAGAAATCGAATACTTAATTACTTTTAGGCATACATCATTTGATTTAAACCATGCAACCCATCGATTATATTCAGCTTCAGTGGCATTATCAGATGGTTCTGGTGGTTCTGGTGTTATCAGGGCAAGATCTAATTGAAGACAGCCCAATACAACTTCAATGGCGTTCTTCCATTGAGCGTAATTAGATCCATTAAGGGTAGGGACTTGATGCGTATTAATTGAAATTGAGACTGAAATAGAAGAGATACATATATACTCACATTAGTTGATAGTTTCACAAATTAATTTTGTGAATGTAAACAAATATCAGGCTAAATGAATCAATTCAGTTGCTAAGGGAGGCATCAACTGAATCATCCAAGATAACGATGGGCCCAACCATCTCATCCTGGTGAGAATCTATTACATTATTATCATTCCTCCTGTAGGTGGCAATTACAACATGTTAGTGATCCTCCTGAACATGAAGCTAAGTGATGTAAGTCATATAAATTTGAGACACTCAACACCTATGGGTGAGATGAGTCTTTCAGCTTTATATTACCAGCATCATTTACTTCACCCGTTCACTCGACTGCCAAATGGTAATCGTCTGTATTTTCGTTACTGTACGCATGAAAAAGTAAACGCAACTGTATGCAATCCTCCTGATCCCAATGTTACAAGTCTGTACTTGTAAAGTTTTCATCGATTGAGGTCACTATGGTGGTTAACACAATCGAATCCAAAACTACAAATGTTGACTTTAGGATTGCTATTATAATCCTGCCTCTCTATGGATTATATCTTAATTAGTCCGATGCGGCCCATAAGATAGTCGGTATTAATAATTGGAAAATATATGAACCTCAAAGTGATACATGCGGATAGGTTTCATACCATATATTTCAATGGTCTATATCAACTCTTAAGGATGGGTGATGGGCCTATAATAGGGCCGAATCAGAACTCTTATTTGATCTGTATTGGTTCAAATGAGCATAACTAAATCCAGTTCTTAATATCCACGTGGTAGACAAATAGTACGGAACTTTACAATTGGATTGTTAGGTCCTTGCATAGTGTCCACAAGGTGGACAGATCAGTTTAAACACTTAATATTTGTTAGATGAAAGTTTAAGTATATCATCTACCTAGTGAACGAGACATATAATATGCACATAAGACGACCCAGATCTAAATAAATTATGAACATGAAATGATATTTGATGGTCCATATTTAGGAATTTTAATGGACCCGATTGAACTCAAGCTCCACCATCAAAATAGTGTATTGGGCCCACTACAAGTGATAAGCCCTCTTTAGAGTGGGAATACATCCCGTTCGCGGGTACAGGAGTCGGATCCGAATACGTGTAATCGGGTCCAAAGACCCGAAATCGTTCTCGATCTAATCACTTGCAGTAGGGATGGTTTGATTTCGACCGAGCAGCATTCGTCTTCAACCGGCCGAGGGTAGCAGCGAACGAGAGAGAGAGAAAGAAAAAAAATCTCTTCCTGGCTGAGACGCCGCCGTCAGTCGAAGATCTCGACACCTTCATCATCCATCATCCCTGATGCTGATTCGAGAACGACGACCATGGTATCCTCCTCGAATCTAGATGGGACGCGCATCAATACGATGGATGATGATCACCGTTAGACGATGTGGCATCCTTAAGGTTGCATTAGCCATGAACGCAGATGGACCCAGAGAAATCGAAGTTCTCAAACAGCATCGGTGGAGCAATCACTTGGTCATGTCTTCCTCCACCAATGTACAGGTATGGGCATACAAATCCCTAATATTTGATTTGGGATTTGGAAAACCCCGATATCCATCTGGATCAGGTATCCCCAATGGGATGCGAAAATCCCTAATTGTTAACTGGTTTTGGATTCGAGAATCCCTAATTAACGGGTTTTAGGGATTCCGAATCTGAAATCCCTAATTTTTCCCCAATTTAGGGTTTTTGAGATCTGGATCCCCAATATTCGAATTTGAGATTTGAAATCCCTAATTCAAATCTGGACGGGATACCCTAATTAAATGATTTTGGATTGAGGGATCTGGAAATCTCTAATTAACTGGATCAGGGTTTCGAATACTCCCTAATAAACTGGATTTAGGGTTTTAGTTTCGAAATTCCCAATTTGGGATTTGGGATTCGAAATCCCTAATCTATACTGTTTCTGGATTTAGGGATTTAAAAACTCCGATACTGATCTGATGTGGAATTCGAACTCGAAAGCCCTAATTGTTGTATGGGTTTCGAATTTGAAAGCCTTGATGTATGGGATCAACCATACCTATGCACAGAATGCTCTGATACCAAATGTGGGACTTAATCTATATGCGGAATATGCCCACAGATCTGTCTGTGCATGGGACATGGTGATCAGGGGTCGGATAGCTTACCTAGCTGGGACGCCGCCATGGAAGCCGGATAAGAATACCAGAATACCTGTAAAGCTTAAGATCTTCCTCTCCTTCACACCCTTTCTGCAATGCGATAGATGGGGCTCAAATTTTTACTGTTGGTGTAGGATCGGGGACCCAGCTCTCTTTTATAGAGTCTGTGGAGAGAGAGTTTGAAACCCATCACAACTCTCTCCCTCCCACGCTCCACATTGTAGTATCCCAGTTCAATTCAAACTGTTGTCTGCGTAAGACAGCTATAGCATTCCAGCCCTAGTACGCAGAGCTGCGCAGATAGACTATGCAGCGCATCACCTGAAGTGGGGCCCACTGGTCTACTCAATCATCCAATCCAACTGTATGACAATCCAGACCGTTGATCAGTGAGGCCCACTAAATAAAGTTCTTACATAGATTTCTTACCATACATGCACAAAATCAAGACTTGCACAAAATCTGTAATTAGATTATTTTTAGAACTCAATCAAATATATTTTTCCATACATAGCTCATTGTACATCTATTTATTTGTAAAGCTCAATACGAAATACACAACAATTCAATCAAATATTTCTCTCTCTTTCATCTTTACATGGTATCAAAGCCTAAAAAGATTAACCCATTCTGTCATGGCCGACAACAACACCCCATCCATCCCCTCTTATCTTCTTCACCCCTCAGATTCTCCTAGTTTAATTCTCGTCAATAGCCTTCTCACAGGCAACAACTACCCCAAATGGCAAAAAGCCATGACAAGAGCCCTTAATACCAAGAACAAATTTGGTTTTGTCGACGGCACCCTCACACTCCCTGAACTGACCAAACCAAAATACACTCGGTGGAACCAAACGAAGGATATGGTCCTTACCTGGATCCTCAACTCCAGCAGTCCTTCTCTCGCCAATTCCCTCGAATATCATACAGATTCCCGCGACGTCTGGCTCGACCTCTCTTCCCGTTTTTGTCATGGAAACAATGCCCGCATCAATCACCTAAAATGAGCCCTCTCCTCCCTGCAACAGACCACAAATTCTGTCCATGGTTATTACAACCAAATCAAACAGATTTAAACCACAACTAACATCAAAATCCCGTAAAAACAGGTTGATGATGAACGTGTTTTCTAATTTCTTCTTGGGCTCAATGATTCCTTTGCTCCTCTTCACACCCAAATCCTTGCCATGGATCTACTTCCCACCATAATCAAAGTTTTCTCAATCTTGTTTCAAGAAAAATAACAGAGACTCCTCAACCTTCAACCATCATCCTCTGAAATGATGGCAATGGCTACTCGCACCACTGCTCGCCCACGACCCCCTCTGAAGTGCACAACATGTGGCAAAGATGGCCACACTCGTGAATGTTGCTGGACCATCATCGAGTACCCTCTAGGCCGAGCGTCTTGCACCAACAAATCGCGATCGTCCATCTTAGGACAACCTCCATCGACTGCGAATCTGGTCTCTCTCACTCTATCCACTTCAAGTCCGGTCCTTAGATTGTCACCGGAGCTGTATCAGAAGTTGCTTAGCCTCCTCGCACCGTTGCAACCTCCAAATGATCCATCCCCTACAAATTTCGCTGGTAACCTCTTCTCCCCATCTGATTTCTCCTTCAATCGGCGCCTCCATTGGGTGGTGGACAGCGGTACAAGCCACCACATCTGCCACCAACGTGATGCTTTTGCCGATTTAAAACCTCTTGCTTCCCCTCACCACATTCGGCTTCCAACAGGACAAGATATCCCAGCCGAAGGGCTGAGTTCTTGCATTCCCTTTCTCTCAATTTAAAACACGTTTTCTATGTTTCACTTTTGTCCTTCAATTTACTCTCAGTTTCTTAAATTGCCCTTCATAATTCTTGTGTTATCTCTTTTTCCTTAACACTTGTTTATTTTAGGACCCTCAATCGATGAAGCCGATTGAAGCTGGTGATCTATGCAACAGGCTTTACTTGTACCGCCCCGACCCTCCTGTCATTTTTATTGCTCAATCTACTGCTAATAAGACCCTATGACATCAACGTCTAGGACATCCCTCCAGTTTTACTATTCCCAGTATTTTTAATTCTCCTTGTACTCTTTCTAAATGTGATGTTTGTTCTCGTTCTAAGCATACAAGATTACCTTTTTTCCAATTATACCAATAAAAGTGATTCTCATTTTAATCGTATCTTTTGTGATATTTGGGGTGGTTATCACACTGCATCTTTATGTGGTGCTCATTATTTTCTCACAATTGTTGATATTTTTCTCACACCACATGGGTATATCTTATGCGTTTTAAATCTAAGGCTTACATCCATTCAACGCACTTCTTCGCTCTTGTCCACAATCAGTTTAACACCACAATCAAAATTATTAGAACTGATAATGGATAAGAATTTCTTTCCCATCAATTTCAAACATACCTACGCAATCACGACATCATTCATGAACGTACCTGTGTCAAAACTCCTCGATAAAATGGTGTTGTGGAGCGTAAACACCGACACCTTCTAAATGCTACCCACATTCTTCATTTTTAAGCACACTTACCTCTACCTTTTTGGGGTGATTGTGTCCTCACTGCAGCCTACCTCATCAATCACGCCCTTAGTTGCACTCTCCAAAATAAATCACCTTTTGAAATTCTACTCAATAAACCTCCAAACTATGATCATCTTCGGGTATTCGGATGTCTTTGTTATGCACAAACCCTCAGCGCTCACCGCGACAAATTTTCTCCCCGTGCCACTAAATGTGTCTTTCTTGGCTACCCAAGCACACATAAAGCTTACAAGCTCTACAACCTCAATACTCAATCCGTCTTCTACTCTCGAGAGGTCTCCTTTCATGAACAAACATTCCCTTTCCAAGATCTTCCTGACACTCCTTCCATTCCCGCTCCTATCATTCCTCTTCTCGTCACTGAACCTATTATGTCTCCTTCTCCTGATTCCCTAACCTCTCCTAACTCTCCTGAGTCCCCTGACTATCCTGATTTCTCGACCCCCACGACCTTATCAAACACATCTCCACCAGCTCCTCACCCTCGCCACACCATTACTCGACCTACCTACCTTCACGACTATATCTATCCCACCTTACATGCGGAGCCCACAACATCTACACCTGCTTCATCGGCTTCAGGTACTGCTCACCTTTTGTCTGCTTTTCTTTCATATTCCCATTTTTTCCCCTCACATATTATTTATTTGACTGCTTTTACCTCATGTACTGACCCCCCATGTTATTCTGATGTTATCCACCACTCTCACTGGCGTGAGGCTATGTTTGCTGAGCTTCGTGCTTTAGAGGATAATTCCGCCTGGACTCTTAAGCCTCTTCCTCTTGGTAAGAAACCCATTGGGTGCAAATGGGTTTTCAAAACCAAAGTCAAAGCCGACAGATCCATCGAGAGGTACAAAGCTCGGCTCGTTGCCAAAGGATACACTCAGGTTGAAGGACTTGACTACCATGAGACTTTTGCTCCGATTGCCAAAATGACCACGGTTCGCTGCTTACTGGTAGTTGCAGCTACCAAAAATTGGATTATTCATCATCTTGACGTCAATACTGCATTCTTGCATGACGATATTGATGAAGAAGTCTACATGACCCCACCACCTGGATATTATCCTCTAAGGGAGATTCGTGTTTGTTGCCTCAGAAAATCCCTCTATGGCCTCAAACAAGTCTCCCAAAACTGGTTTTTTAAACTAACCTATGTGCTTCTTGATGCTGGTTTTCATCATTCTCAGGCGGATCATTCTTTGTTCACTTTCATCACTTCAACCAGCATCACTCTTGTCCTTGTTTACATTGATGACATCCTGGTTGCTGGTAACGACATTTCTCAAATCGAGCTTTTTAAGAAAATTCTCTCCACTCACTTCAAGACAAAGGACCTTGGTTCCTTGAAGTACTTTCTTGGACTCGAAGTTGCTCGCTCTCCCAAAGCATCTTTCTTAATCAGCGCAAATATGCTCTCGACATTCTCTCTGACAGTGGACAACTTGGTGCACGGACTGCTCTTTTTCCTATAGAGCAACATTTGAAGTTTAATACTCAAGATGGTGACCTTCTCTGTAATCCTGGCCTTTACTGTCACCTTGTTGGCCGTCTCATCTATCTGACCATCACCAGACCAGACATTGTTTATGCAGTCAACACACTCAGACAATTCATGCATGCTCCTCGGGTCCCCCACATGACTGCAGCTACCAGAGTTCTCCGCTACATCAAAGGCTGCCCCGGCCAAGGCATCTTCTTTCCTTCATCCAATAGTACACATGTTACAGCTTATACAGATTCTGATTAGGCCAGCTGTCCCACCACCCGCCGCTCCACCACCGGCTACTTTATTTAGTTAGGCACCAATCCGATCTCATGGTGCACCAAGAAGCAGAATACAGTTGCTCGCTCTTCCGCTGAAGCTGAATATCAAGCCATGGCCGTCACAACCTGTGAACTCACTTGGTTAAAATAACTTCTTACTGATCTTGGTGTCTCTCATCCCGAGCCATTCACTCTACATTGTGACAATCAATCTGCCCTATATATTGCACACAATCCTGTGTTTCATGAGCGTACCAAATACATTGGGATTGATTGCCATATTATTCGTGACAAAATTCGCTCGGGCCTCCTCAAAGCTGTCCACACTTCTTCCAGTGAGCAAGTTGCCGATATCTTCATCAAAGCTTTGGGATATAAACTTTTTTTATCATTTTTCGTGCAAGTTGGGCATTACGGACCTTCGTGTGCCAACTTGAGGGGGAGTATTGACAGATTTCTTACCATACATGCATAAAATCAAGACTTGCACAAAATCTGTAATTAGATTATTTTTAGAACTCAATCAAATATATTTTTCCATACATAGCTCACTGTACATCTATTTATTTATAAAGCTCAATACGAAATACACAACAATTCAATCAAATATTTCTTTCTCTCCTTCATCTTTACATTTTAGTCTCTGGGTCTCTCCAAGCCTAAGGTATTATGAATGTGTGTGATGCATCTTGGACATCGTCAACCCTGGACTAACGAATGGTTACCAAGGATGTAATCAAGAGGGATAGCTAGGTAAAGGATTATCTGAGAATGGGAAGAGATGCCCTTAGAAGAAGAGTTTCGCCCTAAGGAACTATGAAGCAAATCAAGGCACACCATGCCAGGTTGCCATCTTCATCCCAAGGCTTATCATCTTGCAAGGAAGGCACCAACTTTAGAATAACACTTCTAAGAAGGTTGGAACTAAAAACCTCAAAGTCATTTCCACGAACAGACCAAGGGAAAAGCAAGCAGGGTCGAAGACATCAGCCGCATCTGTATAATTTCTTTTAGGACTCAAGAATAAAAGAGATTGAGGGGACGACCTGAAAATCCAAATTATATGGTATCACGTAGTTTAGGATTTTCTCTCCAACACAAACGTTACGACCAACTGGCCCGTCGACAGCTACAACCAAGCAAGTAGGCTATACAGCAGGCAATGCTGGAACGGTTGCCAAAGTAAGAGCTTTCTGGAGAGAAGGAGAATTAGTCTACATGCTCATTGATGCCTTTTCTGGAGTCCCGTCCTCTTTCGAGGATACTGCTAAAAGGGCAGGCAAACTATTGATCGGCCAAAATGCAATACTCTTCTAAAGGATTAAGAGATCGACTAGGATCATCTCCGGCCTAGTAGGGGAGAACAAGTGATGAATAGGTGGCAGATCAACTTGTGAAACCCGATGTCGTTTTGCCGAAGGCCAAACCTCCTCTTCTACCATGTTCAGCTTTGCATGAAGGTAAAGGTAGTAAATAATATTAGGTAAAAGAATGTGATAGTTGAAGCAAAGGATTTATTCGATTAGATACCTTTGCCAAAGGAAAAGTTAGTCACGCCTTCGCACGATAAAGTGAAGGGAGAGGTTGGGCATCCGACAATCTCTAGCTCAACGTTCGAAGTAGGTTGCCGATCCCTAATAGAGGTACCGCATGGAGGAAAGGCCTGCTTGATCATAATATTACCAACATTAGAAGAAGGCGCCTCGATCGGCCATTTCCCTTTCTTGGCCCTTGCCACCAAAATGGAAGTCAACTAGGAAACATGACTGTTCAGGGATGGAACATCACAATCTATTGAAGCTGAGGCGATTGAGATGCCCCTACGGTTGGCAGAGCTTATAGAGGATGAGACATCTGAGTGATCACAAGAAGAGAATGATGACTTTGAATGATCGACCGAAAGGCAGAGCTCGAACCTCGATCGGAGGAAGCAGTTGTCTTTACTCGATGAAGAAGTGGTGGAAAAAGGCAGTTACACTCAACTGTGATTGACGAATAGGGGTGTACACGAACCGAGTTAGCTCGGACAACTCGCTCAACTTGGCTTGAAAAGGCTCGAATCGGCTCGGTTCGAAGCTGAGTTTGATTCGAGTCGAGCTGGTTTTTAGAGCTCGAAAATGAGTTCTAGCCGAGTTCGAGCTGGTCCCAACTCGACTCAACTCAGTTCGATATATAGCTCGAACCCGGCTTAACTTGGATCGACTCGGGT
This sequence comes from Magnolia changhungtana, assembly GCA_030180095.1. Classification (NCBI taxonomy): domain Eukaryota; kingdom Viridiplantae; phylum Streptophyta; class Magnoliopsida; order Magnoliales; family Magnoliaceae; genus Magnolia; species Magnolia changhungtana. Next base: position 14,315,876 of record JASAUF010000669.1, read on the forward strand.
ATTCTCTGATGTTGCTCACCAAGTGTTTGATGAAATGACTCAATGAAGTGTCGGCTGGTGGCAAGGAAGGTATGTTTCATCAAACAAATCCCCTTTTTACTTGATTTTGATGTTGCTTAAAATGTGTTTGATGAAATACCTGTAAAGCTGCTGCTGGTGTTTTACATTCAGTGAGAATTTGAAGGTGCAGTCCATGTGTTTGTGAAAATGATGCATAGGCGAACTCGGCTCGAACTGGCCCGAGCTGCTGACTGAATCAAGCCGAGCTGGCTAGTCAAGCTCGAGGACCGAGCCGAGCTAAGTTCGAGCTGAGGTTGGCTAGTGGCCGAGTTGAGTTGAGCTGAGGCCAGCTTGACTAGATGTACACCCCTATCGTGACGGATATCTTCTCCAATACGTTTTCCACCAATCTCAACATTAAGGAATGGTGTGAGGGTTGAGTGCCTTCATTTTCAATGGGACAATGTTGCGTATGACGTAACCAAGTGGGCTAATGAGACATCTCAAGGAACAGGAAAAAACTCAAATTAGGGATGTCCTCAACCCAACAAGAAAGAATTCCAGACGGTCGCAAAAAGTACGCTCTATAATGCCAAAATGGGCTAACCTACAATAACCATAGGTTGGAGAACGAGTTAGAAGAGTATTAGTCACGGTGGAAAGGAAGAAATGAAAATACTCACACATTTCAATCACAATTGAAGAAACCACAATAGACGCCCACAACCATGAAGATCCTCATTAGCGAGTAGGAAAATGGACCAAGACAAATGGGAATACATAAAAAGTACAAGTGCGAGTTGTTAACCAAGAGCTAGTGCTTTAGTCAAATCACCATATTCCTTGGTTATCTGTACAACTATCACACAGAAAATAAAATGGCAGAGACACTGGTACGCACTATAATAAAACCCATCACCATTTTGTTGTTGAACTCGCTAGAATACAAAGCGCTCGGAACGTTCAACATATTCACCTTCGGCAGGTAATCTGGTGAGGGTGCAAACATCAAGAAGGGAAAGGTAACTAAACGCACATTAGCTAGACTTTATTTAGCTACTTTATCCAATCAGAAGATGGATTGTGCCAGAATCGAAACCTCCATCCAGCAGTCGGCCAACGACCCTTCATCCAAGCCAGTTTGGCTTATCAACAGGTTGAATGGAAAATAAACATTTCAGTGGGCTCAGGGGAGCCCTAGGTAGCTTTTAATGGTGGACATTCAATTGCCATTGTTTTCCGTGATGTGATCCACCTGATATTTGAATCTTTGAAAATGCCCCGTGAATGGTAATAAATATTTCGTCCCTTAATTGCGACATTCTTCCATATAATTGATTTGATGGCTTACTTTTTTTTTTTTAAATAATAAATATTGTAAAATATTTGTGGGTCCCACCATGATGCGTATCATATATCTGCACTATTCACCCATTATGTCAGATGAATTTATAATATAAGCCAAAAAATGAGGCATATCCAAAGCTCAAGTGGACCACGCCATAGAAAAATGTGAATTAAATACTTACCATTAAAAACTTCCTGTGGCCATTGTTTCTCATGGTATGAGCCAGTTGAGTGTTCGATCTAACTCATTTTTCTTCTCATATCTCAAAATGTTGTGATAAAATGGATGAACGGAACATATATATCATATACATCAAGATGAGATCCTAAAATGGCCATTGTTACTTTTGAACCGGTTTTCAAGAAATGAAATTCCCGTGAATAAAAAAACAGGTGAAATCGTAACAATCACCCATTTCCAGGGTGTGGGAAAATGATATGAATGATAAAAAAACAAACGGGCCTAAAATGATATAGGAAAATGTACGAATGTATATATAACACATTCATCCCGGACGAAAATTGCAACGTTGTACTCGGATAATATCTAATCCACTCCCTTAACTTTAACCTATGACTTTTTTATTTTCTTACCCAACTGTCATTTTGTTGGAACATCTATATCCTTTAAATGGAAAGACCATTCCAAGAAGATTACTTAGGAGTGGAAATTAGAACGGTCCACTCATCAGATGGGCCAGATAAATATATTGGGCCTGAACATCGGCTTTAGAATATGTTAGGAAGGAGGTTGCTTTCGCTGCTTTGGAAGTTCCCGACGAGTCGTTTGCCAGGAAGAAGCCATATTTATGATGATTGAAAGAAATATCTGATAATTCATGAGTCATGTCATGACTTTTACCGACAACAGTCGTCTGACTCGATTGCTTATTGAAGAAGAAAGCACTTTCCTTGGTACCTTCCATGGTAGAAAATGACTGTGGTCATTAAGATGATGCATGTGTTATATCGCTCCATCCATTCATCTTGTTAGGCGATTTTAAGGCACTAACCTAGAAATGAGTCAGATTCAAAACTCAAGGGAGCCACACCGTTTTGAAACCTTTTTAGAGCCCACCATGCTGATTTTACATCAACCTAAAACCTGGACGAAGGGAAACCATAAAATTCAGCTTGATCCAAAACTTCTATGACTCCCCAGGATGGTAGGAGTTCAATCCCTACTGTTTTCTCCAAGATGTTTGGTGCAGTGTATTATATGAGATTAGGAGGGAGATGATGGGAAAGGTTGAGATTAGTTGAGATGAAATTGCATTTAATAATGTGAAATTGCATTTGGTCCCACGTGGAATTTCTGTGCATCTTGAAATTTACTACACATGTGAGCCCCACATTGATGCATACATTTATTCATGCCATCCATCCATATACATTGTTTACACCTGGTGTTTTGGTTATATGTGTACAAGTGAACCACATCTGTTGTGAATTTGGTCAGTTGATTATTATTTCATAGTCCACCAAACATAATTTTACTTAATCCGATGTTTTTCGGTCACAAAATTTTTATTCCAAACATGGGGATTGGATGACTACGATACCATGGTATTTTCAAAAGTTGATTGGCAGGTGTACCTCACACCAACTATATAGCTGCTGTATCGATGTCAACAAGTTCGGTGGGTTTGATCATGAAGTATGTGTTATATCCAAATCGTCCATCCAATTGGCGAGCTCATCCTAAGGCTTGAAATGAAAATAAGACAAAACTAACTATTAAGGGGACCACACTAAAAAAAGCAGTGGAGAATTGAACGTTTACCAGTGAAATCCTTTTTGGGGTCACAAAAGTTTTGGATCAATATGAAATTTGTTTTTCCTCTTCATTTAGGTCTTTGTGACCTTATGAACAGATTGGATGAAAAATAAATATTATAGTGGGCCCTACGAATTGTTTAACGGTAAAAATCATCATCTCCACTGTTATTTGTGGTGTGGTCCAGATGATTTTTGGATATGATTTACTTTTTGGATAATGCTCTAAAATAATCTCTAAAAATAGATAAATAATATAGATATAATAAATACATCACCGTAGGGCCCATAAAACTTTGATCTACTTTAAACCGTTCCTACAACTGGGAGCCCTAGGAGCGTCAGTGCTCGTCTTTCACATGACAGGTACCGATAGCAGCTATATAGCTGGTGTGTGGTATGCCAGCCAATCCGCTTTCGTATTTCAGACATATAATTATTGTACAATAATGATGTTTAATCATCTAATACAGTTCAATTCCACGGACCAAACACGTACCTAGTGCGGTCGTTAGTTTTTTTTTAATTCATTTTTTAAAGTGATTTACAACGGACAGAGTGGATAAAACCGTACATCATCGTGGAGTTACAGGGCTTTTATGCATGTAGACACTACAGTGGGAGCAGTTTTCTACACCACGCAATACAGCCGCCCCCATCTTGATGCCTGGTCCCAAACTATTCGACTGTTCACCTAGAAGCTTCCCTAACGTACGGAAAGAATCTAGCTTTACTCAGCAGAAAATCATTCTAATAATGTAAAGGCGAATAGAAAGGACGGACGTGCTTTCGGAGGTAGCCAGGTATTAAAGTTTTTTAGGGCCACCGTGATATATTTTTGAAGGCGCTGGCCAAAAAAAACGAAGTAGATGCAAACTTCAGATGAGCCTAAAAATTTGTTAGGGCCAGTTTGGCCAATAATATTAAGTTGTATTAAATGAAATTGCATTGCTAATTCCACTTCGAGATTGAGAATGGCGAAGAAGTGTAGGATAAGATTAAAATTAATTTTATAAGCTTTGGAAAACGAGTCTTGTATTGGAAAGTGTGAGATGAGATTTTCAAATCCCATGAATGATGAATTTTTCCTTTACCCAAGTGTAATTTGAAAGGAAATTCAGGATTTACTTTTAATTGTGTACATTCGAAACATGGTATTGGAAAGCATGTGATACACCCAATCCAGAGACAATACTTTACACATACATTTATTGTTACTTTTACAATTCCATCCACCTTAATCTCACCTAATGCAGTTGGTTAAACGGGCCTTTAAAGTGGAAGGTTGGAATGGAGCTGATATTAGTATTTTCTATTCATCTGGACCTGTTTGGCCTTACCAACTGATATGGCAAATACATATTATAATAGCCTTGTGAAGATTTTAATGATGGTCGTTTAATTAACATTGTTTTTGTGTGGTAGTGTAGTCTACCATGTATCAGTTTTATGCTCATGCTCTTAAATGAGTTAGTAAAATGGATGGATGATGTGAATAAAACACATGCATTATCATAGGGCCAAGAAACTTTGACACAAGCAAGCTGGTGGGGTCACCTATCCACCCCTTTCATCCATTTTACCTGCTCGTTTTAGAAATGAGCTAAAAAATGAGACCCGTCTAGATCTCATGTGAACCATGACACATGAAATGATGAATGCCACCATTAAAATTTTTTAAGGCCCATCGTGATGTTTATTTGCCACCCATCGTTTTGATTAGGCTGAAATACAAATATAATCTTGGGATGCTATCTGGCTTGTGGCCCCTACACCAGCCAGTAGCTGGTGTCAAGTACCATGGCCCCACCATGATGTATGTGTTTTGTCAGCAGCATACAACTCATTTCATGGCATGAGCTAAAAAATGAGATGGATTCAAAACTCAAATGGACCACTACACGAGAAATAGTGGGGATTGAACGCTTACCAATGCAAACTTCTTAAAGACTGCTGTGGTTATTTGCCACCTATCCTGTTCATAAGGTCACCCATGCAAACTTCTTAAAGACTGCTGTGGTTATTTGCCACCTATCCTGTTCATAAGGTCACCCAATCCTAGATGAAGGGAAAATATATCAACTGAATTCAAAACTTTTAACTTCGGTGGCTTCTAAGTTCTCAAGGATAAATATTTTATCCCCACTATTTCCTGAAGTATGGCTCACTTTAACTTTGGGCCTCTTTATTTTTTTACTCATATTTTAAAATAACATTAGCAAAATAAATGAACAACATGAGCAAAACAAATATATCATGGTAGGGCTCATAGAGCGGGGTCACTAGCCAAACTGCGTTCCCAAACTTTTGTGCCCCGGTCGAGTTTGTAATGGTGGTTATTTAATTATAACTATTTCTGCGGTGTAGTCCAACTGAGGTATAGATATGCCTTAATTTTGTGCTCATGCCTTAAAATAAGTTGATAAAATGAATAGATGCCATGGATAAAACACATTCATTGTAGTCGGACCTACAGAGCTTTTTCACCACTGACCAGTACTAACGTGGGGCTCCCGGGTCACTGCAAAATCCAAATCCATTTAAATGCACCCATTGTCCTATGAGGTAGATCCAAAACTCTAGTGGCTCACGTGACACGAAACGGTTTAGAGCAGCTATCCACAATGGGTGCAAAGTGCCTGCGCCCCTTGACAGCAGGAAGTTCCTGCAGTGAGAAGCTGGGTGAGGTCCACATAACTATGTCAAAATGCTAAAATCAGATGGCTTGAACAATCTTAGCTTCCGTTTTCTGCACACTCGTTTGCTGACATAAAACTATGGTGTGATTTTATTTTCAAATGCCCATAAATATTCCCAATTGGAAAGTTTCAATGGTTGGCATTTCCCTTCCCAATTCTCTTTGGCATGTGGCCCACTTAAGTATTAGATTTGCCTCGTTGTAGCCAAATATCCTAACATGAGTTGGCAAAATGAATAGATAAGCCCTAACATGAGCCGACAAAATGAATAAAAGAGGGATCGTTTGGATGCATGTAATTTTTTTAGTTGTAAACACATTACACCTAAATAGACTTTTATGTATAATTAGTTTATATGCTATTTCGTTTGGCTTTTAAGTGGCAATTCAAAATCCATAAATCACACAAGGATGACTTGATTTTTTTAAGGCCTTAAAAAATTATTAAAGCATGCACGTATTAAATAGATTGGATGTCTTCTACTTATCATGATGACCCCAAATGTAATCTAGAAGTTTTTAATGGTGAACGTCTCATCCCTCTTTCATGTAGTCTATTTGACAACGCATGAGTTGTTTTTTAGGGTCACATGAGAGCATCGAAAGAAGTACGTGCATGATGGATAGATTAGATATACCATACATACTACAATAGGCTCCATGTATCATCGGTGTATATTAATCATTGTGTTCTAATATGTAAAATACCTTTTTAGCCGTAAATACTTTAACTATAATTTAAAACACGACTTTTTATTAGGTTTCAGATTACAATTAAAACCTATAATCTATTTAGCACTTATAAAGACTTTATAGGTATATACATATATCCATACAGCCCTTGTAATCATATTGCTTGTAATCCTTTTAAAACTTGAAAGACTATACAAGCATCCAAACCACCTCCAAGGTACTTTTCTCACAAATACTACGGTGGCCGCACTTAGCTTCCCACACTGCTGGAAGGTTCGGTTGCAGGCAATCCATATCCAATTAATATGTACATTTTACACGTAAAAAGGAAAAGCAAAAAATAAAAGCAGTTCCAAAACTTAGGTGGGCCCCACCACGTCGACGCATATGTCTTTAGCCATGATTGTACATCTCTAGCTGTGGCTGTGGTGCATGATCTCCACTCTAGTTTTGGACTAGGAAAATTCCAGGATGTACCCTGAACTTGAAGAGGCACACTGTATTCATAGTTTACAGATGGGCCCACACGTAATTTGACTGATTGCAACTTTTTGGCTTTTTGGGTTGAATCTGGATTGCTGTATTTTTTTCCTTACCGTCGATAGTTGTGGGCCATCGCTTGACAGGGGCGGCTCAAAGGGGTAGGCAGGTGAGGCAATCCCCTAAGCCCCCTGGTGTGATTGAAATCGGATTGCGTACTGAGTTACTCACTATGTTCTCACATACTGAGTAAACTCAGTTGGGCCCACCGTGAATGTATTTGTCTTATCCACTCCATCCATCCATTTTTTCAGATCATTTTAGTGGTTGAGCCCAAATTTGAGGTATATCTAAAGTTCAAGTGGACCATACCGTAGGAAACTGTGGAAATAATGATTTCCACTGTTGAAACCTTTCTATGGACCACAGTGATATTTATTTGTCATCCAACTTTTTCGTAATATCACAAAGACATGGATGAATTGAAAAAAAATCAGGTTGATCTAAAACTTCTATGGCCCCCACGAAATTTTCAATGGTAGATGTTCAATTCACACCTTTTCTGGTGGTGTGGTCCATTTGACCTTTGGATATGCTTCATTTTTGGGCTAATAACCTACACTTATCTGCTAAAATGTATGGAGGGAGTGGATAAAATACATGAATGACTGTAGGACCTACAATTTTCTCATACGCTAATTGTACTGAGTTACTCAGTATGGAATCCGTTTCCCCCTAATTATGAAGGCCTTATGTTATAGCAAAATAAAAAATTTTAATTATGAAGATCTTAAAATTAAAATTAAGAAGAAGGAAAGAAGTTTAAAATTTTTGAAATAAAATTTATTAAGAAGCTTACAAAAAAATAGAAACATCTAAAAATTAATTTACAAATTTGAAATTGAAAATAAAAATAAATCCTAAAAACTAGCACTACCAATAATAACTGCCGAACTATATCGTCTCTTTTCAAAATAATAGCATCATTCTAAGTTTTCGAAAAATTAAATTCTAAGCTTCATTTTTATGACTTGCCTAAGGACCCTAGAGATGTCGAGCCCCTGTTGATTGACGTGTTAAAATGAAAGGTTGTCAGTTGGCTGAGCTGGTACGACTCTAGTCGGGCTTGGAATGGAGTATCAGGCCTGGCTTCGGTTCAAGCTTAAAATTCAAGGACCGGCGGATTAGGCTTTGCAGGGTAATTTTATCTTAAGAAGAATTATTACCGGAAAATGGCGGGAGATTCTAAATTTTATAAAATAGAAAGTGCGTGGAAGCTTTTGAGCAATGAAATTACAAAATAGCCCTTATCTATTACTTTGGAAAAAAGTGATGAAGTGGAGAATTGTGGGCCCTGTGTAGCATCCAACCCATTCAACTGATGAATCCTATAATGAAGATTCAGATGAATGAAAAATTTTGTGGATCAAAAAAGAAGGTGGACCACACCATAGAAAATAATATACATCACTCAAAAAATCCAAATTCGAGCATAGCCAATCTGATGATTCAAGTGACCAGATTTTTTTACCAGTGCTCATCATGGTGAGCTGCATATGTTGGACGGATTGGATTTGATGTCATACACATACAACATCAACCCTACAATTCTCAACTTTATTGCTGTTTAGAGAAAAAAATACAAGGGTAATTTCGTAAACTTGATTCCCGAGAAACCCGGACGAAATTTCCCATAAAAAATCCTATATAATATTCGAAAAACCTCCTCACTCCACACACATACTCTCTCTCTAATCATGCCCCTTCGTCTTCCAAGCTCCAACGCATACTCCCATTTCTCTCTCTCATATTCCGTGCTCTAAAATTTTCCTAATCCTCTCTCTTTCTCTTTCATCTTCCAAGCTCTGATCTCTTCCTAATCTATAAAAATGGATGAAAGGAATGGATGAAACAAATACATCATGATGAGGCCCACAGAGCACTGACCACCAGCCCCGGGCTTATCCGATCATCATCTCTGGCCAAACCTTTAGATTTTCGCCAGGATCATCTCCCAATCCGACGCCTTTCTGGCCTTGACCTCTTAGGACTAGCCCACAAGGTCTTTTGGCTATTGAAGCAGCGAGCCTTAAGCAGGTCTCCTGGGATTAGGCTTCAGTGATATCAGAATTCAAAAGCGTTCTGCGAGCAGAGCTTTTCTGCAAGTAGAGGAAGTGTGGTAGTTGGAGGGAGTTTGCCCATCTAGTTGGGGGAAGAGAATTTCAAGGTATTCTTCTCTCAACTCACAAGAAAAACGCACCTTTGTGTTGCTTCTTTGTAGTATCCCTTTTCTTTATACCCTGTTTTCCTACATACCCACTTCCGTAAGAAATTCATGGTTATCTTTCAAAAGGACAGGAAGCAAACATGCAAAGCTAAAGAATAATAAAGAGAATTGATGGGGCTGCATGGCTGCAGCTCTACTGGCGAGCTCCACGGTGAGATATTCGGCGAGCCGATGCCATGGATCGATACTGTCTGCAGTTACTGCGGTCGGAAGCTAGGTTGGGTCCACCGTGATGTTTTGTTAGGAATTCGGATTGCGTACTGAGTTACTCAGTATGCTTTTATCTTACTGAGTAAACTCTGTTGGGCCCACTGTTAATGGATATGCTATAACCACGCCGTCCATCCGTTTTTTCAGCTCATCTTAATGGTTGATACCAAAATTGAATCATTTTTAAAGCTCCAGTGGACCATATACAAGAAACAGTGGGAATAATAATTTCCGCCGTTGAAACCTCTCTAGAGTCCAAATTGATGTTTATTTGTCATCCAAGATCACAAAGACATGGATGAAGGTAAAAAGAAAATATCAGATTGATCCAAAACTTATTTGGACCCCAAGAAATTTTCAATAGTTGAGATTCAATTCACACTGATTCCTGTGGTGTGGCCCACTTGATCTTTTGATATATTTAATTTTTAGTTTTAAGCCCGAAAATTATCTTTTAAAATGGATGTAAGGAATGGATAGAATATATTAACCACAGTGAGCCTAACAGAGTTTACTCTATACGCATAGCGTACTGAGTTACTCAGTACGCAGTCGGTTTTCTTTTGTTAGAAATTCACTGTAACTCGAGTGGACCACACTATAGGAAAACAGCAGTGATTGAATGTCCACGGTTAAAATCCACTTGCGGCCTACTTTAATGTATATTTGACATCCAAATTGTTGATTAGGTCATACAGACCTGGATGAGGGGGAAAAAATATCCAAAACTTTTGTGGCCCGAGTAAGTTTTTAACAGTGAGCGTTCAGTGATGTGGTTCACTTGAGATTCTGATCTACCTCATTTTTAGGCTCATATTACAAAATGATCTGAAAAATGGATGGACAGTATGGATGAAATACATATATCATGATGGGCCCACAGAGTACCGGCCACTAGCCATTGGGCGGCCTTTCTCACAAACATCACAGTCGACCCACCTAGCTTCCAACCGCAGGAAGGTCGATGGTAGGCAATCTCCGTCCAACTGTGTTCAATTTGAAGGGTGCAAATTGAGTAATACCCCACCAAGAACTAGCTAGAGACCGACAGTCCTGTCAGGGGCTTAGGCCCACCATGATGTTTATGTTTTATCCACACAATCTATCCATTTTGACAGATCATTTTACGGTTTAAATTAAAAAAGGAGGTAGATTGGAGGCTTAAGTGGGCCACACCACAGGAAGCAGTGGGAATTGAAATCGGACCGTAACACGCACACATACCCCCACACACTCACACCATATAGTGGGATTTCACCACCTATGGATACTCAAACCCCTGACCGGGTGTTGAAACTCCTGAGAGTCTTCTACCACCCGAGCAAGAGTAAGGATCCGTAGCTAATCCGCACCCCAACTTTTATGAATCTAAATTTCCACATCAAAACTGTGAGCGGCGGATTGCGTGGAGTGGCACACACCATCGATATCCCCAGTGTGTCGACCACACTAAGTTATGTGGGCCCATTATAATGTTGTGTTATATTCAAACCGTCCATCTATTTTGCCAAATCATTTTAGAGCATGAACCCATAAATAGTCAATTCTAAAGCTCATGTGGACAAATTCCACAAAGTAGTGGGGAGCCTACCTTTGAAAACTTTAGAGGTCCACGGAAGTTTTTGATCAAGATATTATTTTGTGTTTCCGTATGACCTTATTAGTAGGTTAGATTGCAAATAAATATCATGGTGGGCCCCAAGAAGGTTTCAACTTTCAACGGTGTGTGTTCCCATTGCTTTTTGTGTAGTCCACTTAAGGTTTGGATCTACCTCAATTTGGGGTTCATGGATAATGGTGTGGATATAACACATACATCATGGTGGGCTCACTGAACTTGGTGGCTTCAACACACCATGGAGGTCGGTGGTGTGCAAACCATGCAATATGCTTTCAAAACTCAGGTGGGCCCACCATGTGAGCATATAGGTCTTTATGTGATTGTACATCACTACCTGTGGCTGTGGTGCGTTCCATCATAATTTTGGATTAGAATAATTCTTGGGATGTACGCTGATTATGAGGACACACACCAGATTCACAGTTTTGTTAGAATTCCAAACAAACATCACAGCTGGGCCCACAGATGATCATTCCCCGTTTAAACTCGCAATAAACAGAACATCTTAACATTTCATTGGTTGTAACTTTTTGGGTTGAATGTATACTGCTTCTGTATTTTTCCCTTACCCTCCCAGCTTTGGGCCACTGATTCAAGTGTTTAAGATTAGTCTGTCTATTGGCTGGCTCAGGCTTAAAATTCAAAAGTCAATTGGGGCTTGGACCTTGTACATGTGGGTGTCAATGGGTCGGGCTTGGGCCTGCCAAATTCAGAATTTTAAATAGGTTCTGCCAAACAGCCCAGCCTGAAACAGTTTAAAATCCGGACTGAGACGAACCCCAGCCCGGCCGGTTGATAGTTCTACTTGTAGAACAGCATGTCAGGCCCAAATAGTTTGCAAGGGTGATTTTATCACGGCCAAAATTCCTCGATGATTTGGATTTTACCAAACAGCTCCTAGACAATTAAGAATTATGTGGATGTGCTTTTTGAGGGATGGAAGTACATGCCCTGGCATGATTATTAAACGAACAAAAAATTGGCAGATCCAATCATAAGGTGGGCCAATCTATAAAAAATAGTATACATCACTCAAAATATTTAAGTTTAATTGTATTCTAATCTGATGATTTGCTTGGCCCGATTTTTTGTTAGTATTATCTGTTCATCTGTTGGATGGGTTAGATGTTAGACACATATCACATGAATCCCATAAATTTGAATTCTCCACTTTGTCAAGAAAAAATAAACGATGGTAGATCCCCTTATGATGGATGAAATTACAAAATTTCCCTCATTAGTCACTTTTTAAAAAGTGATGAGGTCAAAATTGTGGCCACTACAATCTACTTGTATGGCATCCAATCTATCCAACATATGCATCCAATCATGAAGATTACACAAGTGAAAATTCTAGCAGATCTAACTTGAAGGTGGACCACACCATAGAATATGGTATACACAGTTCAAAAACATCCAAATTCATGTGTAGCCCATCTTATGATTCAATTAGTTAGAATTTTTGAGTGGTCATCATAGTGGGGTACATATATTAGGCAGGTTGGATATCATACACATACCATGTGTACCTCACAATTCTCAACTTTATAACTTTTTAAAGAAAAAATATATAGGATAATTTAGTAATTTTATTCCATGAGAATCTCCACCTTGTAAGTTAGTATCGTGGACCCATTGTGGTAATGGGAGGAATTTTGTGGTAAAATCCACACATCCTAATAAATATATATATATATATATATATATATATATATATATATATATATATATATATATATATATATATATATATATATATATATATATTGAAAGAAAGAAAATCCATGTAAAATATATAAAAGAGTCTTTATCATATAAATCAGAGCAAACTTTTAAAATATTTTTAAGTATGATCTATTAGTGGACTCCAAAGGCTGAAAACAATACAGTGTGAATGGCTACCATTGAAACACTACCATGCACCGTGATGTTTTTATGTTTTTTGAACCTTGTCCATTGAACTCTCTTTTTGCCATGGCCCCACTGTGATGTTGAAGTTAATCCACTATGTAATAGGGATACAAAAATTCAAATAGAACCAACACTTAAGTGGAAGCTGAAATGGCAGGACCAAATGATGACCAAAGTAACTTTAAATATTATAAAAAAATCGCCTCCTTTGACTTTGGCTTATGGTTGGTTAATGAAAAGGTCCATTATCACATTCAAAAGTCACTTTACCCTTACTTGCGTACCATGTTTACGGGTCTGCCCCATTAGTTGACGTCGAGAAGAGATATTGGGAGACTAAAGGTTCGGTGGGATTCATTGGTGCTGTTGTTGAATTCTAGGCCATTCATCCACTCTACTCAGGGCTATCAACGGGCCGGGCCTAGGGTTGGTCCTGGCCCAGATATTGAACTATTGAGGCCGGCCCTATTCAAAATTCTCATTTTTGCATGCTTGAGCCCAGCCCATTGACACCCCTAGTCCATGGTAGGATTTGAGGCTAAAAGCCACTAAGATTGAACATTTAAGTGGACCCCAAAGGCTGAAAACAATAGTGTAAATGGCTACCGTTGAAACACTGGATCCCACTGTGATGTTGTTGAACCTTGTCCATCTGTTTTGCCTACTCGTAATAGGGTGTGAGACAAAATATAAGGTAGGTCTAAAACTCAATTGTGCCACACGGCCAGAGTATTGAATGCCATGCATTGAACTCTCTTTGAATTGCAATCATGGGCTACATGGCAGGAGTCAACACTTAAGTGGGCTACATGGCAGGAACAAATGATATTAAATGCTGGCCATTGAACCCTCTCTAGCTGAAAAGTCATGGGGTCCACCATGTTGATTTTGAGAAATTCAATCCATCAACCATTTTAGCCACACAATTTTAGGGGGTTGGAGCAAAATCAGGTAGATACAACACTCAAGTGGGCCACACGGTGGGAAACAATCAGTATTGAATGCCAGCGGTGGAACTCGTTCTGGCTGAAAAAGTTGTGGGGTTAGCTGTAATGTTTTTTGAGAAATCCAACCCATCCACCATTTTAGCCACATAATTTTTGGTGGTGGGCCAAAATATTGGGCAGATCCAACACTCAAGTGGGCCACATAGCACAAAATAGTTGGTATTAAACAACAATGATAGAAACATTCGTGGGGCAGTCGTAGGCCCACAGAAGTTTTGGATCAGGCTATTATATTTGAATTTTTTTAGTTCATTCTAGTGGGAATGAATTTATGACCTGTTTGAATGGCATATAATCAAACATGGACTCTGGGAAGATTTCAATGGTTGGCATTTCCTCTCCACCGTTTCCCTCCTTGCAGCCCACTTGAGTTTTGGACTCACTCATTTTTGGGCCCACCCACTAACATGAGCTGGCAAGATGGATGGATGCAGTAGATTTCTCAAAAAACATTGTTATGGGCCTTGGGTAGGTTTCAATGGTGATATCATTATTCCCACTGTTTTTGATGGTGTGGTGCACTTGAACTTTGGATCAGCCTCATTTGTGGCTCATGCCCTAAAATGAGGGGGCAAAACATATAGACAGTGTGGATAAAACACATACATCATCATGCAATCATACATAAGTAAACAGTGGTATTGAAACTGAGCGTGGGGCCCAACGTGATGTTTTCTATAATCCACCCTATCTACCAGTTTCACTAGATCACTGAGGGAGTGGGCTCAAAAATGAAACAAATCCAAAACTCAATTGAGCTACATGGCTTGAAACAGTTGCATTGAATGCCACAATTGAAACAACCTTTCTCTCAATATGACAGTTGAAAAAGTCATGAAGCCCACTGATAGTTTTGAGATATCCATCCTGCCCCTCATTTTAACCAGCTCATTTTAAGGGTGGGCGAAAAATTGAGGTAGATCCAAAATTCAAGTGGGCCATATGGCTTGAAACAATAGGTCCATCCTGTTATACACCCATCTTGTAACGGAAGGACAGCTTGAGCTTTTAGAGCAACTGGTTGTTTAACGTGATATCAGAGCCAATGGTTAAGTGTTGGAATCCTGGGAGCTGCAAATATCCCTCAATCTGGCTCATTTATTGTGTGAGTTGAGTGTTCCTCCACCCTTACCCAGTATCTTCCCTTGTGGTGTTGTCCCTCGTCCTCTAATGGCTCGAAATTTTAGAGCAACCAGTTGTTTGACATTTTCATCATTTAAAATGAGTTCAGCTCGAGCTTTTAGAGCAACTGGTTGTTTGACATTTTCATCATTTAAAATGAGTCGAGTGTTCCTCCACCCTTACCTAGTATGTTTATTTTCATCATTTAAAATGAGTTGAGTACTCCTCCACCCTTACCTAGTATGTTCCCTTGCGGAGTTTGAAAAATACAGAATGTCATGCATATCCCTAACTCTGCACCTGCGGGGGAGTGTTCGAGTGTTAAAGTCTCTTGATATACATTGATACACCAGTGTGGCAAAGAAAAAAAAAAAAAAACTTGTCTCTCATCTTCTAAGCTTTGTAATATTCCTCTCTCATCTTCTAGGCTCTAATCTCCTTTACTTTCTCCTATCATTGCCTTTGGCCAATCTTTGAATTTTTGCCGGGATCAGCTCTGAATTTGACGCCATTCTCACCTTATAAATACCAAACAACCAGACCAAAGCACAAGGCCTCTTAGGACCAATCCACATGGCCTTTTGGCAATTGCAGCAGCGAGCTGAGGCAAGAGCATTTCGGGTTTTCTTTTATGAACTGACAAGAAGAACACACGGTTGTACTGCTTCTTGATGGCATCTCTTTTGTTTTCACTATGCTTTTCTACATTCTCACCTTACTAGTAAATTCATGGTTATCTTTCAGAAGGACAAGAAGAACACAAGCAAGTGACAGCATAACAAGAGAATAGATGGGGCTGCATGGCTGCAGTACCACTGGTGAGCTTGACAGCGAGAACTTCAGCGAACCATTGCCATGGATCGGCTTGTACATAGCTGTAGCTTCACTTCTGTGCTTGCTTGCCATGGCAATCGACGCCTTTCATGGATTCCGTCGCCGGAAGCTCTGGTTCCCATGCAAGTTTTTCTCACTCAACGCTGCTTCCTTGACCCTCTTAGCCATTGCCACAAAACTGCCCGTGGATCTGAGCACATCCATGCCACGTGGTGAAGAACAGCTGACCAAGCTCAGCGGCACGATCCTTATTTGCACTGCAATGGGCAACTTCATGCCCTCTCTAGGAACTATGGAGGACTCTGGATTGTTCTCAAACGTTCTTGCCTTGGTTATTCTCGTGATCACCATGGTCATTAACATTGGTATTCAAATGGGTACTGGTGCGATCTATGCTTTCTTACCTGAGCACATCATAATCATGTTTTTCATGATTGTTTTGCTTGCGATCTTGGTTTCTTCTGCTTTAACAGTTCCAACAGCCAAGCAGCTGCTGGAACACCAGTATAAGAAGAAGCATAAACAGCAGCAGCTGGAACAACAGTATGACAAGAAGCATAAACTGGCTTTAGATGAAGAAGTGGACAAGGCTGAAGTGTTCTGCGTTGATAAATTGAAAGAGACTGTAAACAAGTATTGGATGATGGCCCATTCTTCTAGTCCTCAGTACGTTTTGGGACGCTCGGTTACTTGCATTGCCTCAGGAGTTTTCTGCCTCCTCAGTGCGCTGATTTTATTGGAAGCTTTAATCAGAGCATTTACTTCATCGTCGTCGGACTTCTGCAGCGGGCAATCTGACTACAAGTGGTCAATTGAATTAATCTTAATTTCTCAGGGGATCGCAGTTGGAGTTGGTAACATTGCCCCAGCTATTAGATGGTACAATGCTATTAGCTTCAGAAGCCTGGAGAGCCGAAAAGGAATCCCTGAGAGCCCAAAAGGAAGCTGGTTTAAGGTGGAGGAGTACTGGATTCAGAGGCTAGTAAAATGGAATAAGAGCCCATTACCGTTCCGCATTAGTAGCAGACGATGTAGGAGAATCGCCCATGTTTCAAAACATGGAATTCTGGATGCCTGTATTGGAATCCAAACTGCAGTAGTACTAGTTTGCAAGTTCGTTTCGCTGGCTCCTATACCGCCAGTGAGTTGGCTCAGTAGATTCTTACCCTGCTGCTGCAAGCGTCAGAGGAATTTGGAATCTAACAGATGGGAGTCGGAGGACCCGCAGGGTTTTGTATTGCATCTTGAAGGGGAGGATGATTTAGTCCATCTGATCATGGAAAGTGGCCAGCAAGACACGGAGAAATGGATTGAAAGGGGCAGGAACAATGAACCTACTGATCTGATTAACCTTCTAAAATCAAATTTATCAGAAGGTTTCAACGGCGTGGCTGAGTTTGATAGCAACCAGATTCCCCCAATTGGAGAGAAGCCTCCAAACTGCTGGGCTCTGCCTGTGGTTACCCTCACAAGCATCGCTGTCGCACTTCCCTACATTGATGAAAATACAATCAGATCGTTACGGCAAGCTGTAAATGAAGGCCTCAGGTATGTAAGGCTCATAGAAGCGAACCTGGATGCCAATGAGTCAAGTAGAATGAGGGAGGCAGCAGATATAGTCTGGCGTGGCACTGATGTTTATGATCGTTGGCTCGACAAGGATCTCCACAAATTGGTCACTGAAGAAAAATACGCAGCGAAGATAATCGGAAGACTTTCTGAGATAGCAAAGGAAAGTGTTCGAAATTTCACAGATGGGCGCGTCCGAGAGACAGGACCCGGTGAATGGCCTGTAGAAGTATTGGCTGGGAGTTCCATGTACAGGATCGGTGAGACTATTCTACAGGACTATGAAGACAAGTTTGGGACTGTTGACAAGTTGTTCCAATGGTTAAGAAAAACCATTGCTGATATATTGGGTGCTTGCCTTACCAACCTGCCCCGTGTGATATCCATGGAATGCTTTTGTGGCGTCATTGAAGTGAGGGAAGACTCTGTTAGGGATGCTGCCTATCTTCTTGGTGAAGCTGAAACTATTCTGGTAACTTTAGGAGAGCGTATGTTCCCAGATTTAGACCCTGATCAGATGGCAAATATTGATGAATGGCGTTTGAGCAAGCTGAGAAAACCATGTCTCCTTTCTCCTGCTGATAATGTCTAGCTTAACTATAAGTGAATTGCCTTCATCATTTGAGGAGTTTGAAGCAAGGAACTTGAGAATGAAAGCAGATCATCATTCCGAGGGTAGCTGGTCCTTAGATTAACGTTGTAATATAGTTTTCATGTGGCTGTTTGTATTAGTATTGTGTGGATCATATTTAGAATGCATTACTCATCAAGGCAATCAAATCTTTGAGCCTGAGATTTAGGACCCGTTTAGATGAGCGATTATTGTCGTGATGTGGTGTAAACACCGTCATAATGACAGTTTTTCCTTATTTGAATATAAGTCATTTGTGCTTCTCTTTTACTCGACTATTGCCTCAATGTAATCCAATGGCTGCAATCTTTGACAACACGGTGCGGCCCTGAACATCGGGCCCACCTGTTTTGCCATCCATTTCAAGGAGAGCAAAAAAAAAAAATGAAGTAAATCCAAATCTTAGTTAGACCGCACCACATGAAACATGAAACAGTAGTGATTAAGCGCCCACCATTAAAAACTTCTTAGGCAATGTTGTTAAAATCATTTTCATATGGCAAATCATAACAAGGGTAGAATTGTATTGAATCACAGATCAAATTGTACATCGTAAATGATTTTATGATTTTTTTTTTTTTTTTAAATTTCAAAAATATAAATAAATCAAGAAACACTGCCAAAATCGTGAATTTGTGATGGATTAGGTCCGTCGCAAAACGAAATTAATGACGGTCTTGATTGGTCGCAGTTTGCTGCGTAGGACAATTTGAATCATGGATGGGATCCGTCGCGAAAGTGCGACAGTTTATGCCCGTCGTAAACAAGCGATGGATCCTATCCACTGCAAAAATTAAAAATCCGTTGCTGAACTATGGAAAAATCTACATGCATTATTCGTCATTATAAATTTTGGTGACGGGTGCGATCCGTCGATGCTCTTAAGAAAAGCAACGGACTTCAAATCTGCGGTTCATTTTTGACTTGTTTAGAACTTTGCAATGGATTTGGTCTGTTGCTAAAATTTCTGCAATAAAAGAACAGTTGTATTTGTTGTTTTTTGAAGAATTCACGAGATTCTTTAATAAGAATCTCATTCACAAAATTCAAAAAATGACCAAATATAATTTATGGGTGTATTTGGATGCTCAATTGGTCTGAATAGCAAGCTAAACTAAATATATAATTGATATCCAAAAATGAAGCGTGGTAGCATTGCCATCTTATCATGAAAATGGTCTTCCAATGTGAACATCCACGAAAAAAAATTCTTATTTCCTTGGAGACCATCTCTATCCAATTGTTTTACAGCAACAACCTGCCCAAAGAAGCACACATTCTCATCATTGGGGGGCCCAAAAAACATGGTAACATTACATCAATAGCGAAACTTGCTATTGCTGGGTTCAATAGATAATCCGCGTTTGGGTCGGGAATGGGAACAGATTAGCTATTACTTAGTAACTCCTTCATGGGTGTTATTCTAATCCTGTAGGGCCCACCTTGATGTATTTTCTCTATATCCACACCGTCCATATATTTATCCATCATATTTTAGCATGTGATTCCCAATCATAAGAAGATCCAAATCTCAAGTGGGCCATACCAATCAAAACATTGATGAATAACCACTAAAAACCTTTTGCAAGCAAAATTTTGGATTAATTTGATCTTTGTAATTTCCCTTCATCCAGATCTTCTTGACATTATCAACAAGTTGGATTGCAAATAAACACTACTAAAACCTTACGATGGGCCCTTTGTAATTTTTAATGGTGAGGAACTATATTACCACTCTTTTCGATGGTGTGGTCCACCTAAGATTTAAATCTGCACAATTTTTTTATACCCTGCCCAAAATTGGGCTGGAGAAAGAAATGGATGACATGGATATACAACACATCATCAAGGTGGCCCCCACAGTCAGGGCTGCACTGTGTTGGGTGAGGTCGAGGCCGCACCTAATCCACTTTCCCTTAATGGGTGTTACCTAATCTTGTAGGGCCCGCCTTGATGTATTTTTTGTAAATCCACACTGTCCATATGTTTTCCCATCTTATTTTAGGAAGTGATCCCAAAAATTGTGAAGCTCCAAATCACAAGTGGGCCATACTAATAGAAATAGTGATAAATAACTGTGAGCCAAATTGATGTATTTTATGTATATCAATCCCATTATTCTGTTACTAAAATCTGTTTATATCTAGACAAACTAATCATACACATTTAAAAAGTGTTTTGGATGGATCTAATTCGTTTCATGTTAGATTGAGCTGAATTTTGTTCTATCCTAATTAGCACATTCCAAACATATCCGACCGTTCAAATCAACTTTATAATGGCCTGATCATAGAAATTGATCAAGCTCATCAGTATACGTTATTCTTGTAATTACACTTCTATCATACTTGGGCTATAATATCAGTTTTTCAACATCTCAGTTTTTTTTTTTTCAATCTCAATTCTTTTCAAGATCTCAATTTTTCTCCAACATTGTTATTTCTTTTTCAAACTTTCTGTTTTTCAAAATCACAATTTTTTAAACTAATCAAATTCTTTTTTATCTAAAAAAATTTCGAAATCTCAAAATTTCTTCATCATTGTCATTTTTTTCCATACTTCTAAACTTTTATTTTTTTAACTTATCAATTTTGTTTTTCAAAATGTTAATTTTTTATCAAAATCTCAGCATTTTTTAAATCTCATTTTTCTAATCAATATCAAATTCTTTTAACAACTTAATTTTCTTTTTCAAAATGTCAATTTTTTGTTGAAATGTCTATTTGGATGGTGTGGATCTAGCTACATGCATTTCACCATTTGCAGAATTTCAATGTTCCTTACCATTCAAGAAAAGTCAACACTAACATATATTCGGTTTTCTCAGGACAAGCAATTATGTATGAAAAGGCAGAGAACACCTTCAAGATGCTAGTACTTTAAATCAAACATCTGTTGCGCAGTACACCAACAACGCAGTGAACCGAGATCCAATCTCAAGTCTCACCCACAAATGATAAACAGGAAGAAATATAAATTAGAAAGGAATAAAAGCATTCAAACAAACCACAAGACAAGATATACGTGGAAAAACCCCAACAAGGGTAAAAAAACCACGGATGCAAAACTTCCACTATGAAGAAAAACAAAGATTACAAGGCAATATACTAACCTCTCCCTTGGAAGAACATAGAAAACCCTTTGCCCACACCTTAGAATAACTTTCCCATCATACCTAGAAAAGCCCTAGGTACCCTTATTTATAATTTAGACTCCTTTCCGCATCCCAGTTACGAAAGGACTTACGACACGAAATCCGCAAAACTCCTTTCGCATCTCGGTTGCGAAAGGACTTGCGACACGAAATCTGCGAAACTCCTTTCGCATCCCAGTTGCGAAAGGACTTGCGACACGAAATCCGCGAAACTCCTTTCCACATCCTAGTTGCGAAAGGACTTGCGACATGAAATCCGCGTAAAAACGCGGATCGAATCTGCATAACCTCGACTGGTCGTTGGCGGCCCCAGATGTGGCTCCACTTCTCAACAACATCAGTATCTAACAACTGCCTTAGCAAGCAAAGCACATTAGCATCATGTGGTGTTTATGGAAAGAAAGGAATTGGACAATAGCAAATCTTCCTCTTGTGAGACACTCACCTCCTTAGTGCTGGATTGAGCTTTAATGAGAACATAATTCAAAGGCGTTCTGCGAGCAGAGATTTTCCTCAAGTAGAGAAGTGTGGGAGTTGGAGGGACTTTGGCCATCTAGCTGGGGGAAGAGCATTTCAAGGTATTCTTCTTTTGTGTTGCTTCTTGATGTCATCCCTTTTGTTTTCACTCTGTTTTTCTACATACTCACTTCAGTAAGAAATTCATGGTTATCTTTCAAAAGGACAAGAAAAACACAAGCAAGCAAAAGAATAATAAAGAGAAAAGATGGGGCTGCACGGCTGCAGCGCCACTGGCGAGCTCAACGACCAGAAATTCAGCCAGCCGATGCCATGGATCAGCCTCTACATAGCTGGAGGTTCACTGGTGTGTGCACTTTTCATGGCAATCGACACCTTTTATGGGTTCCGTCAGCGGAAGCTCTGGTTCCCTTGCAAGTTCTTCTCACTCAACGCCACTTCCTTAACCTTCTTATCCATCGCTACAAAACTGCCTGTGGATCTGAACACATCCATGCCACGCTGTGAAGTCAAGCTCAGTGGCAGAATCCTGATTTGCACTACAATGGGCAACTTCATGACCTCTCTAGGAACTATGGAGGACTCTGGATTGCTCTCAAACGTTTTTGCCTTGGCTATTTTTGTGATCACCGTTGTCCTTAATGTCGCTATTCAAATGGGTACTGGTGTGATCTATGCTTTCTTTCCCGAACACGCCGTAATCTTGTTTTTCATGATCATTTTGCTTGTGATCTTGGTTTCGTCCTCTTTAACAGTTCCAACAGCCAAGCAGCTGCTGGAAAAACAGTATAATAAGAAGCATGTACTAGTTTCTGATGGAGTGGACAACGCTGAGGCGTCCAACGTTGAAAAATTGAGAGAGGCTGTAAAAAAGTATTGGATGTTGGCTCATACTAGTAGTCCTCAGTACGTTCTAGGACGCTTGGCTACTTGCACTGCTTCAGGAGCTTTCTGCCTCCTCAGTGCACTGATTTTATTGGAAGCTTCAGTCAGATCCTCATCCTTGCACTTCTGCAAGGGGGAATCCGACTATACGTGGTCAAGTAAATTGATTTTAATTTCTCAGGCGATTGCAGTTGGAGTTGGTACCATTGCCCCAGCTATTAGATGGTTCAATGCTATTAGGTTCAGAAGCCCAGAGAGTCAAAGAAGATGCAGAGATGACTTTAAGGTAGAGGAGTACAGGTTTGAGAGCCTGAAAGAATGGAAAGAAAGCCCTTTACCATTCAGCATTAGTAGCAGGCGGTTTAGAAAAATCACCCATGTCTCAAAAAATCTAATTCTGGATGCCTGTATCGGAATGCAAATTGCAGTAGTAGTCTGCAAGTTCGTTGGGCTGGCTTCTGTACTGCCAGTGAGTTGGCTTAGTAGACTCTTCTCCTGCTGGAAGCGATATGGGAAGGATTCAGAATCCATCAGATCGGAGTCAGAGAACTTGCAGTGTTTTGTGTTGCATCTGAAAGGGGAGGAAGACTTTGTCCATCTGATCATGAAAAGCGTCCGCCGAGACACGGAGCAATGGATTGCAAGGGGCAGCAAACATGAACCTACTCATCTGATTGAACTTCTAAAATCATCTTCATCAGAAGGTTTCAATGGTGTGGCTCAGTTTGATAGCGACCAGGTTCCACCAATTGGGGAGAATCTTCCAAACTGTTGGGCTTTGCCCGTGGTTACTCTCACAAGCATCGCAATCGCACTTCCCAACATTGATAAAAATATAATCAGATCGTTATGTCATGCCGTAGATAAAGGCCTCAGGTATGAAAGGCTCATAGAAACGAGCCTGGATGAAAAGAGGTTGAGTAACATGAGAGAGGCAGCTGATATAGTCTGGCTTGGTATTGACATTTATGATAAATGGCTTGACCATGATCTCCAAAAATTAGTCACTGAAGAAAAACGGACAGAGAAGATAATCAGAAAACTTGCAGATATTGGAAAGGAAATCATTGATGAGTTCAAAGGTGGGGGCGATGGAGAGAAAAGTCACCGTGAATGGCCTACAAAGGTATTGGCGGCCAATTCGATGTATCGGATTTGTGAGACTATTCTACAGGACCACAGAAACAAGGTTGGGAGTCCTGATACCTTATTCAAATGGTTACAAACAACCATTGCTGACATATTGGGGGCTTGCCTTACCAACCTACCTCGTGTGATATCCATGGAATGTATCTGCTGCAGTATGGAAGTGATGGAAGAAAGAACCAGGGATGTGGCGTATATTCTCGGTGAAGCTGGAACTATTCTGCAAATTTTAAGTGAGCACAAGTTCTCAGATTTGAACGATTCTCAGATAGCAGATATTGACGAATGGCGTTCGAGAAAGCAGGGAGAAACTCCATCTTTCCCTCCTCCTCGCCCTCCTCTTGAAAATGTCTAGCTTAACTTCAGGTGAATTGCCTTTATCAATTGAGAAGGAATTTGAAGGACCTACAGAATGAAAACATATGTATCATCATTCAGACAGTACGTAGTAATACAGTTCTCATGTGGTTTTTTGTATTAGTATCCTGCTTATCATATTTAGAATGCTTTTCTCATCAATGCAGTTAAATCTTCATGCATGGGATTTAAATGAAAAATGAATTCCAGAAAAAAAATTAAAAAAAATCCCGATCCTCTGCTTGTGACAAACAGATTTTTCCTATTTTCCTGCATTGTGATTGGTCCACATCATCACTTACATTCTCAGCACTGTTGCATTAAATGCAATCTGTGATGATGTTCTCCAATCACGTTACAACAAACAGGTTTTTCCTTTTTATGGCAAGTAAAGATCTGAATTCAAAAAGGGCAAAAAAAGAAGATAACGAAGGTTTCATTTTCCAACTTATTAATTAACGTCCTAAAGATGTAGGTCAAAGAGAAATAAACTTTCACTTCACATTATAAATTCAATTCCACAGCAGTGAAGATGAACAATTGATCATTCTGTGATTGGGAATAAGTCTCCCCACTTAAAATTACCAAGTATTGCATACATATATGGTGGGGGGATTATTTTTAGAAATTATAATAAATCTTTGAATGCACAATGCAACCCATGTACTAGTGATCTCATTGACTGAACCAAATTTTCATGAACAAAAATAATTGAATATTGTAGTCTTGAGGCATTATATTCAAAAGTTTATATTAACTAGACTTCTCTTTAAACTACTATCTTAGACCCATATGCACAGGTTTTGACGTCCCTACATGGAACGCCAGCATAAGAGATGTTCTGGATTGGGCTCTTGTTTACAATCCATAGATGTTTATAATTTAATTTCTCATTTCAGTTTGTACTTGCTTTCCTATGTCTAAGTGCTTAGATGGTGGTTTTCTAATAGAAGTTTCGTTAGCTTTCATGAAATAAAAAATAAAAAATCAGACTGTTGGGTTACTCACTGCGAAGATTTTACCCCTAACCACTAGCAATTCTTGAAAGATTTGCTTGTAAAGTGGCTTTGAAGTGAATTTCCTCCCCAAAACACTACATGTAAGTGACTTCCTATAAGTTTAATTTTATCCAACTTACATGCATTCAAACAGGCACTTAGATTTTGTTTATGAAGGGATAAAACCTGGCCATGTTTAGGCCATCCACACCATTGCTTTGTGACTTAAAAATGTCGTCCACAAATAAAGCCAGCTCATTGTAGGGCATGGGCATAAATGTGAGGGAGATCCAAAACTATAGTGGGCCACACCATAAGAAACATTAAGGAAATGAGCTTGCAAAATGGATGGAAATTAGAATTGGACTTTCCAGTAGAGGAACCCTCAGACAACTGCACTACATTTCCATTTTGACGTCTCAAATTATCAGCCTCATAAAGGATCAATTGTGTGTGGAACTTAATTTTCTCGTCATATTTGAGCTCAATCATATTGTAATTGTAAATGAACCTATCATACATAGATGTTAATGACAAGATGATGGCATTAATGATGGTTTCCTCTTTGGCATTTATTTGATTAATTCTAATTTATTGGTTAGTTTGAGCATCTACATGACATGTTCATTGACTGACGCGCCTTCCTCGATTTTCGAGGAGTACAGTTATTTCTCAAGGGTCTAGACACAAGCATTAACCTGGGTATCAAACATAACCTTTAGGCGTAGGTATATGTTCCTGAATTTTTATTATATTCAGCATCTAATTGTGGAGCATGTTGGATATGGAAGCCAATATATACCCTTTAGCTAGCTTATTGTTCCTTTCCTATTTAGCATATATTTGGAGGAGACAACCAATGGCTCATTATCAAAGGCCGAGTTGAGTTCAAGTGGAGAAGGCACGTGGATGCTATATGATACTTGCTTAAGGGCGAGTACTAGCTCAAGCTTTTAGGATCAATTGACAAAGTTTTCCCTCGTAAGCTTCTTAGATGTAATAATTTTAGAGATTGTGTTTCATTTTGCAAGAAAAAAAAAAAAAACTACTTAGATTTATTGTTCTTTCATCTTGTGCTCGGGAATGCGATGTTTTAGGAATGCAAATGCGAAGTCTGTCCCATTGTGTCCCTAACAAGATTAACGGCTCCCACTACATGAAGTAGCTAAGGGTTACATAACAAGGCATCAAGTATCCATCCACAGGTTGACACCCCATGCAGAGCGTGTACTAAGGCATGTGATTGCCAATACAACACTACATGGGACTTAATTTAAAAAAAAGATCTTACAACACAAGCAGTTACGTGACATAATCATATGTGGGAACTACAAGGCATATGTTTGGATTGAACTACAAGGTGTATGTTCGAACTGAACTACAAGGCGTATGTTAGGACTATCTTGTCCTCCCTCACACATTACACCTGCTCGATGGCATCGATAGACTTTGCTGTTTACAGATTTGAGACGTCAACAACATTTGTCTCATCGGATCATGTTGGATCATAGACCATTTTTAGAAATCCCCTATCATAAACATAAATATTTGTGGAATTGGTGGAACCAGTACTCCTACTAGATCTTGATCGGGTCAATCTATCGATGCCTATCCAATTAGATGTTGGTCCGGTCTTCATATCTTCATAATCACTACAAGAGCTTTGAATGTCTTTAGGAAGTTCTCCTATTTTGAAAGGACCGTGAGAAATGGCCAACCAAACATATCTAGATTTGTGATATGATCTTTGTCTGGGTAAGTCTTTTATAGACGTGTTGGGTATACTTTCTTGATCACGCACTTACATGAACTAGGGTTACGTGTTATTCATTGCTTCCTCCGCTTGCTCTAAAGGCATACATATGATTTTATGCAATGCATTTATGACAGAAGACTGTCACTCAGGGACAAATGGTAAAAATTTATCCTCTGTAGTGTGCAGAGTACAATTCTGCCATTATTAGGTGCATAGTGTAGACGGGTGGCGGCATATTATTGATCTTCATGGTTATGTCAAAAATGGGTTTAAACGCACGCAACCATCCCATGCTTAAACGTGCATAAATGAAGATCCTAACCACTTCACTGGTTGCAATTTCTTTTCGATCGAATGTAGACTGCTTTTATATCTCTTATTTATCTAAAATAATGCCTCCAAGAGTATTATTGCTTTTTAAAGGAAAAAAATTCAAAGGTAATTTAGTAAATTTCATTTCCCAAAAAGGAGGAAGATTTTGTAAGAAATCCGGCATAATATACCAGAACCGCATCACACTCCTCTCGGACATGGGTTTCCTGCCAATGCCTCTCGCAGGCAAGGATGGTGGGTGGGGCCCACTGAAATGTATGTGAGAAATCGATTCCATCCATCCGTTTTGAGAGCTCATTTTATGACGTTTCACAAAAAATGAGATGTATACAAAACTCAAGTGGGTCACACGAGAGGAAAAATTGGTAAAAGAAATTTCTACCGTTGAAACCTTACTGGGCTCCACCTTATATTTATATGCTATCCAAACTGCTTATAAAGTTCTTCTCAATGGGATGAAGTGAAAACACCGAAAAGATATCCTGATACAAAACTTTTATTTCCATAAGAACACTTCAACGGTTCTCACTGAATTCCTCTCGTGTGGCCTACTTAAGTGTTTTATACACTTAATTTTTGGTTGCACATACTAAAATGAGATCGCAAAACGGATGGACGGGGTGGATTTCTCAAAAACATCTCTTTGGACGCCACCCAGCATCCTTGCGCGGGAACTGCTTTCGCAGGAAATCCGCGTCCCTTTCTCTCTCTACAACCACAACCACGCCCCCTCATTATCCAAACTCCGACCATGTCCTCCCCCTCATATTTCGAGCTCGAAAATCTTCCTAATTCTCCTCTCTCTCTCATTTCCGAGCTCCGATCTCTTTCTAACTTCCTCCGATCATGACCACCGGCCAAACATCCAGATTTCCGCCAGGATCATCTCCGAATCTGACGCCATTTTCACCTTGGCCTCTTAGGGCCAACCACACGGCACTTTGGCTATTGAACAGCGAACCTTAAAATGGTCCGCCGGAATTGGGTTTCATTAAGATCAGAATTCAAAGGCGTTCCGCGAGCTAAGCTTTTCCGCAAGTAGAGGAAGATGATCTAACTGGGGGAAGAGCATTTCAGGGTATTCTTCTCTCAACTTACTTTTTTTTTTTTTTTTTTCCTTTTTTTTTTCACCCTGTTTTTCTACGTACTCAATTCAGTAATCAATTCTTGGTTATCATTCAAAAGGACAAGAATAACAAAAGCCTGGATGCAAGGAGTTTAACCTTGTTTGTTTGTGATGCAGGGTATATTTATAAAACAAGTATTTAAAGGACTGAAACAGGATAAGATTGATGGATTTAGACGTAACTTTTACGAGAAAATAATGGAATTGAAGCTTAAGCTACATGAAAGACGTCCAACATGCAAGTTTATAAGATTTCTATTATTCGCTTCAGTTCGAAACTTCATATAGGGCCTGAAGATCATATATTAACCGTACACTTCGAACTTAAATCCTCGGATCCCTACGAAAGTGGTCCAGTGGTTAGATCAGCCTACCAAAATTTCAATTTGGGGCCCACTTGATACCTGGTATGCTTTTAGTATCAACCTTTTAAACGGGGTGGGAAAGTAGATGAATGGAATGGATCTCTCATAAACATTAAGGTGGGGCCCACTAATGTGAGTGCATGTGCACAGCACATGAGCACCCGCCGTGCACCGCGCCAAGGAGCTCGGTCAGAACGCCATTGACTGAGCTCTCCTTCCTTAAAACGGATCTTCCGTTTTCATTGACAGCGTCCGCACAGGGACTTGCGGTTGGGGCTTTGTGGGCCACCATCATGGTCTATATGATGAATCTGGACCATCCATTAGAATCTCACGTCCCATGTTACCATAGCCTAGGCGACGAAATTTCAAGAGGCAGCAGGTATCTATTTTTAACCGTTTAAACGCAAGATGGACGGCGGAATGAAGATCTCATGCGCCACCACGGTTTGGATCTAAAACCAAGCAAGTCTGGATGATTTTTAATCCTGAAGTCAATGGACGGTGTGGATTATATTATTGCAATCAATCAGTGGGCCACCGTACATTCCGAGTCGACGTGCGTCGGCTCTGTTTCGCAACAGAGAGGCTGTGGGTGATCGCTGACCCACTCATTTTTCGTATAGTTAACCAGAACCGTCCATTCGAATTATAGGAGGATTTAACCAAGATCTAGTTGATCTTGGTTTGAAACATGATGGACAGAAGGTGAAAAACGGATGGACGACAGAACTATATTACATGATAAGCCAAGTAGGCCGCATCAAAAGAAGTCCAAAACCTTCCATCTCAGACTGGTTTGGTGAGGAGAAACTGATGGACGGAGTGGATCTCTTCTTCGGCGTCATGTTTATTGGGTGGAAGAAAGTGTACTCTCGCAGCTCGTCCGCAACAGAACCGGACTCCAGGATACGTAGTCCTATGTAACGCAACTAAGATTTAAATCTGCACAATTGTTTATACCCTGCGCAAAAATGGGCTGGAGAAACAAATGTACGACATGGATATACAGCACATCATCAAGGTGGGCCCCACAGTTAGGGCTGCATTGTGTTGGGTGAGGTCGGGGCCGCACCTAATCCACTCTCCCTTAATAGGCGTTACCAAATCTTGTAGGCCTACCTTGATGTATTTTATGTAAATCCACACCGCCCATATGTTTTCCCATCTTATTTTAGGAAGTGATCCCAAAAATTGTGAAGCTCCATATCACAAGTGGGCCATACTAATAGAAATAGTGATAAATAACCGTGTGAGCCAAATTGATGTATTTTATGTATATCAATACCGTTCTTCTGTTCCTAAAATCCGTTTATATCTAGACAAACTAATCATACACATTTAAAAAGTGTTTTGGATGGATCTGATTCGTTTCATGTTAGATTGAGCTGAATTTTGTTCTATATTAATTAGCACATTCCAAACATATCCGCCCGTTCAAATCAACTTTATAATGGCCTGATCATAGAAATTGATTAATCTCATCATTATACGTTATTCTTGTAATTACACTTCTATCATACTTGGGCTATAAAATCAGTTTTTCAACATCTTAGTTTTTTTTTTAAAATTTTATTTTATTTTATTTTTTTTCTTTTTCTATCTCAATTCTTTTCAAGATCTCAAATTTTCTCCAACATTGTTATTTCCTTTTCAAACTTTCTGTTTTTCAAAATCACAAATTTTTTTAAACTAATCATTTTTTTTTTTCAAAATCTTATTATTATTTTTTTATCTAAAAAAATTTTGAAATCTCAAAATTTGTCAAACATTGTCATTTTTTTTTTCCAAACTTCTAAACTTTTATTTTTTTTTCAAAATCACATTTAAAAAAAAAAACTTATCAATTTTGTTTTCAAAATGTTAATTTTTTATCAAAATCTCTCGGTTTTATAATCATTATCAAATTCTTTTAACAACTTAATTTTCTTTTTCAAAATGTCAATTTTCTGTCGAAATGTCTATTTGGATGGTGTGGATCTAGCTACATGCATTTCACCATTTGCAGAATTTCCATGTTCCTTACCATTCAAGAAAAGTCAACACCAACATATATTCGGTTTTCTCAGGACAAGCAATTATGTATGAAAAGGCAGAGAACACCTTCAAGATGCTAGTACTTTAAATCAGACATCAGTATCTAACAACTGCCTTAGCAAGCAAAGCACCATTAGCATCATGTGGTGTTTATGGAAAGAAAGGAATTGGACAATAGCAAATCTTCCTCTTGTGAGACACTTAGAAAAGAGTCACCTCCTTAGTGCTGGATTGAGCTTTAATGAGAACATAATTCAAAGGCGTTCTGCGAGCAGAGATTTTCCTCACGTAGAGAAGTGCGGGAGTTGGAGGGACTTTGGCCATCTAGCTGGGGGAAGAGCATTTCAAGGTATTCTTCTTTTGTGTTGCTTCTTGACGTCATCCCTTCTGTTTTGACTCTGCTTTTCTACATACTCACTTCAGTAAGAAATTCATGGTTATCTTTCAAAAGGACAAGAAGAACACAAGCAAGCGAAAGAATAATAAAGAGAAAAGATGGGGCTGCATGGCTGCAGCGCCACTGGTGAGCTCAACGACCAGAAATTCAGCCAGCCGATGCCATGGATCGGCCTCTACATAGCTGGAGGTTCACTGGTGTGTGCGCTTTTCATGGCAATCGACACCTTTTATGGGTTCCGTCAGCGGAAGCTCTGGTTCCCATGCAAGTTCTTCTCACTCAACGCCACTTCCTTAACCTTCTTATCCATCGCTACAAAACTGCCTGTGGATCTGAACACATCCATGCCACGCCGTGAAGAACAGCTTGTCAAGCTCAGTGGCAGCATCCTGATTTGCACTACAATGGGCAACTTCATGACCTCTCTAGGAACTATGGAGGACTCTGAAATGCTCTCAAACGTTTTCGTCTTGGCTATTTTTGTGATCACTGTTGTCGTTAATGTCGCTATTCAAATGGGTACTGGTGTGATCTATGCTTTCTTACCCGAACACGCCGTAATCCTGTTTTTCATGATCATTTTGCTTGTGATCTTGGTTTCTTCCTCTTTAACAGTTCCAACAGCGAAGCAGCTGCTGGAAAAACAGTATGATAAGAAGCATGCACAGGTTTCTGCTGGGGCGGAGGCGTCCAACGTTGAAAAATTGAGAGAGGCTGTAAAAAAGTATTGGATGTTGGCTCATACTAGTAGTCCTCAGTACGTTCTAGGACGCTCGGCTACTTGCACTGCTTCAGGAGCTTTCTGCC
Source organism: Magnolia changhungtana (assembly GCA_030180095.1). Lineage (NCBI taxonomy): Eukaryota > Viridiplantae > Streptophyta > Magnoliopsida > Magnoliales > Magnoliaceae > Magnolia > Magnolia changhungtana. Next base: position 14,347,900 of record JASAUF010000669.1, read on the forward strand.
TCCTCAGTGCACTGATTTTATTGGAAGCTTCAGTCAGATCCTCATCCTTGCACTTCTGCAAGGGGGAATCCGACTATACGTGGTCAAGTAAATTGATTTTAATTTCTCAGGCGATTGCAGTTGGAGTTGGTACCATTGCCCCAGCTATTAGATGGTTCAATGCTATTAGCTTCAGAAGTGTTGGAAGTCCAAACCAAACTCGTTGGATAATGGAGGAAGCTTCCAGCAGCGTCCAGGACGTCTTCCCCATGCGGCTGTTCAGATTCTCCAGGCGTCGGAGGAAGCTTCCAGCAACGGTGCTCGGTGCTCTTCGAGGAAGAATTTTTAATATTTGTAAAAGCAGTTAATTCTATACCCCTATAGTGCAATTGTTATGGGCATTTGTGTCTTTTCACATTAGTGGGAAAAGTCTATATAAGGGAGGTCATGTAATCCGTTTGGAATAAAAAGAAAAAAAAAAAAAAAGTCAGCAAGCTTGTAAGCAACATACAGTAAAAAAAATACAAAGTTTCTTCTTCTCCTCTACGAGTCCAGTGAGCTCAAATCCAAGGCTTTGAAAAGCCAAGATAAACTCTGGCTAAAATAGCCATCAAACTGGTATCAGAGCTGAGGTTGTTTTTCTGGAAGAAGCATCCAACAGGTTTTTCAGCCAAGTACAGTTTTTTCTGAGAAGACAATCTGTTTAAAAAAATAAAAAATCTGTTTTCTTCAGAGCCAAAGTTGAAAAATCTGTGTAAAAAAATCTGGCTGAAGAAAACTCTATTTGAAAAAAAAAATTCAGATTGCAGAGCCGAGGTTCTTCTTCTACAAAAGTTTCCAGCATTTTTTTTTTTCAGCCAAAATCTGTTAAAAGAAAAAATTCATATTTCAGCAGTTACTTAGCCGAATCTGTTTTTTTTAAAAAAAAACATCTGTTAAAAATCTGTTTTAAAAAAAACCACTAGATCTTCTATTCCATCCTTTTTTCCCCTTCATTAAAAAAAAAAAAAACTTGTTATTTCTTCCTTAAAAATAGAAAAAGATGGCCAGTTCAATCCAGCCACAGGTTCCTACGTTGTCTAAGGACAACTATGAAAGATGGTGCATCCAAATGAAAGCTTTGTTCGGGTCGCAAGAATTATGGGAGATTGTCACTGATGGGTATGTAGAACCCACTATGGAGGAAGAAGCCGCCTTCACCAACGAAGAAAAGACGGCTCTAAAAAATCAAAGGAAGAAAGATAACAAGGCGTTGTTCCTCCTCTATCAAGGGTTGGATGAATCAACCTTTGAAAAGATTCTTCAAGAAGCAACATCAAGCAAGCAAGCTTGGGATACTCTTGGCACCATCTTCAAGGGTGTTGATCGAGTGAAGCGGGTTCGCCTTCAAACACTAAGAGCCGAGTTTGAAGCAGCGCACATGAAGAAAGGTGAGAGTATCTCTGACTACTTCTCACGTCTAATTGTTATTATTAACAATTTAAAAAGAAATGGTGAAAAAGTTGAAGACATACGTGTCATTGAAAAGGCACTGCGATCTCTCACAACCAAGTTTGAGCATGTGGTTGTGGCGATCGAAGAATCAAAGGACCTTGAAAAACTGTCCATTGAAGAATTGATGGGATCGTTGCAAGTGCATGAGCAACGAATGCAAAAGAATGCTGGTTCAACGCTTGAACATGCCTTAGAGTCTAAGTTGACTCTAAATGAACAAAAGAATGGCCATACACAACGAGGCGGCCGTGGAACTAGCAATCGTAGAGGGCGTGGATATCATCCAAGCCATCAACAAAATCAACAAAAGTTTACCGTTTCCGTGGAAGAGGAAATGGTAGAGGACGACTCACACGTGGTCGTGGAAACACAAAGAATGTTCAATGCCACAATTGCAAGAAATTCGGCCATTATGCCTCTGAGTGTTGGAGTAAAGTGGATCAAAATGAACGATCCAACTATGCTGAAGCATCACACCAAGAACAAGAAGTCTCTACACTCCTCCTCGCACAAGAAAAGGCATGTGAATGCCAGATGTGTGGTATCTGGACACGGGTGCAAGCAACACATGAGTGGTAACAAAGAACTGTTCGTAGAACTCACGAGAAGGAGTTCGTGGCGACGTGAGTTTTGGCGACTCATCAAAGGTACCCGTGATTGGCAAAGGAAAAATTAAAATCTATCAGAAGAATGGTGAGCCAAATTATATCTCTAATGTGTATTACGTACCAAATATGAAAAATAACATCCTCAGTATTGGCCAACTCCTTGAGAAGGGGTATGTCATACACATGGAGAATCATTCTCTCTCCATAAGAGATGCTCACAAGAGACTTGTGGCTCAAGTTCAAATGGCAAAAAATCGCATGTTTCCGCTCCATATCAACACAAAGGCCGAGAAGTGTTTTTATGGACTCGTGAAGAATGATTCATGGAGATGGCATCTTCGTTTTGGGCATCTCCATTTCAGTGGTCTTAAACTTTTATCCTCATCTAGCATGGTGCATGGCTTCTTAGGCCATTGAAGCTCGAGAACATGTGTGTGAGGCGTGCACACTCGGCAAGCAACAAAGGAACTCCTTCCCAAGTGGAGTGTCCGGAAGAGCAAAGGAACCACTTCAGTTGGTTCTGCACCGATATTTGCGGACCACTTGAAACACCCTCTCTTGGAGGTAATAAATATTTTATTACCTTCATTGATGATTTCAGCAGAAGACTTTGGGTGTATTGCATCAAAGAAAAATCTTCCGCTTTCACTATCTTTAAGATGTTCAAAGCTCGTGTTGAAGTTGAAAGTGGTCACAAAATTAAAGTACTTAGATCTGACAGAGGTGGAGAGTACACCTCAAATGCATTTCGAGATTTTTGCAGGGAGCATGGCATTAAGCAACAACATCTGCACTTACACGCCACAAAAGAATGGAATTGCGGGAACGAAGAACCGCACCATCCTCGACATGACGAGGACCATCTTTGAAGGAAAAGGCCTGCCAAAGAGCTTCTGGGCAGAGGCAGTTGCATGTACTGCCTACTTGCTCAATCGGTGTCCAACCAAGAGCGTCAGAAACATGACACCACAAGAGGCATGGAGTGGCTACAAACCGAGCGTGGCGCACCTAAGGATCTTTGGGTGTGTCGCCTACGCTCAAGTTCCAGAAGCAAGAAGAAGGAAGCTTGATGATCGTGGCGAAAAATGCATCTTCATCGGCTGAAGCATCTAAAGCCTACAAGCTCTACAATCCACTAACCAATAAAGTAGTGGTGAGTAGAGATGTGGTCTTTAGTGAGGAAGAAGCTTGGAAATGGAATAATGAAGAATCGACCAAAGATATTCTAGTCGAAACAGAAGAACATGAAGAAAGGCATGACCGTCAAGAGCAAACGCCCGCAACACCTTCTTCGGCCGCATCATCAGTTCGCAGAAGTCCAGGAGTACAGTCCATCACTCCTGAAAGCACTCCAAGTCAAAATTCAGCCAGCTCATCCTCACCCATGGCACCCATAAAAATGAAAAGCTTAAGCGACATTTATGAGCAAACTGAAGAGGTCAATCTTTTCTGCCTGTATGCAGATCATGAGCCTCTGACATTTCAGGAGGCTATAAAAGAAGAATGTTGGAGAATTGCTATGAAAGAAGAAATTCATGCCATTGAGAAAAATGACACATGGGAGCTGACTGCGCTTCCTAATGGCCAGAAAACTATTGGTGTCAAATGGGTGTTTAAGATCAAGCGAAACGCTGATGGCGAGATCGATCGCTACAAGGCAAGGCTCGTAGCAAAGGGCTATAAACAGAAGTATGGGGTGGACTATGAAGAAGTCTTCGCTCCCGTTGCTCGCCTTGACCTTTGTGAGGATGATTATCTCCCTAGCCCATCACGTTGGATGATCTACCAACCTGGATGTGAAATCTGCATTTCCGAATGGAATTATGGAGGAAGAGGTCTATGTTGACCAACCTGAAGGCTTTGTTATGCAAGGGGAGGAACACAAGGTGTATCGACTGAAGAAAGCCCTCTATGGGTTGAAGCAAGCTCCACGTGCTTGGAATGCACGCATCGACAAGTATCTTCAAGAGAACGGCTTCGCTCAATGTCCATATGAGCATGCAGTTTACATCAAGAAGAATGCTCATGGCGATATACTTATAAAGCATGCCTATATGTTGATGATTTTGTTTACAGGAAAATCGATCAATGTTTGATGAATTCAAGAAGGCTATGTTTAAGGAGTTCGAGATGACCGACGGAGGTCTCATGTCCTTTTTTCTGGGCATTGAAGTGAAGCAACAATATGGTGGCATCTATATATCTCAGAAGAAGTATGCCAAGGAATTGCTTGAAAAGTTTAAAATGGCCGATTGCAATGCCGTAAACACGCCTGTAGCAACGGGTTTAAAACTGACAAAGGACGGAGAAGGAAGAAGCGTCGACTCGACTATGTTCAAGAGTCTGATTGGAAGCCTAAGGTATCTCACAATCACAAGGCCGGATATTGTCTACGGTGTTGGGCTTCTAAGTAGATACATGGAAGCACCAAAAGAATCACATTGGTTAGCCGCAAAAAGAATCCTTCGGTACATCAAAGGAACTATGGAATTCGGTCTTTTCTATCCATATAATGATGAAGCAATGCTATATGGATACTCAGACAGTGATTGGGGAGGTGACCAAGATGAAAGAAAAAGCACTACTGGATATGTATTCTATCTTGGAACGACTGCTTTCACATGGAATTCGAAGAAGCAGAGTGTGGTCGCCCTGTCCACATGTGAAGCAGAGTACGTGGCAGCATCGTCCACTGTGTGTGAAGGAATTTGGTTGAGAAACCTGCTAAAGGAACTGAAGCATCCACAGGAAGGATCCACAGTCATATATGTGGATAACAAGTCGGCAATTGAACTAGCCAAAAATCCAGTGCAGCATGGAAGAAGCAAACACATTGATGCCGTTATCATTTTCTGAGAGATCATGTGAAGCAGAAAATGATAAAATTAGAGTATTGTCATACTTCGGAACAGGTAGCGGATATTTTCACAAAAGCATTACCGACAGATGCATTCAAACGACTGAGAACAATGCTCGGAATGAAGCCGGTTTTGGTTTGAAGGGGAGTGTTGGAAGTCCAAACCAAACTCGTTGGATAATGGAGGAAGCTTCCAGCAGCGTCCAGGACGTCTTCCCCATGCGGCTGTTCAGATTCTCCAGGCGTCGGAGGAAGCTTCCAGCAACGGTGCTCGGTGCTCTTCGAGGAAGAATTTTTAATATTTGTAAAAGCAGTTAATTCTATACCCCTATAGTGCAATTGTTATGGGCATTTGTGTCTTTTCACATTAGTGGGAAAAGTCTATATAAGGGAGGTCATGTAATCCGTTTGGAATAAAAAGAAAAAAAAAAAAAAAGTCAGCAAGCTTGTAAGCAACATACAGTAAAAAAAATACAAAGTTTCTTCTTCTCCTCTACGAGTCCAGTGAGCTCAAATCCAAGGCTTTGAAAAGCCAAGATAAACTCTGGCTAAAATAGCCATCAAGAAGGCCAGAGAGTCGAAGAAGATGCAGAGATGAGTTCAAGGTAGAGAAGTACTGGTTTGAGAGGCTGATAGAATGGAAAGAAAACCCTTTACCATTCAGCTTTAGTAGCAGGTGGTTTAGAAAAATCACCCATGTCTCAAAAAATCCAATTCTGGATGCCTGTATCGGAATGCAAATTGCAGTAGTAGTAGTCTGCAAGTTCGTTGGGCTGGCTTCTATACTGCCAGTGAGTTGGCTTAGTAGACTCTTCTCCTGCTGGAAGCGACATGGGAAGGATTCAAAATCCATCAGTTCGGAGTCAGACAACTTGCAGGGTTTTGTGTTGCATCTGAAAGGGGAGGAAGACTTGGTCCATCTGATCATGAAAAGCGGCCGCCGAGACACGGAGCAATGGATTGCGAGGGGCAAGAAAAATGAACCTACTCATCTGATTGAACTTCTAAAATCATCTTCATCCGAAGGTTTCAAAGGCGTTGCTGAGTTCGATCGCGACCAGGTTCCACCAACTGGGGAGAAGCTTCCAAACTGTTGGGCTTTGCCCGTGGTAACTCTCACAAGCATCGCAATCGCACTTCCCGACATTGATAAAAATATAATCAGATCGTTATGGCATGCCGTAGATAAAGGCCTTAGGTATGTAAAGCTCATAGAAAGGAACCTGGATGAAAAGGGGTTGAGTAACATGAGAGAGGCAGCTGATATAGTCTGGCTTGGTATTGACATTTATGATAAATGGCTTGACCATGATCTCCAAAAATTAGTCACTGAAGAAAAACAGACAGAGAAGATAATCAGAAAACTTGCAGATATTGGAAAGGAAATCATTGATGAGTTCAAAGGTGGGGACGATGGAGAGAAAAGTCACCGTGAATGGCCTACAAAGGTATTGGCAGCCAATTCGATGTACCGGATTTGCGAGACTATTCTTCAGGACCACAAAAACAAGGTTGGGAATCCTGACACCTTATTCAAATGGTTACAAACAACCATTGCTGACATATTGGGGGCTTGCCTTACCAACCTGCATCGTGTGATATCCATGGAATGTTTCTGCTGCGGCATTGAAGTGAGGGAAGAAAGAACCAGGGATATGGTGTATATTCTCGGTGAAGCTGGAAGTATTATGGCAATTTTAACAGAGCACAAGTTCCCAGATTTGGACCGCGATAAGATGGCAGATATTGACGAATGGCGTTCAAGCAAGCAGGGAAAACCTCCGTCTTTCCCTCCTCTCCCTCCACCTCTTGAAATATGTATAGCTTAACTTCAGATGAATTGCCTTTATCAATTAATAAGGAATTTGAAGGACCTACAGAATGAAAACATATATATCATCTTTCAGACAGTAGGTAGTAATACATTTCTCGTGTGGTTTTTTGTATTATTATCCTGCTTATCATATTTAGGATGTATTACTCATCAATGCAGTTAAATCTTCATGTATGGGATTTAAACGAAAAATGAATTCCAAAACAAAAAAGTTAAAAAATTTCTGATCCTCTGCTTGTCACAGACAGATTTTTCCGGACGCGGATTTCCTGCAAAAGCCTTTGGCAGGAACTTCCTGCGCTGGGAACCCAGGTGGGGCCCACTGTGATGTTCGTGAGAACTCCTCCCCATCCATCCATTTGTGAGTTCATTTTAGAACATGTTGCCAAAAATGATCCGTATCCAAAGCTAATTAAAAGTCCACAGTTGAAAATTTAAGTTTTGATTCATGCTAATATTTTTGTTTTCAGTTCATCCCAATAGGAATGATGTTATTAACGGTATGGATGACATCTAAACATCACTGTTGTACCCAGAAAGGTTTCAACAATAGGAATTTCCCTAACCACATTTTCCTTTACTACAGCTCACATGAGCTTTGGATATGGTTCATTTTTGGTAACATGTCCTAAAATGTACTCACGGAAACATAAGATTCTATGTGCGGCCCACTATGATGTTTGTGAGAAAGCCACTCGGTCCATCCGTTTTTCGAGTTCATTTTAGGACATGCAACCAAAAATGAGGAGGATCAAAAACTAAAGTGGGCCACACGAGAGGAAATAGTGGGGATTTGGTGACCACCATTGAAACATCTATATGGCCACAAAAGTTTTGTATCGGTTTAATTTCTTGGCTTTTTCACTTCATCTCAGTGAAAATGACCTTATAAACGGTTTGATGGAATATAAACATCAAGGTGGATCTTGGGAAGGTTTCAACGGTAGGAATTCCTTTCCTTACTGTTTCATCTAGTATGGCCCACTTAAGTTTTGGATTCTAATCATTTTTGGTCTCATGTCCTAAAATGATCTCAAAAAACAGATGGACGAGTTGGATTTCTAGCAAACATCACAGTGGGCCCCATCCAGAATCCTTGCACGGGAACTTCCTGCAAAAGGCTTTGGCAGGAAACCACGTCCGATTTTTCCTATTTTTCTGCGTTGTGATTGGTTCACATCATCACTTCCATTCTCTGTTGCATTAAATGATGATGTGCTCCAGTCACATTACAACAAACAGGTTTTTCCTTTTTATGGCAAGTAAAGATCTGAATTCAAAAAGGACAAAAAAAAAAAAAAAAAAGAAGATAATGAAGGTTTCATTTTCCAACTTATTAATTAACGTCCTAAAGATGTAGGTCAAAGAGAAATAACCTTTCACTTCACATTATAAATACAATTCAACGGGCAGTGAAGATGAACAATTGATCGTTCTGTGATTGGGAATAAGTCTCCCCACTTAAAATTACCAAGTATTGCATACATATATGGTGGGGGGAATATTTATAGAAATTATAATAAATCTTCGAATGCACAATGCAACCCATGTATTAGTGATCTCATTGACTGAACCAAATTTTCATGAACAGAAATAATTGAATATTGTATTATAAGGCATTATATTCAAAAGTTTATATTAATTAGACTTCTCTTTAAACTACCCATATGCACAGGTTTCCATATCCCTACATGGAACGCCAGCATAAGAGATGTTCTGGATTAGGCTCTTGTTTACAATCCATAGATGTTTATAATTTAATTTCTCATTTCAGTTTGTAGTTGCTTTCCTATGTCTAAGTGCTTAGATGGTGGTTTTCTAATTGAAGTTTCGTTAGCTTTCATAAAATAAAATTTAAAAAATCAGACTGTTGGCTTTGTAGTGGCTCCCCCAAACACCACATGTAAGTGACTTCTTGTGAGTTTCATTTTATCCAACTTACATGCAATCAAACAGGCACTTGGATTTTCTCATTTTATCCAACTTACATGCATTCAAACAGGCACTTGGATTTTGTTTATGAAGGGATCAAACCGGGCCATATTTAGGCCATCCACACCATTGCTTTGTGACTTAAAAATGTGATCCACAAATAAAGCCAGTTCATTGTAGGGCATGAGCATAAATGTGAGGGAGATCCAAAACTATAGTGGGCCACACCATAAGAAACAGTAAGGAAATGAGCTGCATTACATTTCCATTTTGACGTCTCAAATTATCAGCCTCATAAAGGGTCAATTGTGTGTGGAACTTAATTTTCTCGTCATATTTGAGCTCAATCATATTGTAATTGTAAATGAACCTATCATACATAGATGTTAATGACAAGATGATGGCATTAACGATGGTTTCCTCCTCTTTTGCATTTATTTGATTAATTCTAATTTATTGGTTAGTTTGAGCATCTACATGACATGTTCATTGACTGACGCGCCTTCCTCGATTATCGAGGAGTATAGTTATTTCTCAAGGGTCTAGACATGAGCATTAACTTGGGTATCAAACATAACCTTTAGGTGTAGGTATATGTTCCTGAATTTTTATTATATTCCGCATCTAATTGTCTAGCACGTTGGATATGGAAGCCAATATATACACTTTAGCTAGCTTATTCTTCCTTTCCTATTTAGCATATATTTGGAGGAGAACCAATGGCTCATCATCAAAGGCCGAGTTGAGTTCAAGTGGAGAAGGCATGTGGATGCTATACAATACTTGCTTAAGGGCGAGTACTAGCTCAAGCTTTTAGGATCAATTGACAAAGTTTTCCCTAGTAAGCTTCTTAGATGTAATAATTTTAGAGATTGTGTTTAATTTCGCAAGAAAAAAATAAATTTAGATTTATTGTTCTTTCATCTTGTGCTTGGGAATGTGATGTTTTAGGCATGCAAATGCGAAGTCTGTTCCGTTGTGTCCCTAACAAGATTAATGGCTCCCACTACAAGAAGTAGCTAAGGGTGACATAACAAGGCATCAAGTATCCATCCACAGGTTGACACCCCATGCAGAGCGTGTAAGGCATGTGATTGCCAATACAACACTACATGGGACTTGATTAAAAAAAAAAGGTCTTACAACACAAGCAGTTACGTGACATAATCATATGTGGGAACTACAAGGTGTATGTTTGAACTGAACTACAAAGCGTATGTTTGGAGTATCTTGTCCTCCCTCATACATTACACCTGCTCGGTGGCATTGACAGACCCTGCTGTTTACAAATTTGAGACATCAACAACATTTGTCTCGTCAGATCATGTTCGATCATAGACCATTTTCAGAAATCCCAAATCATAAACATAAATATTTGTGGAATTGGTGGAACCAGTCCTGCTAGATCTTGATCGGGTCAATCTATCCATGGCTATCTAATTAGATGTTGGTCCGGTCTTCATATCGTCATAATCACCACAAGAGCTTTGAACGTCTTTAGGAAGTTCTTCAATTTTGAAAGGATGATGAGAAATAGTCTTACCAAACATATCTAGATTTGTGATAGGATCTTTGCCTCGGTGAGCCTTTTATAAATATGTTGGTTATGCTTTCTTGATAATACACTACACGAATTAGGGTTACGTGTCATTCATTGCTTAGCTTCCTCTAAAAGGGTACATATGGTTTTGTGCAACTGCATTTATGGAAGAAGACTATCACTGGGGAAAAATGGTAAAAATTTATCCTTCGAGCGTGAGTACAATTCTGCCATTATTAGGTGCATAGTGTGGACGGGTGGCAGCATCTTATTGATCTACAAGATTATGTCAAAATTGGGTTTAAACGCACGCAACCATCCCATGTTTAAACTTGCATAAACGAAGGTCCTAACCACTTCATTGGTTGCAAATTTTTTTTTCGGTCGAATGTAGACTGCTTTTATATCTCTTCTTTATCTAAAATAATGCCTCCAAGAGTATTGTTGCTTTTTAAAGAAAAAAAATTCAAGGTGATTTAGTAAATTTCATTCCCCAAAAAGGAGGAAATTTTTGTAAGAATTCCGACATAATATACCAGAACTGCATCACACTCTCTCTCTCCGACATGGGTTTCCTGCCAAAGCCTTTCGCAGGCAAGGATGGTGGGTGGGCCCCACTGAAATGTATGTGAGAAATCCATTCCATCCATCCGTTTTGCGAGCTCATTTTATGACATTTCACCAAAAATGAGATGTATACAAAACTCAAGTGGGTCACACGAGAGGAAAAATTGGTAAAAGAAATTCCTACCGTTGAAACCTTACTGGGCTCCACCGTGATGTTTATATGCTATCGAAACCGTTTATAAGGTCATTTTCAACGGGATGAAGTGAAAACACCGAAAAGATATCCTGATACAAAACTTTTATTGCCGTGAGAATGCTTCAACAGTTCTCACTGAATTCCTATAGTTTCCTCTCGTGTGGCCCACTTAAGTGTTTTATACACTTCGTTTTTGGTAGCACGTTCTAAAATGATCTCGCAAAACGGATGGACGGGGTGGATTTCTTAAAAACATCTCTTTGGACCCCACCCAGCATCCTTGCGCAGGAACTTCCTGCTAGAGGCTTTCGCAGGAAATCCGCGTCCCTTTCTCTCTCTACAACCACGCCGCCTCATTATCCAAGTTCCGACCATGTCCTCCCCCTTCTCTCTCATATTTCGAGCTCGGAAATCTTCCTAATTCTCTTCTTTCTCCCTCATCTTCCGAGCTCCGATCTCTTCCTAACTTCCTCCGATCATGACCACCGGCCAAACATCCAGATTTCTGCCAGGATCATCTCCGAATCTGACGCCATTTTCGCCTTGGCCTCGTAGGACCAACCACACGGCCCTTTGGCTATTGAACAGCGAACCTTAAAATGGTCCGCCGGGATTGGGTTTCAGTAAGATCAGAATTCAAAGGCGTTCCGCGAGCTAAGCTTTTCCGCAAGTAGAGGAAGATGATCTAACTGGGGGAAGAGCATTTCAAGGTATTCTTCTCTCAACTTACAAAGAGAAACGCACCTTTGCGTTGCTTCTTGATGGCATCCTCCTTTTTTGTTTTATTCACCCTGTTTTTCTACATACTCAATTCAGTAATAAATTCATGGTTATCTTTCAAAAGGACAAGAATAACATGCGAAAGTATAATAAGGAGAATTGATGGGGCTGTATGGCTCCAGCGCCACAGGGGAACTCCATGACGAGAAATTCAGCTAGCCGATGCCATGTATCTACCCTGTCCGCAGTTCCGCGGTCGGAAGCTATGTTGAGCCCACCGTGATGTTTGTGAGGAATCCATCCCGTCCAATCCTTTTTTCGACATCATGTTAGGGCATGAACCCAAAAATGAGCTAGATCCAAAACTCAAGTGAGCCGGAAACAGTGGGGGTTGAACGCTCACTTTTGAAACAATCGTAGGCCACGGAAGTTTTTTTAGTACATTCCAACGAGAATAACCTTATAAACAGTTTGGGTGCCATATAAACATAACGGTGGACCCAAAAGGTTTCAACTTCACCTATTTCCTTCCCCATCTTTTCCTTTCGTATGGCCTTGGATGGGAGTATGCCTCAGGCTTCAAATTCAATCCCACTTTTGAAGCTGGCTGGGTTTGGATCTTGTACAACAGCCTGTCAAGCCAAGCTGAGTCAGCCCGGATCAGCCCATAAGTTTTGCAAAGGTCATTTTATTATAGGGATTTTTATAGCAAAACTCCTGAACAATTCAGATTTTACCAAATAATGCTTGTATGATTAGGAACCAGTGATTTTAGAGGGATGAAAAAAAAAATGCCCTTTTCTAATCTTTTATTTAAAAATAGTGAAAGTCAAAATTTGTGAGACCGACGTGGCATGAGTGTAACATCCAACCCAGCCGCCATATGCATCCCATCATGATAATAATATTAATAAAAAAATCAGGCCAATCAAATCATCAGACGGGCTACACTTGAATTTGGAAAGTTCTAGTAGTGTAAATTATTATTTTTTTTATATTGGCCCATCTTATGATTGGATTTGTCATATTTTTGGTTCGTCTAATAATCATGTTGGTGTCTCTCTGTTGGACGGGTTGGATGTTAGATAGGCCCGCATATATCTCGATTCTCTACATTGTTACAGAAAAATAAATGAAAGCAGTAATCTAATTTCCCTTTTAAAAAAGCACTGCTCTGGTAAGTTCCTCCCTTTTAAAAAAAAAAAGCACTGCTCTGGTAAGTTCCTCCAGGCACTATTTCATAAATTTTAAATCATTGAGAAATTTCGTAGTGCCTCCAAGAATGGAAAGCATGTAATTTCTCCTTAAAAAAGTACTGCTTCGTGGTGTGGTCCACTTGAGATTTGGATCTGCTTCGTTTTTTGGATCATCCCCAGAAAGATCTCGCAAAAATTGATGGACGGTGTGGATATAGCACATACATCATGGTGATGCGTAGCACACCACGCAATCCTCTTCCTTTGTTTTTTCACTCTGTTTTTGTACGTCCTCACTTCAGTGGTAAATTGGTGGTTATCTTCAGAAGGACAAGAAGAACACAAGCAAGCGAAAGAATAATAAAGAGAATTGATGGGGCTACATGGCTGCAGTGCCACTGGCGAGCTTAACGACCAGAAATTCAGCGAACCGATGCCATGGATCGGCCTCTACATAGTCGGAGCTTCATTGGTGTGCTCTCTTGCCATGGGAATCGACACCTTTTATGCGTTCCGTCGCCAGAAGCTCTGGTTCCCGTGCAAGTTCTTCTCACTTAATGCTACTTCCTTGACCTTATTATCCATCGCCACAAAACTGCCCGTGGATCTGAACACATCAATGCCAACCCGCGAAGATCAGCTGACCAAGCTCAGTAGCACCATCCTGATTTGCACCGCAATGGGCAACTTCATGACCTCTCTAGGAACTATGGAGGCGTCCGAATTGCTTTCGAATGTTGTCGCCTTGGCTATTCTTGTGATCACTGTGATTGTTAATGTCGGTATTCAAATGGGTACTGGTGTGATCTATGCTTTTTTACCTGAACATGCCATAATCATGTTTTTCATGATGATTTTACTCGTGATCTTGGTTTTTTCGGCTTTAACAGTTCCGACAGCCCAGCAGCTGCTAGAACGACAGTATCTTGCCAAGCAGGTACCAGTTATGAATAGAGTGTACAATGATGATGTGTTTGAAGTTGATAAATTGAAGGAGGCTGTACAAAAGGGATGGATGGTGGCCCATACTTGTAGTCCTCAGTATGTTCGCTCGGTTACTTGCACCACAGCAGGAGATTTCTGCCTCCTCAGTGCACTGATTTTATTGGAAGCTTCAGTCAGATCATTTATATCATCGTCTTCAGACTTCTGCAGAGGGGAATCCGACTATAAGTGGTCAATTAAATTGGTTTTAATTTCTCAGGTGATTGCAGTAGTAGTTGGTACCATTCCCCCAGCTATTAGATGGTTCAATGCTATTAGCTTCACAAGCCCAAGTCAGAAAAGAAGCTACAGAGATGTGTTTAAGGTAGAGGGGTACTGGATTCAGAGGCTGGTAGATTGGAAAGAAAGCCCTCTACCATTCTGCATTGGTATCAGGCCGTATAGAAAAATAGTCTATTTCTTAAAATTTCGATTTCTTGATGCCTGCATTGGAATGCAAACTGCAGTAGTAGTGTTCTGCAAGTTTGTTTCACTGGCTTCTATACTTCCATTGAGTTTGCTCAGTAGACTCTTCTCCCGCTCCCGGAAAGGGCATTGTAGGGATTCTGAATCCAACCAACTGGAGTTGAAGAATCTGCAGGATTTTGTATTGCATCTGGAAGGGGAGGATGTTTGGGTTGATCTGATAATGAAAAGCGGTCTCCAAGACATGAAACAATTGATTGAGAAGGGCAGGAAGAATGAACCTACTCATCTGATTAAACTTCTAGAGTCAGCTTTATCAGAAGGTCTCGACAGTGTGGCCGAGTTTGATAGTGACCAGGTTCCGCCAATTGGAGAGAAGCTTCAAAACTGTTGGGTTCTGCCTGTGGTTACCCTCACAAGCATTGCTGTTGCAATTCCCGACATTGACCAAAATACAATCAAATCGTTGCGGGATGCAGTAGATGAAGGCCTCAAGTATGTAAGGCTCATAGAGAGTTGTGACACTGATATTTATGATCTAAAGAGGTTTAACATGAGGAAAGCAGCGGATATAGTATGGCGTGGCATTGATATTTATGATCAATGGCTTGACATTGATCTCCACAAATTGGTCACTGAAGAAAAACATACGAAGAAGATAATCGAAAAACTAACGGATATAGGATCCAAAAGCGTTTTGGAGTTCACAGCTGGGGGTGGTGGTGAATGGCCTGCAAAGGTATTGGCAGCCAATTCCATGTACAGGATCGGTAAGACTATTCTGGAGAAGCACAATGACAAGCTTGAGTCTCCTGAGGATTTGTTCAAATGGTTACAAACAACTGTTGCTGACATATTGGGAGCTTGCCTTACCAACCTGCCTCGTGTTATATCCATTGAACGTCGTGGCGACAGCATTGATGAGAGGGAAAAAGAAATAAAGAATGCAGCGTCTGCTCTCGGTGAAGCTCAAACTATTTTTGCAATTTTAAGTAAGCATAAGCTCCCAGATTTGAGCCCTTATGAGATGGCAGATATTGATGATTGGCGTGAAGCTCTACCTCGCCCTTCTTCTCCTGATGATGTCTAGCTTAACTTCAGGTGAATTGCCTTTATTAATTGAGAAGGAATTCGAAGCAAGGACCTGGAGAATGAAAGAAAGCAGATCACCACTCGGAGGGTATTTGGTCCTTAGATTAACTTGGTAATATAATTCTTATGTGGCTTTTTGTATTACTATTGTGTAAATCGCATTTAGAATGTATTACTCATTAAGGAAGTTAAATCTTCATGCATGGGATTTAAATGAAAAAATGAATTCCAAAAAAAAAATATAATGGAACTATGATTGTGAGATGGTTTCATTTTCTAACTTATCAACGTCCTAAAGATGTGGGTCAAAGTGAAAGAAACTTTCACTTCACATTATATATTTATTTCAACAGCAGTGAAGTCGATGAACAATTGACTGTTATGTGACTGGGAAGAAGTCTCCCTTAAGTATTGCATGAAGACATATGGTGGGGATAATTTTTAGAAAGGTATAATAAATCAGTGAATGCACAATGCAACTTATGTAGTAGTGATGTCCTTAACTGTTTCAAATTTTCATGAAAAAAAATAATTGAATATTGTAGTCTAAGGCATTATATTCAGAAGTTTATACTAGTTAGGCTTCTCTTTAGACCGACATGCACAGGTTTTGATTTTGGAATGCCAACACAAGGGATGTTGTGGATTGGGCTTCTTGTTTACAAAATAGATGTTTGTAATTTAATTTCTCATTTCCGTTAGTAGTTGTTCCCCTATATCTAAGTCGTTAGGGTGGTTTTATAATGAAAGTTTTGTTAACTCTTGTATGATAGAAACTTAAAAAAGACTAAAGAAAAAAGAAAATCAGATTGTTGGGCCTGTAAGCTACTTACAAAGAAGTGACTTCTTACCTCCAGCCCTCCGCAGTTTTCGAAAAAAAAAATTGGCTATAAGTGACTTACAAATGATTTTTCTGCCCCAAACAACACCTGTAGGTAACTTGCCTTTTAAGTCATTTATATTTTACCCTACTTACAACAGACATCCAAACAGGCCCTTAGGATTTTATTTATGGAGGGTTGGAAGGTTCGCCTTTCATCCCACGCTTCGTTAGACACGTTTTTTTAATAGTACAAGTCTCCAAGTTTCTAGAAGGATTAGGAGTTACATGGTACCCGACCTGAGGCTTTGCTCTGTGATGTACGCTGGTTTTCGGTTCCAAGGGTGAGGGCTTGGTTAGGCCATCCACACCATTGCTTTGTGACTTAAAAATGTCCTCCACACACAAAGCCAGCCTAAATGTGAGGGTGATCCAAAACTCTAGCGGACAACACCAAAAGAAATAGTGAGGTAATGAGCCACTCTAGTGCCCCTTCTACGCTTGTGAGAATTGGATTTGCTAGTAGAGGAGCCCTCAGCCAGTTGACTACATGCTCCTTTTGACATCTCAGATTGTTGGCCTCATAGAGGACGAATTGCATGTGCAGCTTTTTCTCATTATATTTGAACCCTATCACATTTTAGTTATCAATGAACCTATCGTACCTATGTGTTAGTTGTAAGAGGATGGCATTCAAAAAAAGATGATGATATTAATAACGGTTTCCTCCTCTTTGGCATATCCAATTAGTTCTCATTCATTGGCTAGTTCGAGCATCTTCCTGATATGCTAACTAACGATGTGCTTTTTTTGAGTTTCGAGTATAGTTATCTCTTGGGGGTTTGTCTCTTGGGGGTTTGGACACGAGCATTAACATAAGCATCGAACATACTCTTCAGCCATAGATATGTCCCTAGCTTTTTTAGGCAATGAAGAGTGTGAAAAAATAAAGAAGAAGATCATTGTCTTCCTCAAGTAAGCAGAACTTTGAATCCATAAGAAAAAAGAGAGAACTCTAATATTTTTATTGAACAATTATGTAATCTGTATGATTTCTCCATTATACCATTAATAAAGAAAAATAAAATTCTAATTCGTAATCACTCAACATAGTAAAATTCTAATTCTAATAGAAGTTGCACAAAATAGTAAAACTAATTTAAAGCCTAATTTACCAAAAATAGAAAGTCCAGATAAAGCTCACTGGAGAAGTCCTAGCATAAGAAATCTAAAACTCTAAAAATAAAAAAATACAACAAAAAAATGAAATTATTAAAAATAGTAAAAATTTTATAAAATCCCGTTTTTGGATTGGAAGTGTATGTGATGTAGAGCGGGTCGCGGACAATTTCATGGCCAAGATGGATCAAAAAAGGCCCGGTCGACGACAGAAGTGATCCGGACCATCGGACCTTAGATCGGGCGTATCTCACAATCCGGAATGAGTTAGCTGACGTAAAATATATGATTTTGGGGTAGAACGAGCTACTTTAGCCAACTAACCCGCTATAGCGGGTTGCGACGTCCGGAATTGCGAAAAACCCCTGGATCGACGGTCGTTTCCCTGCTTTAATTTCGTTTTTACTATAAATAGTAAGTTTTAGTTTGATTATAACTCTTCATCCGCCAGGCTTTAGGAGTTGCGCCCAACGTGAAAAGAGCTTAGAATAATTAGGAGAACGGTTTGGTGAAGCAGAATAGGACACTTACTATTTTTGGCCGAAAACCTTGCGCACTAGTAGACATCACGACCGTCTATAAATAGTAAGTTTACTATTTATAGTAAGTCACGGATTCTAGGAGTTCTAGTTATAGTTTGATTCTGATTTCTTTCCCATTGCTTGGTACCCCTATTTAAAGGGTTGTGAACTCGTTTTTAGTCATCAATTAATCAGTTTCGAATTTATTAGAATTTATTTCTATTTTATGCTTTCTTTCCTCGTGGATTCGAGAAGTCTCTGTGAGGAGTCCAGAGAAGCTCCGTGGATTCGGAGTATTTATCCTTATCACGTTCATCCCTGCGTCAGTATGTCTTCTCATGAAGTAGATAGAATTGAGCCCAATTTGCAGGGATGAACGTGATAAGGATAAATACTCCGAATCCACGGAGCTTCTCTGGACTCCTCACAGAAACTTCTCGAATCAACGAGGAAAGAAAGCGTAAAAATAGAAATAAATTCTAATAAATTCGAAATTGATTAATTGATGACTAAAAACGAGTTCACAACCCTTTAAATAGGGTACCAAGCAATGGAGAAAGAAATCGAATCAAACTACAACTAGAACTCTAGAATCCGCGACTTACTATAAATAGTAACCTTACTATTTATAGACTTATGATGATGTCTACTAGTGCTAAAGTTTTCGCCAAAAATAGTAAGTGTCCTATTTGGCTTCACCAAATCGTTCTCCTAATTATTCTAAGCTCTTTTCACGTTGGGCGCAACTCCTAAAGCTCGACGGATGAAGAGTTATAATCAAACTAAAACTTACTATTTAAACGAAATTAAAGCAGGAAAACGACCGTCGATCCAGGGGTTTTTCGCAATTCCGGGCGTCGCAACACGACATAGCGGGTTGGTTGGCTAAAGTAGCTCGTTCTACCCCAAAATCATATATTTTACGTCAGCTAACTCATTCCGAATTGTGAGATACGCCTGATCTAAGGTCTGACGGTCCGGATCACTTCTGTCGTCGACCGGCCTTTTCTGATCCATCTTGGCCATGAAACTGTCCGCGACCCACTCTACATCAATCCCCTCCACTTCAAAAGAACTCGTCCTCGAGTTCTTATCCTGCGCTAGTTTATGATACTCAGTCAAGTCCGCGACGTTGAAAGTCCGTAAGATCGCCATGTCATCGGGAAGATCAACAACATAAGCGTTGTCATTGATCTTTCGAATGATTGGGACGGGTCCAATCTTCTTATTTTTCAACTTGTTGTACGTCTCGGTCGGAAATCTCTCTTTGCGCAGATGGACCATAACTCGGTCGCCCACCTCGAACACTTTTTGTCGCTGGTGCTTGTCCGGTTGTTCCTTATACTTCTCGTTCGAGGAATGTAGCTTGGTCTGCACTTTCGCATGGATGCCCATGATTTTATCTACCATGTGTTCTGCTGCAATGCTCGTGCCTGGGTGCTTGGGCAGAGGGACCAAGTCAAGTGTGTGGCGAGGCACTCGTCCATAGATAATCTGAAACGGTGATTTTCCTGTCGAGCGGTTCACCATGTTGTTGAATGCAAACTCTGCTTGAGACAAGGCTAAATCCCACTGCTTCAGTTTTTCTCCTGAAATACAGCGAAGGAGGTTTCCCAACGTACAATTCACAACTTCGGTCTGCCCATCAGTCTGTGGGTGGTAAGCATTGCTGAATTGAAGTCGTGTATCGAATCGAGTCCACAAAGTCCTCCAAAAGTGGCTAATGAACTTCGTGTCATGATCAGAAGTAATGGTCTTGGGGATCCCTTGTAGCCATACGACCTTCCTAAAGAATAGATTCGCCACGTGTGTTGCATCGAGGGTCTTCTTGCATGGGATAAAGTGCACCATCTTGGAGAAACGATCTACCACCACGAACACTGAATCCATGCCGCGTTGTATTCGTGGGAGACCAAGCATGAAGTCCATTGATAAATCCTCCCAAGGATCGTCAGCCACAGGTAACGGGGTGTAGAGGCCCGTATTCTAAGATTGTCCCTTGGAGGTCTGACAAATATGACAACGTTGTACGGTTTTTCCCACATCACGTACTAATTGCGGCTGGTAATACCGCTCTTCCACAAGAGCTCGCGTCTTGTCTCGCCCAAGATGTCTACTAAGGCCACCTCCATGTAGCTCCTGAATAATCTGCTCCCTTAGAGAACTCTGGGGGATGCGCAATCGATTCCCTTTGAAGAGAAAATCGTCCTGTATATGAAGGTCACTGGGGTGACCTTCTTAGCGCTTCACCCAAGAATCTTTAAAGTCCCTACCCTCGGCATACAGCTCCTTGAGACAGTCGAAGCCGACCACCTTATTGCTCATCGTAACAAGTAGTGATGCACGACAGCTAAGTGTATCAGCCACCTTGTTTTGCTACCCTGACTTGTGCTTCAGAATGAATATGAATTCTTGTAAAAATGCAACCCATCTAGCATGCACACGATTCACGTTAGTCTGACATTAATAAACTTTAATGCTTGATGATCAGTGTAAAGAACAAACTCTCTTTGAATCAGATAATGCCGTCAATGTCACAGCGCTTAAACAACTACGTACAACTCAAGCTCATAAGTCAACCACTTCTTTCGGGCTTCGCTGAGCTTCTCACTATAGAAGGCTACCGGCCTGCCTTCATATGATAATACTCCCCCAATTCCGACGTATGAAGCGTCACACTCAACTTCAAATAATTTGTCAAAATTAGGAAGCACCAAAACCGGTGTTGTAGACAAACGATGCTTAATCTCATGAAAGCTCTTGTCAGCTTTATCGGTCCACTGGAACGGTCCTTTTTTCATGCAATCCGTTATAGGCGCGACTATGATGCTAAAGTCTCGCACAAATCAACGATAGAAAGTCGTCAACCGGTAAAAACTCCTCACCTCATGAATGTTCGTCGGAATCGGCCATTCCCTAATAGCTCGCACCTTTTCATCGTCCACACGAATGCCTGTGGACGTTACAACAAACCCTAGGAACAACAGGCTGTCAGTTAAAAAACTACACTTCTTCAAGTTGAGGTACAACTTGTTAATTTGTAGGACCTGTAGCACCTACCTGAGATGTTTCCTGTGCTCCGCCTCATCCTGGCTATATATCAATATATCATCAAAATATACTACCACAAATCGACTAGTAAACGGTTTTAGCACTTGATTCATTAAACGCATAAAAGTACTTGGTGCGTTCGATATGCCGAAAAGCATGACCAGCCACTCATACAACCCTTTCTTAGTCTTGAATGCCGTTTTCCACTCATCACCGGGTCGGATACGAATCTGATGGTACCCGCTCCTCAGATCTAGTTTAGATAATACCTTGGCTCCTTCTAGCATATCGAGCATGTCGTCCAACCGTGGTATTGGGAACCGATATTTGATGGTAATTTTATTGATTGCCCTGCTGTCGACACACATGCATGCTGACGCCTCTTCCATCTTTTTGGCGTTAATAATGCTGGTACGGCACATGGGCTCATGCTCTCTCTCAAGAGACCCTTACGGATCAATTCCTCCACTTGCCCCTGAAGTATCTCGCACTCTTTCGGACTTATCCGATAATGAGGGTGGTTGGGCAGGCTAGCCCCAGGGACGAGGTTATGTGATGTTGGATGTCCCTCATGGGGGGCAATCCATCAGGTAAATCCTCAGGCCAGACTTCTTTGAATTCGTTTAGCAACAGTCTTAAATTTGGAGGGATGTTTGAGGGTTCTTCTTTCTCACCCTTCACCACTACGGCGTACACCCGGTGAATGCCGTTTTCCACTCATCACCGGGTTGGATACGAATCTGATGGTACCCGCTCCTCAGATCTAGTTTAAATAATACCTTGGCTCCTTCTAGCATATCGAGCATGTTGTCCAACCATGGTATTGGAAACCGATATTTGATGATAATTTTATTGATTGCCCTGCTGTCGACATACATGCGCCAGCTTCTATCTTTTTTTGGCGTTAATAATGCTGGTACGGCACATGGGCTCATGCTCTCTCTCAAGAGACCCTTACGGATCAATTCCTGCACTTGCCCTTGAAGTATTTCACACTCCTTCGGACTTATCCGGTAATGAGGGTGGTTGGGCAGGCTAGCCCCAGGGACGAGGTTATGTGATGTTGGATGTCCCTCATGGGGGGCAATCCATCAGGTAAATCCTCATGCCAGACTTCTTTGAATTCGTTTAGCAACATTCTTAAACTTGGAGGGATGTTTGAGGGTTCTTCTTCCTCACCCTTCACCACTACAGCGTACACCTCGCCGGTTTCCTTGGATTCCTCCATGAAATTCCGAATAGTCAAGAGAAAACTCCCCTCCACTTTAGAAGCTTCATGGTGATTCTCTGGTGTCATAGGGGCAAGGATTATTTTTCAACTATCCTTGACGAATACGTAGACATTGTCTCGTCCCCGATGGGTCGCATCACGGTTTGACTGCCAGGGTCAACCAAGTAGCATGTGGCAAGCTTCCATGTCGACCACGTCACAAAGTATCTGATCCTTATAATTTTTACCAATTGAAAATGAGATAGTGTATTATTCAGTTACCTTGGTCTCATTCACCTTTTTTATCCAGCCAATTGAGTATGGGGAAGGATGTTTCATCGTTGGTAACCGCAACTTGTCCACCATCACTCTTGAGACGATGTTCTCACTACTACCACTGTCTATGATCACATCACAGACCTTTCCGTTGACAGTGCACCGAGTACGAAATATATTGTGTCGCTATTGATGTAATTCCTTTCGTGGGGTATACAGGAATCTCCTCACAACTAGAAATTCATGAGTTAGTTCGCAGTCCCTAGATACCATTATAGTCTAGACATGTGGCACCACTATCCATCAAGGGTTGGTGGGCCCCACATATTTCATGTGTGCAGTCAACTAATCGAAGAACAACATAGATTATAACAAAGGTAATACGCCTCGACTAACAGGACTCAATTGCACCAGAGATAACAAACGAGGTCCATAGAGTAAATTGACTGAATCTTCATGATTGAGCTATCCTTTGATTCATCTAAGTCGACAAATGTTACCAGGACATGCTAGTTAGGCCAAAGAGCATGTTTTGCCCCAACTTGACTTTAGATCTGTCTGATCTGATCAAAATGGTCTATCTCAAGCCATGATTAAGCAACAAACAGATTTAGACACAATGTTTCCAATCCAACTTACCCATCTCGATGAGCACGTTCTTAATATATCCATCAAATCAAATTTTAACTCAATCTAGTCTCTAGATCATGAGTTACCTAATATGAGCCATTGCTCGGTCACTAGTACAGCTCCTTTCTTCACCCCCAGATATTCAATTGCAAAAGGGCTGCAAGTGATCTTCATGGCATGGTCCCCTCTTCAAGGTCCAGATGTTCCATCGAAATGATATGATACGTAGGCAAGAAAATGTAAAAAAAAAATATAAATAAATAAATAAATAAGTTTTAAAGTTAAATGATTTCTCGTGAACAGATGTTCCACTGAATAGATAAACCTGACCATCGAGATGTCAGTCCTAATGGTTGATTCAATGTCCACTTTTGAAACATTCATAGAGCCACAACAGTTTTGGATCAGGCTAATCTTTTTTCTGTTTACAGTTCATCCTAGTAGGAATGACCTTACAAACGGATTAGATGACGCCACAAACATCACAGTGGACCTAGAAAGTTTTCAATGGTAGGCATTTCCCTCCACACTTTCCTGTTATGTGGCCAATTTAAGTTTTGGATGTGCTTCATTTTTGGGTTCATGTCATAACAAGATCTGACAAAACAGATGGACGGAGTGGATTTCTTGCGAACATCACGGTGGGTCCCACCTGCTTCGGACTGCAGGATTACAGGCAATCCATGTTCGTTGTGGACAGTTGTTCTAACCGTTAGTTTTGTCGGTTACTTATCACATGGCTATGAGCCTCTGGTAGATAACTCCCCTTGATATTTAGGATATGGCCCATTCTGTGATGGTCCACCTGGACAGATGTTTGGAAAACAGTGTTGAAGTCGTATGAAGCTAGTGCTGCGAACCAGCATTTCTCTTATATTTAAAACGACCCAATTGTCCTACGCCATTGGCCTTTTGTGATTATTTTTTTTTTTTTTTTGAAGGAAAAAAAAATGTGTTATTGACTTCTTGTATTAAATCCGTTAAGATTGTTAATTTGCAACTCAACTTGTTACGTAAGAGAGTTATTTGATATGCTGGCAGCACATGAATCTTGATACACAGGCACTCGAGTAATTGTACACGTGGAATGCATTACCTCGAATTAAAACCGCTAAAATTGTATAACCCACTGTAACCAAGTCAAAATGCCAAAATCAGATTGGTAGAACAATCCTAGCCTCTGATTTCTGGACACTTGTTTGCTGAAACAGGGGAAGATCACAGCAGAACATGAGGATGACTTTTGGAATGTACGCCGCTGAACATGAGGAGGCGCACCGGATTCACGGGTTAGTTCGGATTCCAAGTAAACATCACAGCTGGGCCCCACACGTAACCATTCCTACGTTTAAAATTTTTATTTTTTTATATCTGTGTATTTTTGGGTCACTATACCGCATTTGTGCCGTATTTGAGGGGTCACTACCAAATCCGGGTCCGTGAATAATATATATATATATGCATACATAAGACCATTTTTAAACGGTGTAAAACAAACACTATAGAAGCGTACTTACAAAAGGCAAAACCCTCGGACAGAGGGCTTTTGAAAGCCCTAGCATATTGCGCAACAGTTGGAGACGAAAACCGAAGGGAGGCATTGAGTCCCAACGAAGGCGAAGATCGATTTTTCCATTTCTAACTTCTCAAGATTTTCTTTTTCTTGTTGATTCTAACCTAAAAAGCGGTATGTTGCTTACTCTTAATCGATTTTTTAATTGATTTACTCTCTGTTTCTAGGCGTTTCATTCATTCTTTTTATTTTTTATTTATTTTTTATTTTTTTATGCAATGTTGTTCCACAACCATCTTTTGTCATGTATTGTTTTTCACGGCCTGATGATATTATAGGCATGTTTTTTTTTTTTTTCCCGGGTGGTGGCTGGCTGTTCATTGTTTTCTATTGTGTGTCCTGCTGTCTAGCCCCACACGTAACCATTCCAAGTAAACGGTATTGCGATAACAGCTACCATCCGTAACAGCTACTAACTTCACCCACCGAAATCTTATACCCCTTAGCATACAAGGTTTTTTTTTTTTTTTTTTTCCATCTGACACGTTACTCGTATGCAACATCTGAGACACTGAAACAGTGGCCGCATATAAAGATCATTGAATTCCAATTTAAAGACAAAAACCAGGATGGTTCGTTTAATAAGGGAGGGCTAAACCATTGAAATCAATGTAAAGCCAAATGGTCAGGCCCAATTTATGTATCTGGCCTATCTGATGACTGGTCAATTCCAATTTCCGCTCCAAGCGATCTTCATGGCATGGTCCACCCTTTCTAAGGCCTGGATGACACGTAAACAAGAAAAATGAAAAAAGTTATATGTTACAGCTGAATGGCTCGTTGCCAACACTATTTCCACAGCCTAACTATCCAGGTGTCAGTGTTTTTAATGGTGGGCTTGCAATCACCTCTGTTTCCTGGCCATGGCCGTGGGTCCCACCTTGATGTCTCTCTTTTATATCCACGCCGTCCATCCGTTTTGCCAGCTCAATTTAGGACAGGAGCCAAAAAATGAAGCTGATCCAAATATCAGCTGGACCAACCCATAGGAAACAGTGGTGATTGACCATTAAGGTTTTGGATCTAGCTGTTATTTGTGTTTTACCTTCGTCCAGGTCTGTGTGACCTTATCAACAGGTTGGATGGCAAATAGCCATTACGGTCGGCCCTGATAAGTTTTGAACGGCGGGCTTTCCACCATTGTTTCCTGTGGTGTGGTCCACGTGAGATTTGGATCTGTTTCATTTTTGGGCCATGCCCTAAAATGAGCTGGCAAAACAGATGGGCCTTCTATCACCCGAGCAAGAGTAAGGACCCATGTAATTTTTCATTTCAACATCACTAAACGTCCTTCAATCTGATAGCGCTGCTATAATCAAACAAGTGCAATTTCTGCTTTGTGACACAACTAAACCGGACTGATAGATTAGCCACTTTAATTTCGAATAACTTATATGCCGTATTGCCTGCATAGCATCCATCACACTCTGCCAGAGTATCAAAGCTGTCCTCATTACAAAAATAACCCTAGCCTTTAGAAATCAAATTTTAGAGCTGCAATGTAATGAACCAGCAAACAATTACAGTAACATGTTATTAAGCAAACTCTTCAGAGATCAGCCCAAGTGAAAACTTCCATAATAAAACCCAGAAAAGTTTCAATACTCCAGCATGCACCACGCCTCTGTGAGCGTGGCAAACACATGCCATGACGCCAAAACCACACTGATTATCATGACATCCCAGCCAGTCAAAATGAGAAATAGTCACCCACCAGAATTATAGAACCGCATAGCAATTAACCAGACAAAGATCATTGAATTATATTTAGGGTTGGTATACCGTCTATCGGGGACCCTACTAATTGAATGATTTGGATCTAGATACATGCATTCCACCATTTGCAAAATTGCCGTGTCCTTTGCCATTCAAGAAAAGTCAACACCAACATTTATTAGGCCTTCTCAGGACAAGCAATTATGTGAGAAAAGGCGGAGAACACCTTCCAGATACTAGTTTAAATTCAGACATCAGAATCTAACAACAGTCCTAGCAAGCCAAGTAACTTACCATCATGTGGTGTTTGTGGAAGAAAGGAATTGGAGGATGGCAAATCTTCCTCCTGCGAGACACTTACGAGAAGAGTCACCTACTCAGTGGTGCATTGGGATTCAGCGAGATCAGAATTCAAAAGCATTCAGCAAGCAGAGACTTTCCACAAGTAGAGAAGTGTGGTAGTTGGAGGGACTTTGGCCGTCTTGCTGGAGGAAGAGCATCCCAAGGTATTCTTCTGTGAACTGACGAGAGGAATGCACCTTTGTGTTGCTTCTTGATGGAATCCCTTTCATTTTCACTTTGCTTTTCTACACTCTTGCTTTAGCAGTAAATTTGTGGTTATCTTTCAAAAGGACAAGAAGAGCACAACCAAGCAAAAGAATAATAAAGAGAATAGATGGGGCTGCATGGCTGCAGTAACACTGGCGAGCTCAATGATGCGAAATTCAGTGAGCTGTTGCCATGGATCGGCCTCTACATAGCTGGAGCTTCACTGGTGTGCTCACTTGCCATGGCAATCGACACCTTTCATGGGTTCCGTCAACGGAAGCCCTGGTTCCCTTGCAAGTTCTTCTCACTTAATGCTACTTCCTTGACCCTCTTATCCATCGCCACAAAACTGCCCTTGGATCTGAACACATCCATGCCACGCCGTCAAGATCAGCTGACCAAGCTCAGCGGAACCATCCTGATTTGCACCGCAATGGGCAACTTCATGACCTCTCTAGGAACTATGAAGGACTCCGAAATGCTCTCAAACATTGTCGCCTTGGCTATTCTCGTGATCACCATGGTTGTTAACATCGGTATTCAAATGGGTACTGGGGTGATCTATGCTTTCTTACCCGAGCATGCCGTAATCATGTTTTTCATCATCGTTTTGCTCCTGATCTTCGCTTTTTCTGGTTTAACAATTCCAATAGCCAAGCAGTTGCTGGAACAACAGTATGATAAAAAGTATGAATCGGTTTCTGATGAAGGAGCAGACAACACTGAGGTGTTGAGCGTTGATAAATTGAAAGAGGTTGTAAACAAGTATTGGATGATGGCCCATACTTGTAGTCCTCAGTACGTTCTGGGACGCTCAGCCACTTGCACTGCCTCAGGAGCTTTCTGCCTCCTCAGTGCACTGATTTTATTGGAAGCTTTAGTCAGATCGTTTATTTTATCATCCATGGACTTCTGCAGCAGGGAATCCGACTACAGGTGGTCAAGTAACTTCGTCTTAATTTCTCAGGTGATCGCAGTAGGAGTTGGTACCATTGCGCCAGCTATTAGATGGTTCAATGCTATTAGCTTCAGAAGTATGAACAGCGGAGGAAGGTTCAGAGATGCGATTAATGTAGAGGGGTGCTGGTTTCAGAGGCTGGTAGAATGGAAAGAGAGCCCTTTACCATTCCGCATTAGTAGCAGGCGATGTAGGAAAATCGCCCATGTCTCAAAAAATCAAATTATGGATGCCTGTATCGGAATGCAAACTGCAGTAATAATAATCTGCAAGTTCGTTTGCCTGGCTTCTATACTACCAGTGAATTGGCTTAGTAGACTCTTCTCCTGCTGCAAGCAACGTCGTCTGAAGGATTCGGAATCCATCAGATCGGAGTCAGAGAACTTGCAGGGTTTTGTGTTGCATCTTGAAGGGGAGGAAGGCTTGGTCCATCTGATCATGAAAAGTGGCAGCGGAGACATAGAGCAATGTATTGTGAGGGGCTGCAAACATGAACCTACTCATCTGATTGAACTTCTAAAATCATCTTCATCAGGAGATTTCAACGGCGTGGGTGAGTTTGATGGCGACCAGGTTCCGCCAATTGGAGAGAAGAAGCCTCCAAACTGTTGGGCTCTGCCTCTGGTTACACTCACAAGCATCGCCATCGCACTTCCCTACATTGACAAGAATATAATCAGATCATTACGGCATGCCGTAGATGAAGGCCTCAGGTATGTAAGGCGTATAGAAGAGAACCTGGATGCCAATGGGTTGATTAGAATGAGGAAGGCAGCGGATATAGTCTGGCTTGGCATTGATATTTATGATCAATGGCTTGACAAGGATCTGCACAAATTGGTCACTGAAGAAAAACAAGCAGGAAAGATAATCCGAAAACTTGCCGATCTAGGAAAGGAAAGCGTTGAGACGTTCACAGATGGGAGCGTCAGAGAGACAGGACACCTTGAATGGCCTGCAAAGTTATTGGCAGCCAATTCGATGTACAGGATCGGTGAGACTATTCTGCAGGACTACAAAGACAAGCATGGGACTGTTGACAAGTTGTTCAAATGGTTACAAACCACCATTGCTGACATATTGGGCGCTTGCCTTACCAACCTGCCACAAGTGATATCCATGGAATGCCTTTGCAACAGCATTGATGTGAGGGAAGAAAGAGTCAGGGATGCGGTCTATCTTCTCGGTGAAGCTGAAAGTATTCTGGCAATTTTAAGAGGGCACAAGTTCCCAGATTTGGACCCCAATATGAAGGCAGATATTGACAAATGGCGTTCAAGCAAGCAGGGAAAACCTCCAAGTCTCCCTTCTTCTCCTGATAATGTCTAGTTTAACTTCAGGTGAATTGCCTTCTTCCATTGTGAAGGAATTTGAAGCACGGACCTGGAGAATGAAAGCAGATCACCATTCCGTTCGTAGTTGGTACTAAGATAAACGTAGTAATTTAGTCCTCGTGTGGCTTTGTGTATTACTATAGTGTGCATCGCATCTAGAATGCATTACTCATCAAGGCAGTTAAATCTTCATGCATGGGATTTAAATGAAAATTAAATTCATATATATATATATAAAGGATTTTTGATAATATAAAATAGTAAAAATTCAGGATGTTACACCACACCAGGTTGCCATCTTCATCTTCCTGGAAGGTTGGAACTAAAAACCTCATAGTCGTCTCCATGATTAGACTAGGGGAAAAGCAAACAGGGTCGAAGACATCATCCGCATCTATATAATTTCTTTTAGGACTCAAGAATAAAAGGGATTGATGGGACGACCTAAAAATCCAAATTATATGGTAGGACGTAGTTTAGGATTTTCTCTCTAACACAAACTTTATGACCAACTGGCCCTTTGATAGCCGCAACCAAGCAAGTAGGCTATTCAGCGGGCAATGCTGAAACTCTTGCCAAAGTAAGAGCTTTCTGGAGAGAAGGAGCATTAGTCTACATGCTCATTGATGGCTTTTATGGAGTTCCGTCCTCTTTCGAGGATACCGGTAAAAGGGTAGGCGAACTATTGATCGACCAAAATGCAATACTCTTCTAAAGGATCTTTCTAACTTCATTGAGATTATCTGATTTTTCTCTTAGAAAGGCTACTCAAGTATATCTAGTGTAGTCATCAACTACGACCAGAAAATATTTCTTTCCGCCTCTACTCTCCGTTCTAGTTGGTCCGACTAAATCCATATGCAGAAGTTCAAGAGGTCTGGCCGTAGCTAAGGAGTTCACTTTCTTGTAACTACTCCTAATTTGCTTGCCAATTTGACATGTGCCACAAACTTTTTCTATCTTTTTCAGTTTGGGTAGGCCACGTAAGTGATTTTCTTTTGCTCAATTTATATAGATCTTTATAGTTTATAGAGAGTAGATAATATTAATTAAAAGAATGTGACAGTTGAAGCAAAGGACTTATTCGATTAGATACCTTTGCCAATGGAAAAGTCAATCACACCTTCGCACGATAAAGTGAAGGGAGAAGTTGGGAATCCGACAATCTCTAGTTCAACATTCGAAGTAGGTTGCCGATCCCTAATAGAGATACGGCTTGGAGGACAGGCCTACTTGATCGTACTATTACCAACATCGGAAGAAGGCGCCTTGATTGGCCATTTCCCTTTCTTGGCCCTCGCCACCAAAATGGAAGTTGACTAGGAAACATGACTGCTCAGGGATGGAACATCACAATCTATTGAAGCTAAGGCGACTGAGATGCCCCTAAGGCTGACGGAGCTTACAGAGGATGAGACATCTGAGAGATCACAACAAGAGAACAATGACTTTAAACGATCGACTGAAAGGCAGAGCTCGAACCTCGATTGGAGGAAGCAGTTGTCTTTACTCGACGAGGAAGTGGTGGAAAAAGGCAGTTACACTCAACTGTGATCGACGAATAGGGGTGTACACGAATCGAGCTAGCTCGGTCAACTCGCTCGACTTGACTCGAAAAAGCTCGAATCGGCTCGGTTCGAAGCTGAGTTCGATCCGAGTCAAGCTGGTTTTTAAAGCTCGAAAATGAGTTTGAGCTGAGTTCGAGCTGGCCTAAGCTCAACTTGACTTGGTTCGATATATAGCTTGATCCTGGCTTGACTTAGATTGACTCGAGTATTCTCTGATGTTGCTCACCAAGTGTTTGATGAAATGACTCAACAAAGTGTCAGCTGGTGGCAATGAAGGTATGTTTCATCAAAACAAATCTCTTTTTTTCTTGATTTTGTTGTTGCTTATAAGGTATTTGATGAAATACCTATAAAACAGCTGCTAGTGTTTTACATTCAGTGAGAATTTGAAGGTGCAGTCCATGTGTTCGTGAAAATGCTGCATAGGCAAACTCGGCTCAAACCAGCCCAAGCTGCTGACCGAACTGATTCGAGGATCGAATTAAGTTGAGCTGGCCAGTCAAGCTCGAGGACTGAGCCGAGCCGAGTTCGAGCTGAGGTTAGCTAGTGGCCGAGCCGAGTCGAGCTGAGGCCAGCTTGACTTGGTTCGACTCGATGTACACCCCTATCGACAAAGGATATCTTCTCCAATATGTTTTTCACCTATCTCAATATTAAGGGCCTATTTGATTTTTCAATGCAAGTGTAAATACATGGTAAATGGCTAATTATGATGCTTTCACCCGTTTGAAAATTTTGGGGAATTCTTGCCTTGGAAACTGGTTCAAAAGTGCTAGTTAAAATTTTTTTGGACCTCACGGTGATGTATATGATATATCTGTTCCATCCATCCATTTTACCACAACATTTTGAGATATGAGCCGGAAAATTATGTAAATCCAATACTCAAGTGGCCCACACTAAAAGAAACAGTAGCCCTTAGAAGTTTTTAACTATTAAGTGTTTGATTCACTTTTTTTCCTGTAGCGTGGTCCACTAGAGGTTTGGATATGCCTCATTTTCTGGCTATGCCATAAATTCAGCCGGCATAATGGATGAACGGTATAGATAAGTGAAATGCATCACAGTGGGACCCACAAATATTTTGCAATGTTTTTTATTTTTGTGTTCAAAAAGTAGGTATTCAAATCAAGTACGGATGAAATGTTGTAAATGCACAGGGAAATAATTATTACCCCCTTTGCAAGGTATTTACCAATGCACTGGAAAATCAAGCCAGCCCAAATGTTGTAAATGCACAGGAATGGTGTGAAGGTTGAAAGAAAGCGCAGGATGAAAGGATATATATACGAAGAATTGAGTCTTTAAAATCAGCCCAAATAGACGCTAATTCTTCAGCTAAACGTAGTTGTACCCTTGATGAAGGGAGTGCGTTCCTCGAGAATACACCGAGGTAGAGGAAGGCCTCGAATTAATCCAAATTGCCAAGCATATAATAAGGATGGGTAAAATTCCATCCGTTCTTTACATTCAAACCACAACTGGGAAGACACCATCCTAAAATGGTGGGCATTCAATTGTCATTGTTTTCCGTGGTGTAATCCACCTGAGATTTGGATCTCCTTGAGTTTTGGAACAACATCCTAAATTGGTATGAGAAAATGTACGAATGCATATATAACACATTTATCAAGAACGAGATAACACATTGTAACGTTTTACTCGGGTAACATCTAATCCACTGCCTTAACTTTAACCACCGACTTTTTTATTTTCTTACCCACCTGTCGTTTTGCTGAAACATCCATATCCTTGAAATGGAAAGAACATTCCAAGAAGATTACTTAGGATTGGAAATTAGAACGGTCCACTCATCAGATGGGCCAGATAAATATATTGGGCCCGAAAATCGGCTTTAGTAAATGTTAAGAAGGAGGTTGCTTTGGCTGCTTTGGAAGTTCCAACGAGTCGTTTGCTAGGAAGGACCATATTTATGATGACGATTGCTTTAGTGCAGATTAAAGCACCTTCCTTGGAAAATCGCAGAGTAGAAAAGGACTGTGGACCCTAAGATGATGTATGTGTTATATCCGCTCCATCCATTCATCTTGTCAGGCCATTTTAGGGCACTACGACTCTAGAAAGGAGTCCGATTCAAAGCTCAAGAGAGCTATACCACAGGAGGGGATACGATGCCCACCGTTGAAACCTTTTTAGGGCCCATCATGATGTTGATTCTGCATCAAAACGGAAGCCATAAAAATCAGCTTGATCAAAAACTTCTATAACCCCTAGGAAAAGTTTTTAAAGGTAGGCCATCAATTCCCACTGTTTTCTACTCTATTCAAAACTTCTATATCCAAAACCATCATGATGTTGATTTATGCATGTAGACACTACCATGGGAGCAGTGTTCTACACCACGCAATACAGCCGCCCCCATCATGATGCTTGGGATTGGCAGGTGTACCACACACCATCTATATAGATGTTGTAGGTACGTTTGGTGCAAAGACCAGCACTGATGCTTGTACGAACCCGCTCAGTTTCGTGGCCAAGATGGATCAGAAAAGGCCTGGTTGACGACAGAAGTGATCTGGACCATCGGACCTTAGATTGGACGTATTTCGTAATCCGGAATGAGTTACCTGATGTAAAATATATGATTTTGGGGTAGAACGAGCTACTTTAGCCAACCAACCCCGCTATGCTAGGTAACAATGCCCGGAATTATGAAAAACCCCTGGATCGACGATCGTTTTCCTGTTTTAATTTCATTTTTACTATAAATAGTAAGTTTTAGTTTGATTATAACTCTTCATCCGCCAAGTTTTAGGAGTTGTGCCCAACATGAAAAGAGCTTAGAATAATTAGGAGAATAGTTTGGTGAAGCCAAATAGGACACTTACTATTTTTGGCCGAAAACGTTGCGCACTAGTAGACATCACGACCGTCTATAAATAGTAAGTTTACTATTTATAGTAAGTCGCGATTTCTAGGAGTTTTAGTTTTAGTTTGATTCTGATTTCTTTCTCATTGCTTGGTACCCCTATTTAAAGGGTTGTGAACTCGTTTTTAAGAATTAATCAAGTTCGAATTTATTAGAATTTATTTCTATTTCCCGCTTTCTTTCCTCGTGGATTCGAGAAGTCTTTGTGAGGAGTCTAGAGAAGCTCCGTGGATTCGGAGTAGTTATCCTCGTCACGTTCATCCCTGCGTCAATTGGTATCAGAGCAAGGATTCCCCTTGGGCCGATGACAAACAATGAAGGAATGAATCAAAATCCTGTGGACGGTGATCCAGGGATTCGTTATCTTTCGGAAAGAATGGAAGCTTTCCACCGGGAGAGTCAGTTAACCATGCAAGGGCTGCAGGCAATCCTCGACCGTCTTGTGGATGCGCTACTTCCACCCTGAGCCCTAGGCAGTGATCCACTACTCATGGTGGCTCTACCACCCATGGTTGCTGTACGACGTGACCCCGATTTCCGTAGAGCACTACCAGTGGCAAACTGTAGGGCTACACCAGATGATTCAAGTTTTAGCGACGAGGACTTTAATGAGAGTTTTACCCGACGACCAATCCATGGAGGCGATCATCTAGATCGTGCTGAAAGAGACTATCGAGATAAGGCTGAACTTCCTAGTTTTAATGGTTTATTATGTATACAAGATTTCCTCGATTAGCTAGTCGAAG
Organism: Magnolia changhungtana; assembly: GCA_030180095.1. Taxonomy (NCBI): domain Eukaryota; kingdom Viridiplantae; phylum Streptophyta; class Magnoliopsida; order Magnoliales; family Magnoliaceae; genus Magnolia; species Magnolia changhungtana. Next base: position 14,382,346 of record JASAUF010000669.1, read on the forward strand.
TAGAGAGATATTTTGATTATATGGACGTGCCAGATCATAAAAGGTAAATTGGTAGTGTTTAAGTTAAAATCTGGTGCTTCTACATGGTGGGAGCAATTACAACTTTCACGAGCCCGCTAAAATAAGGTGCCCATCTCATCATGGCCACGGATGAGACGTCTTCTTCGATCATGATTTCTCCCCAGTGATTATGAGCAGATATTATTCCAACAATACCAAAATTGGCGACAAGGAAATCGAACCGTCACAGATTACACTGAAGAATTCCATCGGTTGGCTACGGGAAACAATCTATCAGAATCTGAGTCACAGAAAGTGGCGCGATTTATAGGTGGGTTGCGGCCGACAATTCAGGATCGAGTTCAGATGTACCCAGTCGGGACCGTAGATGAAGCAGTTCAATTGGCGGGTAGGGCAGAAACACAACTTGCAAGAGTTCCTGCTCGTCCCTATCCTTCATCTCGACCCCCCATGACGGGTCTCACGCAGGATCCAGTGCTGGTACGAGGAAAAGATCCAGTAGGAGAACGTCCTCAACCTCCTACAACCGCAAACCGTGATATGGGAAGCGGCTCATCCAGACCTCAACGTGCAGCACATACAACAGCGGGCCTGAATAGGATTCCAAATCCTTATGCTCGGCCAAGGTCGAACAATTGTTACCGATGTGGCCAGCTAGGCCACTTATCAAACACCTGTCCTCAACGTCCCGCAGCACACTTGAGTATAAACGAAGGGGGCACTGAAGATGAGGCCACAGAAGAAGACCATGGCTATGATGAATATGAACAAACCACTAAAGAAATATCAGGTGGCGATGAAGCGACGTGCGAGGATCGTGGCGAATTTCTAGTTGTGAGGCGATTACTGTATACCCCACAAAAGGAATTACATCCACAGCAACATAATATATTTCGTACTCGGTGCACTGTTAACAGAAAGGTCTGTGAAGTGATCATAGACAGTGGTAGTAGCGAGAACATCGTCTCAAGAGTGATGGTGGACAAGTTGCGGCTACCAACGACGAAACATCATTTCCCGTACTTAATTGGCTTGATAAAAAAGGTGAATGAGACTAAGGTAACTGAACAATGCACTATCTCATTTTCAATTGGTAAAAATTATAAAGATCAGATACTTTGTGACGTGGTCGACATGGAAGCTTACCACATGTTACTCGGTCGACCCTAGCAGTCGGACCGTGATACGACCCATTGGGGACGAGACAATGTTTACGTATTTATCAAGGATAGTCGAAAAATAATCCTTGTCCCTATGACACCAGAGAACCACCCTGAAGCTTCTAAAGTGGAGGGGAGTTCCCTCTTGACCATTCGGGATTTCATGAAAGAATCCAAGGAAACCGGCGAGGTATACGCCGTAATGGTGAAGGGCGAGGAAGAAGAACCTGCAAACATCCCTCCAAGTTTAAGACTGTTGCTAAACGAATTCAAAGAAGTCTGACTTGAGGATTTACCTAATGGATTGCCTCCCATGAGGGACATCCAACATTACATAGACCTCGTCACTAGGGCTAGCCTGCCCAACCGCCCTTATTATCGGATGAGTCCGAAGGAGTGTGAGATACTTCAGGGGCAAGTGGAGGAATTGATCATTAAGGGTCTCTTGAGAGAGAGCATGAGCCCATGTGTCGTACCATCATTATTAACGCAAAAAAAAAGATGGAAGCTGGTGCATGTGTGTCAACAGTCGGGCAATCAATAAAATTACCATCAAATATGTGTTCCTATACCACGGTTGGACGACATGCTCAATATGCTAGAAGGGGCCAAGGTATTTTTTAAACTAGATCTAAGAAGCGGGTACCATTAGATTCGTATCCGACCCGGTGATGAGTGGAAAACGATATTCAAGACCAAGGAAGGGTTGTATGAGTGGTTGGTCATGCCCTTCGGCTTATCGAACGCACCAAGTACTTTTATGCGTTTGATGAATCAAGTTCTAAAACCATTCACTGGTCGATTTGTGGTAGTATATTTTGATGACATATTGATATATAGCCAGGATGAGGCGGAGCACAAGAAATATCTCAGGCAGGTGCTGCAGGTCCTACAAATTAACAAGTTATACCTCAACTTGAAGAAGTATAGTTTTTTAACTGACAACTTGTTGTTTCTAGGATTTGTTATAGCGTCCACAGGCATTCGTGTGGACGATGAAAAGGTGCAAGCTATTAGGGAATGGCCGATCCCGACAAACATTCATGAGGTGAGGAGTTTTCACGGGTTGACGACTTTCTATCGTTGATTTGTGCGAGATTTTAGCACCATAGTCGCGCCTATAACAGATTATACGAAAAAAGGACAGTTCCAGTGGACCGATAAAGCTGACAAGAGCTTTCATGAGATCAAGCATCGTTTGTCTACAACACCAGTCTTGGTGCTTCCTAATTTCGACAATTATTTGAGGTTGAGTGTGACGCTTCATACGTCGGAATTGGGGGAGTATTATCATAAGAAGGCAGACCGGTAGCCTTCTACAGCGAGAAGCTCAGTGAAGCCTAAAAAAAGTGGTCGACTTATGAGCTTGAGTTGTACGCAGTTGTTCAGGCGCTGCGACATTGGTGGCATTATCTGATTTAAAGAGAGTTTGTTCTGTACACTGACAATCAAGTATTAAAGTTTATTAATAGTCAGACTAACGTGAATCGTGTGCATGCTAGATATGTTGGTTTTTACAGGAATTCATGTTCATTCTAAAGCACAAGTCAGGGCAGCAGAATAAGGTGGCTGATGCACTTAGTCATTGTGTATAACTACTTGTTACGATGAGCAACGAGGTGGTTGGCTTCCACTGTCTCAAGGAGCTGTATACCGAGGATGAAGACTTCAAAGATTTTTGGATGAAGTGCCAAGAAGGTCACCCCAGTGACCTTCATATACAAGACGATTTTCTCTTCAAAGGGAATCGATTGTGCATCCCCCAAAGTTCTCTGAGGAAGCAGATCATTCAGAAGCTACATGGAGGTGGCCTCAGTAAACACCTTGGGTGAGACAAGATGCGAGCTCTTATGGAAGAGCGGTATTACTGGCTGTAATTAGTACGTGATGTGGAAAAAGTCGTACAACATTGTCATGTTTGTCAGACCTCCAAGGGGCAATCTCAGAATACGTGCCTCTACACCCCATTACCTGTGCCTAACGGTCCTTTGGAGGATTTATCAATGGACTTCGTGCTTGGTCTCCTACGAACACAACACGGTATGGATTCGGTGTTCGTGGTGGTAGATCGTTTATCCAAGATGACACACTTTATCCCATGCAAGAAGACCCTCGATGCAACACACGTGGCGAATCTATTCTTTAGGGAAGTCGTACAGCTATACAGGGTCCCCAAGACCATTACTTCTAATCATGACACGAAGTTCATTAGCCACTTTTGGCGGACTTTGTGGACTCGATTCGATACACGACTTTAATTCAGCAGTGCTTACCACCTACAGACTGATGGGTAGACCGAAGTTGTGAATCGCACGTTAGGAAACCTCCTTTGCTGTATTTCAGGAGAAAAATCGAAGCAATGAGATTTGACCTTATCTCAAGTAGAGTTTGCATTCAACAACATGGTGGACCGCTTGATAGAAAAATAACTGTTTCAGATTATATATGGACGAGTGTCTCGCTACACGCTTGACTTGGTCCCTCTGCCCAAGCACCCAGGACGAGCATTGCAGCAGAACATATGGCAGACAAGATCATAAGCATCAATGCGGAAGTGCAGACCAAGCTACATGCCTCGAACGAGAAGTACAAGGAACAAGCGGATAAGCACCGACGATGAAAAGTGTTTGAGGTGGGCAACCGTGTTATGGTCCACTGCGCAAAGAGAGATTTTCGACCGGGATATACAACAAGTTGAAAAATAAGAAGATTGGACCTGTCCCAATCATTCGAAAGATCAATGACAACGCTTATGTTGTTGATCTTCCAGATGACATGGCGATCTCAAGGACTTTTAATGTCGCGGACCTGATTGAGTATCATGAACCAGCGCAGGATGAGAACTTGAGGACAAGTTCTTTTGAAGTGGGGGGGACTGATATGTAGAGCGGGTCGCGGACAGTTTCATGGCCAAGATGGATCAGAAAAGGCCCGGTTGACGACAGAAGTGATCTGGATTGTCGGACCTTAGATCGAGCGTATCTCGCAATCCGGAATGAGTTTGGATATAAGATAAGCCTTAAGACAAGCTTGCTAAATAGATGGACAGTTTGGATATAACACATACATCATGATAAGACCCACAGAACTTCCTAACATCAATACGGTATACCAGCCAATCCGCTTCCTCATCCAAAAGCTTCCCTAACATACGGAAAGAAACTCACAAGGAATCATTCTATTCACGTAAAGGCGAATAGAAGGGACGTTTGGCCGGTGACCTAGGAAGCGTATTGGCTGGTGTACCTCACACCAGCTATATAGCTGCTGCTGTGGGTCTGGTCATGAGGTATGTGTTATATTCAAACTGTTCATCCATTTGGTGAGCTCATCTTAAGGGTTGAGACGAAAAATAAGACATATATAACTATTAAGTGGACCACACTGCAAAAAGCAATGGAGGATCGAATGTCTACCAGTGAAACCTTTTTTTGAAGTCATAGAAGTTTTGGATCAATATAAAATTTGTTTTTCCTCTTAATTCAGGTCTTTGTGACCTTATGAACAAATTGGATGGAAAATAAACATTATGGTGGGCCCTATGAATTTTTTAACGGTGAAAATTATTATCTCCATTGCCATTTGTAGTGTCGTCCAAATGATCTTTGGATATGATTCATTTTTTGGATAATGCTCTAAAATTATCTCTAAAAATAGATGAATGGTGTAGATATAATAAATACATCACTCTGGTGCCCATGTAACTTTGATATCCTTTAAACCGTTCATACAACTCATAGCTCAAGGAACATCAGTGCTCCTCTTCTCACGACATGTGCCTGCAGCAGCTATATAGCTGGTGTGTGGTACACCAACCAATCTGGTGACCGGCGTGTTAAAGCATTGTGAGGCCCACCATGATATATTTATCCATACCATCCCTCCATTTTTAAATGAAGTAAATACAAACCTCATATGAGCCCGCCTTAAGAATTGAATGCTTATTGTTGAAATTTTACTAAAGTGCACCGAAGTTTGGAATAAAGCTGATATTAGCATTTTCTATTCATCTAGATCTGTTTGACCTTACTAAGGGATCGGATGGCAAATACTTATTATAATGGCTTGTGAAGATTTTAATGATGGACATTTTATTAACATTGTTTTTGTGTGGCATGGCAATCCACCATGTATCATTTTTATGCTCATGCTTTGAAAGGAGTTAGTAAAATGGATGGATGATATGGATAAAACACATGCATCATCTTTGACACAAGCAAGCTGGGGGGGTCCCTTTCTTCCATTTTACCTGCTCGTTGTAGAAATGAGCCAAAAAAAGAGAAAATGACCACTGTAGACAAACCCTTTTACCCAGCGGTTTCTATGAAAGAATACAAACCTTAGTTACCAATCTAAACTATCACGTGCGGACAACGACGTTGAGGACGAAACTACCCCTCCTTTTCGCTGCGAAGACGTGCGCCGACGCTCCTCGAACCGAGAGTTGTACGACGGCTTAAAAGGATTGGGTACTCCCCACGCCCGGCCAATGGCGGATGGTCGGTGGTCCGTGGGCCCCACCATGATGTATGCTATTCATCCATGCCGATCCATATATTTTTTCCATATCATTTTATGGTATACGACCAAAAATGAGGTATATGCAAATCTCAAGTGTACCACATTACAGAAACAATGTTGAATGAGCGTCGACCATTAAAAACTTTTTGGGGCCCTTTGTGATGTTCGTGAGAAATCCTCCCCGTCTAAGTTCATCCATAGGTCACAAAGACCTGGATGAAGAAGAAAAACAAATTTCATAATGATCCAAAACTTCTATAACCCCTAAAAGGGTTTGATGGTAGACGTTCAATTCCCCATTGCCTTTTACGGTGTGGTCTACTTGATAGTTAGATCTATCTTATTTTTAGTCTCAAGCCTGAATACGAGCTCGCCAAATAGATGGACAGTTTGGATATAACACATACCTCATAATAGGACCCACAAAAAGCGATGGGATTACAAAAAAAAAAAAAAAAACGGTCGATATATTGACAGCCAATCAATATATTGAAAATGGTCCAGAAGCTTCCCTGGTGAGTTTTCTTCAAAAATCTTACAATTTTCGATATATCGACGTCAATCTGTCGATATATCGAAAAAGGTGTTTTACCTTTAGCTACGGATTATAACCGTAGCCATAATCGTAGTCAATCAGTGTCCGTCTTTGAAATTTTTTATTTTTTTATTTTTTATTTTTTACATAGAAAAATTTATTCTACCTACAATTTTCTTTAATACATATTTATATAAATAAGTATATATAAGCATATATAATTTTTTCCCTCTTTTTTTTTCATTTATTTCTTTAATCATTTAACAAGAATATCTTCTAAACCAAAATTAGTTACTTGACGTACCACATATGATTTTGGGGTAAGAGAAGCTACTTTAGCCAACCAACCTAGTTATTTTCCAAGATTCCATCAGGTCGATGGTTGAGCGAGGCAACGTAGAAATTGAGCGAGGCAACGTAGAAAACGAGCGAGGGAACCTACGATTTGAACTAGGCAACCTAGGAATTGAGCGAGGGAAGCTAGAAATTGAGCGAGGCAACGTAGAAATTGAGCGAGGGAAGCTAGAAATTGAGCGAGGCAACGTAGGAATTGAGCGAGGGAAGCCAGAAATTGAGCGAGGGAAGGTAGAAATTGAGCGAGGGAACCTAGAAAATGAGCGAGGGAAGGTAGAAATTGAGCGAGGGAAGGTCGAAATTGAGCGAGGAAGCTCGAAATTGAGTGAGGCAACCTAGAAATTGAGCGAGGGAAGGTAGAAATTGAGCGAGGCAAGCTCGAAATTGAGCGAGGGAAGGTAGAAATTGAGCGAGGCAACCTAGAAATTGAGCGAGGGAAGGTAGAAATTGAGCGAGGCAACGTAGAATTGAGCGAGGAAGGTAGAAATTGAGCGAGGAATGTAGAAATGAGCGAGGAAGCTCGAAATTGAGCGAGGCAACCCAAGAGTTGAGCGAGGAAGGTAGAAATTGAGCGAGGGGAAGCTGAGAAATTGAGCGAGGGAATGTAGGAATTGAGGAAAGGAATCTAGAAATGAGTGAGGAACCCAGATTGAGCGAGGAAGCTAGGAAGCGAGGAACCTAGGAGTTGAGCGAGGGGAAGGTAGAAATTGAGCGAGGAAGCTCGAAATTGAGCGAGGAAGGTAGACATTGAGCGAGGCAACCTAGAAATTGAGCGAGGAGGGTAGAAATCGAGCGAGGCAACCTAGAAATTGAGCGAGGAAGGTAGAAATTGAGCGAGGCAAGCTCGAAATGAGCGAGGAAGGTAGAAATTGAGCGAGGCAACCTAGAAATTGAGCGAGGAAGGTAGAAATTGAGCGAGCAGGCAACCCTAGAAATCGAGAGCGAGGAAGGTAGAAATTGAGCGAGGAACGTAGGAATTGAGCGAGGAATGTAGAAATTGAGCGAGGAAACTAGAAATGAGCGAGGCAATCAGAAATTGAAAGAGAAAGCTCGAAATTGAGCGAGGAAGGTAGAAATTGAGCGAGGAAGGTAGAAATTGAGCGAGGCAACCAGAAATTGAGCGAGGCTCGAAATGTGAGCCAGGTTAGAAATTGAGCGAGGCAACGGTAGAAATCGAGCGAGGACCAGAGAAATTGAGTGAGGAAGGTAGGAAGGTGAAATTGAACGAGGGAAACTAGAAATGAGCGAGGCAATCTAGAAATTGAGCGAGGGAAGCTCGAAATTGAGCGAGGGAACCTAGGAGTTGAGCGAGGGAAGGTAGAAATTGAGCGAGGGAGGCTAGAAATTGAGCGAGGGAACCTAGAAATTGAGCGAGGGAAGGTAGAAATTGAGCGAGGCAACCTAGAAATTGAGCGAGGGAAGGTAGAAATTGAGCGAGGCAACCTAGAAATTGAGCGAGGGAAGCTAGAAATTGAGCGAGGGAACCTAGGAGTTGAGCGAGGGAAGCTAGAAATTGAGCGAGGCAACTTAGGAGTTGAGCGAGGCAACCTAGAAATTGAGCGTGGGAAGGTAAAAATTGAGCGAGGGAAGGTATAAATTGAGCGAGGCAACCTAGAAATTGAGCGAGGGAAGCTCAAAATGAGCGAGGCAACCCTAGTAATTGAGCGAGGAAGGTAGAAATCGATTTGAGCCAAGCTCGAAATTGAGCGAGGGAAGCTAGAAATTGAGCGAGGGAAGGTAGAAATTGAGCGAGAACACGTAGGAATTGAGCAAGGGAATGTAGAAATTGAGCGAGGGAAATTAGAAATTGAGCGAGGCAATCTAGAAATTGAGCGAGGGAAGGTAGAAATTGAGCGAGGAAGCTCGAAATGAGCGAGGAACCCAGGAGTTGTCGAAGGAAGGTAGAAATTGAGCGAGGAAGGTAGAAATTGAGCGAGGAGGCTAGAAATTGAGCGAGGAAGGTAGAAATTGAGCGAGGCAACCTAGAAATTGAGCGGAATGTCAGAAATTGAGCGAGGAAGGTAGAAATTGAGCGAGGAAGCTAGAAATTTAGTGAGGAATGTAGAAATTGAGCGAGGCAACCAGGAGTTGAGCGAGGAAGCTAGAAATTGAGCGAGGCAACCTAGGAGTGAGCGAGGAAGGTAGAAATTGAGCGAGGAAGGTAGAAATTGAGGCGTGGCAACCTAGAAATTGAGTGCAAGGCCAGCTCTCGAAATTGAGCGAGGCAACCTAGAAATTGAGCGAGGAAGGTAGAGAAATTGAGCGAGGCAATAAAATTGAGCGAGGAAGGTAGAAATTGAGCGAGGCAACCTAGAAATTGAGCGAGGAAGGTAGGTAGAAATTGAGCGAGCCAAGCTCGAAATGAGCGAGGAAGGTAGAAATTGAGCGAGGAAACTAGAAATTGAGCGAGGAAGCTAGAAATCGAGCGAGGAAGCAGAAATTGAGCGAGGGAACCTAGGAGTTGAGCGAGGGAAGGTAGAAATTGAGCGAGGGAGGCTAGAAATTGAGCGAGGGAAGCTAGAAATTGAGCGAGGGAAGGTAGAAATTGAGCGAGGCAACCTAGAAATTGAGCGAGGGAAGCTAGAAATTGAGCGAGGGAATGTAGAAATTGAGCGAGGCAACCTAGGAGTTGAGCGAGGGAAGCTAGAAATTGAGCGAGGCAATTTAGGAGTTGAGCGAGGCAACCTAGAAATTGAGCGTGGGAAGGTAAAAATTGAGCGAGGGAAGGTATAAATTGAGCGAGGCAACCTAGAAATTGAGCGAGGGAAGCTCAAAATTGAGCGAGGCAACCTAGTAATTGAGCGAGGAAAGGTAGAAATTGAGCGAGCCAAGCTCGAAATTGAGCGAGGGAAGCTAGAAATTGAGCGAGGGAAGGTAGAAATTGAGCGAGAACACGTAGGAATTGAAAGCGAGGAATGTAGAAATTGAGCGAGGGAAATTAGAAATGAGCTTGCGAGGCAACCTAGAAATTGAGCGAGGAAGGTAGAAATTGAGCTTGCAGGAAGCTCGAATTTGAGCTGAGGAACCCAGGAGTTGAGCAAGGAAGGAAGGTAGAAATTGAGCGAGGGGCTGAAATGAGCGAGGAAGGTAGAAATTGTGAGCGAGGCAACCTAGAAATTGAGCGAGGAAGGTAGAAATTGAAGCGAGGAACCTAGAAATTGAGCGAGGAAGGTAGAAATTGAGCGAGGAAGGTAGAAATTGAGCGAGGCAACCTAGAGTTGAGCGAGGCAACCTAGAAATTGAGCGAGGAAGCTCGAAATTGAAGCGAGGAAGGTAAATTGCGTGACAACCTAGAAATTGAGCAAGGAAGGAAGCTCGAATTGAGCGAGGAAGCTAGAAATTGAACGAGGAAGTAGAAATTGAAGCGAGGCAAGCCTAAAAATGTGATTGGCGAGGAAGCTCGAAATTGAGCTGAGGAAGCTATAAATTGAGGCGGGAAAGTAGAAATTGAGCGAGTGGCAACCATAGAAATTGAGCGAGGAAGCCATGCCGAGTGAGGGAAGCTAGAAATGTGATGGCAGCAACGAAGAATTGAGTTTATTAGGATGCTTAGAAATTGAGCGAGGAAGCTAAAAACTGAGCGAGCAACGTAGAAATTGAGCGAGGAAGCTAAAAATTGGGGTAGGCAACGTAGAAACCGATTAGGAAGCTAGAAATTGAGCAAGGGAAGGTAAAAATCAATGAGGAAACCGAAATTGAGCTGAGTAACCTAGGAATTGAGCCGAGGTAAGTTAGAAATTTAGCGAGGAAGCATTAGAATTTTGTGAGGAACTTAGAAACAACGATGCAACATAGGATTTGAGAGAAGAGTTACCATTGTGCGAGGAAGCTAGAAATTGAGCGAGGTAATCTTGGATTTGAGCGAGGAACGTAGGAATTGGCGAGGAACCTATGTTGCCTCGCTCAATTCTCAGCTTCCCTTTCGCTCACATTTCTCTTCCTCGCTCAATTCCACCCTCTTCAAAGACTTCCTCCCTCATTTCGGCTTCCCTCGCTCAATTTCTACGTTACTGGATCAATTTCCCTTCCTCACATTTCTCTGGCCCACGCTCGATTTCTACGTTACTGCCAAGGTTCTAGCCGATTTCTGAGCTTCCTCGCTCAATTTCTATGTTACCTCACTCATTTTTTCCTCGCTCAATTTTCCCTTCGCTTCCTCGCTCAATTTTCTACGTTCCGCGCTCACATTTCTGGCTTCCTCGCTCAATTTCTACGTTCCTCGCTCGTTTTCGCTTCCTCGCTCATTTCTACGTTGCCTCGCTCAGATTTCTACCTTCCTCGCTTTTCAGATTTCTACGCTTCCTCGCTCAATTTCTACCTTCCCTCAGCTCAATTCCTCGTTGATTTCGCTCAATTTCTACTTCCTCGCTCGATTTCTACCTTCCTCACTCAATTTCTAGGCCCTCGCTCAATTTCTACCTTCCTCGCCTCAATTCTAGTCTGCTTCGCTCAATTTCTACATTCCTCGCTCAATTTCTACCTTCCTCGCTCAATTCCTACGTTGCCTCGCTCAATTCTACATTCCCTCGCTCATTTCACCTTCAGGTTGCTCTCAATTTCGAGCTTCCTCGCTCAATTTCTGCTGTTGCCTCATCATTTCTACCTTCCCTCGCTCAATTTCTACCTTCCTCGCTCAATTTCTGGGTTGCCTCGCTCAATTTCTACCTTCCTCAATTTCGAGCTTCCTCGCTCAATTTCTACCTTCCCTCGCTCAATTTTTCTAGAGCTTCCTCGCTCAAGAGCTTCCTCGCTTAATTTCTAGGTTGCCTCGCTCAATTTCTACCTTCCTCGCTAAATGCTTCGAGCCTCGCTCAATTTCTAGCTTTCCTCGCTCAATTTTTACATTCCCTCTCTCAATTTCTACCTTCCCTCGCTCAATTTCTAGGTTGCCTCGCTCAATTTCTAGCTTCCCGCTAAATTTCGAAGCTTTCCTCGCTCAATTTCTACCTTCCTCGTTCAATTTCTAGAGTTGCCTCGCTCATTTCTACCTTCCTCGCTCAATTTTTACCTTCCTCGCTCAATTTCTGGGTTACCTCGCTCAATTTCTACCTTCCTCGCTCATTTCTAGGTTCCTCGCTCAATTTCTACCTTCCTCGCTCAATTTCGAGCTTCCTCGCTCAATTTCTACCTTCCTCGCTCAATTTCTAGATTGGGTGCTCGCTCAATTTCTACATTCCTCGCTCAATTCTACGTTGCCTCGCTCAATTTCTAGGCTTGCCTCGCTCAATTTCTACCTTCCTCGCTCAATTTCGAGCTTCCTCGCTCAATTTCTACAGGTTACCTCACCGCAATTTCTACCTTCCCTCGCTCAATTTCTAGGTTCCCTCGCTCAATTTCGAGCTTCCCTCGCTCAATTTCTAGGTTGCCTCGCTCAATTTCGAGCTTCCCTCGCTCAATTTCTAGCTTCCCTCACTCAATTTCTACATTCCTTCGCTCAATTTCTACCTTCCCTCGCTCAAGTCCTACGTTGCCTCGCTCAATTTTCTACCTTCCTCGCTCAATTTCTGGGTTGCCTCGCTCAATTTCTACATTCCTCGCTCAATTTCTACCTTCCCTCGCTCAATTTCTACCTTCCTCGCTCATTTCGAGCTCTCGCTCAATTTCTAGGTTGCCTCGCTCAATTTCTACCTTCCTCGCTCAATTTCTACCTTCGCTCAAGTTGCCTCGCTCAATTTCTACCTTCCCTCGCTCAATTTCGAGCTTCCCTCGCTCAATTTCTACCTTCCCTCGCTCAACTCCTAGGTTCCCTCGCTCAATTTCTACCTTCCCTCGCTCAATTCCTACGTTGCCTCTTTCAATTTCTAGCTTGCCTCGCTCAATTTCTACCTTCCCTCGCTCAATTTTGAGCTTCCCTCGCTCAATTTCTAGGTTCCCTCGCTCAATTTCTACCTTCCCTCGCTCAACTCCTAGGTTGCCTCGCTCAATTTCGAGCTTCCCTCGCTCAATTTCTAGCTTCCCTCGCTCAATTTCTAGGTTGCCTCTCTCAATTTCTACCTTTCCTCGCTCAATTTCGAGCTTGCCTCGCTCAATTTCTACCTTCCCTCGCTCAATTTCTAGCTTGCCTCGCTCAATTTCTACCTTCCCTCGCTCAATTTCTAGGTTGCCTCGCTCATTTTCTACCTTCCCTCGCTCAATTTCTAGCTTCCCTCGCTCAATTTTTAGGTTGCCTCGCTCAATTTCTGGCTTCCCTCGCTCAATTTCTAGCTTCCCTCGCTCAATTCCTAGGTTCCCTAGTTCAAATCGTAGGTTCCCTCGCTCGTTTTCTACGTTGCCTCGCTCAATTTCTACGTTGCCTCGCTCAACCATCGACCTGATGGAATCTTGAAAATAACTAGGTTGGTTGGCTAAAGTAGCTTCTCTTAACCCAAAAATCATATGTGGTACGTCAAGTAACTAATTTTGGTTTTAAGATATTCTTGTTAAATGATTAAAGAAATAAATGAAAAAAAAGAGGGAAAAATTTTTTATATGCTTATATATACTTATTTATATAAATATGTATTAAAGAAAATTGTAGGTAGAATAAATTTTTCTATGTAAAAAATAAAAAATAAATAAATAAAAAATAAAAAATTTCAAAGGCGGACACAGACTACAGTTATGGCTACGGTTATAATCCGTAACTAAAGGTAAAGTACCTTTTTTGATATACCGAAAGAAAGTCGATATATCGAAAATTGTAAGATTTTTGAAGAAAACTCACTGGACACAGTTCTGGACCATTTTCGATATATCGACTGAACAATTTTTTTTTTTTTTTTTTTTTTTTTTTAATTTTTGCTTTTGTAATCCCACCACTTTTTGTGGGTCCTATTATGAGGTATGTGTTATATCCAAACCGTTCATATTTTTGGCAAACTCGTATTAAGGTTTGAGACAAAAAATAAGACAGATCTAGCTATCAAGTGGACCACATTGTTAAAGGCTGTGGATGATTGAACGTCTACCATTGAAACCCTTTTAGAAAGTCACGAAGTTTTGGATCATTATGAAACTTGTTTTTCCTCTTCATCCTGGCCTTTGTGACCTTATGGATAGATTGGATGGAAAATAAATGTTATGGTGGACCCTACAAAATTTTTAACCGTGAAAATCAATTTCCCATTGCTCTTTGTGGTGTGGTCCAGTTGATCTTTGGATATGATTTTTTTTTTGGATAATGCTCCGAAATGATCTTGAAATATGGATGAACGTTGTGGATATAATAAATATATAGCTGTGCGGCCATGTAACTTTGATCTCTTTTAAGCCGTTCGTACAACTCTCAGTTCGAGGAGCGTCAGCGCACGTCTTCGCAGCGAAAAGGAGGGGTAGTTTCGTCCTCAACGTCGCTGTCCGCACGTGATAGCCTAGATTGGTAACTAAAGTTTGTATTCTTTCATAAAAAACGCTGGGTAAAAGGGTTTGTCTACGGTGGTCATTTTCTCCCAAAAAAATGAGACCCATCTAAATCTCATGTGTACCATGACACATGGAATGATGAATGCCACCATTAAAAATTTTTAAGGCTCATTGTGATGTCCAGTAGCTGGTGCACTGTGGCCCCACCATGATGTATGTGTTTTATCTACACCATCCTTCCATTTTGATAGCTCATTTTATGGCATGAGTTAAAAAATGAGACAGATTCAAATCTCAAGTAGGCCACCCGGCAAGAAATGGTGGAGATTGACTACTTGCCAAATAAAAGCTTCTTATTTGCCACCCAACCCATTCGTAAGGTCACGTGATGTTAGATGAAGGGAAAATACAAATAGCAACTGAATTCAAAACTTAAAGTGGCTTCCAAAAAGTTCTCAATGATAAATATTTTATCCCCACTGTTTCCTGAGGTATGTTTCTCACAAATACCACGGTGGCCCCACTTAACTTCCCACACTGCTGGAAAGTTACGTTAACGTTGCAGGCAATCCTCGTCCAATGATTATGCTCAGCAAGGATGAATGTACATTTTACACTTTAAAAAAATTAAAAATAAAATTAAGGCAGTTCCAAAACTTAGGTGGGCCCCACCATGTCAACGCATAGGTCTTTAGCAGTGTTTGTACATCTCAACCTGTGGCTGTGGTGCATGATCCCACTCTAGTTTTGGAGTAGGAAAATTCAGGGATGTACCCTGAACATGAAGAGGCACACCGTATTCACAATTTACAGATGGGCCCACACGTAATCATTCCATGTTTAAAGCTTGCATAAATGGAAGATCATAACAATTGGACTAGTTGCATCTTTTTTGGTTGAACCGTTGATAGTTGTGGGCCATTGATTGACGTGTTAAAATGAAAGGTTGTGAACAGTTGGCTGAGCTGGTCCGACTCTAGTCGGGCTTGGACTGGAGTATCAGGCCTGGGCTTGGGTTCAAGCTTAAAATTCAAGGACCGGCGGATTAGGCTTTGCAGGGTAATTTTATCTTAAGAAGAATTATTACCGGAAAATGGCGGGAGATTCTAAATTTTCTAAAATAGAAAGTGCGTGGAAGCTTTTGAGCAATGAAATTACAAAATAGCCTTCATCTGTTAGTTTTAAAGAAAGTGATGGAGTGGAGAATTGTGGGCCCTATGTAGCATCCAACCCATTGAACTGATGAATCCTATAATGAAGATTCAGATGAATGAAAACTTTTGTAGATCAAACAAGAAGGTGGACCACACCATAGAAAATAATATACATCACTCAAAAAATCCAAATTCGAGCATAGCCGATCTGATGATTCAAGTGACCAGATTTTTTTTTTTATCAGTGATCATCATCGTGAGCTGCATATGTTGGACGGATTGGATTTGATGTCATACACATACAACATCGACCCTACAATTCTCAACTTTATTGCTGTTTAGAGAAAAAAAATACAAGGGTAATTTAGTAAACTTGATTCCCGAAAAACCCGGACGAAATTTCCCATAAAAAATCCTATATAATATTCGAAAAACCTCCTCACTCCACACACACACACACACTCACTCTCTCTCTCTCTCTAATCATGCCCCTTCGTCTTCCAAGCTCCAACGCATACCCCCATTTCTGGACGCGGATTGCATACCCCCATTTCTGGACGCGGATTGCATACCCCCATTTCTGGACGCGGATTGGCTACTCCCCCTGACACCAGCCAATGGCTGGTGGTCGGTGCTCCGTGGGACCCACCATGATGTATGTGTTTCATCCATGCCGTCCATCTATTTTAAAGGATCATTTTACGGTATGAGACCAAAAATGAGGTATATCTCAATCTTAAGTGGACCACATTACATGAAACAGTGTTTAATGAGCGTCGACCATTAAAAACCATTTTGTGGCCATAAAAGTTTCGGATCAAGATGATTTTTATTTTTTCCCTTCATCTGGGCCTGTATGACCTAATCAACATATTAGATGTCAAATAAACAGTATAGTGGGCCTTAGGAGGATTTTAATGATGGATATCCAACCACTATTTTTTTCATGTGGTGTGGTCCACCTGAGATATATATACCTCTAATTTTTGGTATCGAGACATAAAATGATCTATAAAAATGGATGAAACAAATACATCATGATGAGGCCCACAGAGCACCGACCACCAGCCCCGGGGCTGGTGTCAGGGGGAGTAGCCAATCCGTTTCCCCCATTTCTCTCTCTCATATTCCGTGCTCGAAATTTTCCTAATGCTCTCTCTTTCTCTTTCATCTTCCAAGCTCTGATCTTTTTTCTAACTTACTCCGATCATCATCTCCGGCCAAACCTTTAGATTTTCGCCAGGATCATCTCTCAATCTGACGCCGTTCTGGCCTTGACCTCTTAGGACTAGCCCACAAGGTCTTTTGGCTATTGAAGCAGCGAGCCTTAAGCAGGTCTCCTGGGATTGGGCTTCAGTGATATCAGAATTCAAAAGCGTTCTGCGAGCAGAGCTTTTCCGCAAGTAGAGGAAGTGTGGTAGTTGGAGGGAGTTTGCCCATCTAGCTGGGGGAAGAGAATTTCAAGGTATTCTTCTCTCAACTGACAAGAAAAACGCACCTTTGTGTTGCTTCTTTGTAGTATCCCTTTTCTTTATACCCTGTTTTCCTACATACCCACTTCAGTAAGAAATTCATGGTTATCTTTCAAAAGGACAGGAAGCAAATTAACATGCAAAGCTAAAGAATAATAAAGAGAATTGATGGGGGCTGCATGGCTGCAGCTCTACTGGCGAGCTCCACGATGAGAAATTCAGCGAGCCGATGCCATGGATCGATACTGTCTGCAGTTACTGCGGTCGGAAGCTAGGTTGGGTCCACCGTGATGTTTTGTTAGGAACTCGGATTGCGTGTAACTCAGTATGCTTTTATCTTACTGTGTAAACTCTGTTGGGCCTACTGTTAATGGATATGCTGTATCCACACCGTCCATCCCTTTTTTCAGCTCATTTTAATGGTTGATACCAAAATTGAATCAATTTTAAAGCTCAAGTGGACCATATACAAGAAACAGTGGGAATAATAATTTCTGCCGTTGAAACCTCTCTAGAGTCCAAAGTGATGTTTATTTGTCATCCACGATCACAAAGACATGGATGAAGGTAAAAAGAAAATATCAGATTGATCCAAAACTTATTTGGACCCCAAGAAATTTTCAACAGCTGAGATTCAATTCACACCGTTTCCTGTGGTGTGGCCCACTTGATCTTTTGATATAATTAATTTTTAGTTTAAGCCCTAAAATTATCTTTTAAAATGGAGGTAAGGAGTGGATAGAATATATTAACCACAGTGAGCCTAACAGAGTTTACTCTATACGCTTAGGGTCAGTTTGGGCGGTGGGATTAAAAGGGATTAGGTGAGATGGGATTCAAAAAAACATAATTATTGCTCATAGCAGGGGTTGTCCCCTATTACCATGGGATAAAATTAATGCCCTGATTTATTGATAATACGGTGGTATATTGAATGAATATACTCACCATCATTTGAAATTACATGCATGTGTTATATCTAAACCGTTCATTTGTTTTGTAACCTCATTTTATAGCATGGACCTAAAAATGAGATAGATCCAAAACTTATGTAGCACCAAAGAAGTTTTCAACGGTAAATATTCAATCCCTGTTGCTTTCTATGGTGGGGTCCACTTGAGCATTAGATTTGCTTGATTTTTTAGCCCATGCTCGAAAATAATCTCGATAAATGGGTGGATGGTGTGGATATAGCCCACACATCATGTTGGGACCTACACAACTTTCTAAACATTGAGTGAAATTGGCACAAGACCCAATGCAATTTCATTTAATGTAATTCCAAACATTTCCATTCTTCCCAAACATGGAACGGAATTGGCACAGGACCAGATGAATCCCATCCCCACCTAATCCCTTCTAATCCCACTGCCCAAACTGACCCTTAGGCCCTGTTTGGGCAACTGGATCAGAAGGGATTAGGTGGGATTGTATTAAAAAAAACATCATTATTACCCATGACAGGGATTGTCCCCTGATTCCATGGGATTAGATTAATGCTTTGCTTTGTTAGTAATATGGTGGTACATTGAGGGCCCGTTTGGCCGGGTGGATTGGAAGGGAGTGAATGGTATTAGGGTGGATGGCGTGGATTTTTAGGCAATGATGGTGTTGTCAGTGGATTGTCTTGAGATACATGGGATTGCTGTATCCCTGGATTGATACATCCAGTCCGTTTGGCACGCCCGGCCAATTCGGAGATTAAAGCTTCCGATCCCTTCCAATCCTACAAACCAAACACGTCGCAGGCTAATTTGAACGGATTAGGATGGATTAGATGGGATTTAAAGGTAATGATAGTGTTGTCAGTGGATTGTCTGAAGATCCAACGGATTTGTATCAGATCACCTGCACTGTTTGGCACGCCTGGCCATTCCCGGGATTTACCATCCAATCCCTTCCACTACCATCTAATCCCTTCCAATCCAACCGGCCAAACGGGCCCTGAATGGATTTTCCCACCATCATTTGAAATTACCAGAATAACACATATGTATTATATCTAAACCGTTCATTTGTTTTGTAACCTCATTTTATGGTATGGGCCGAAAAATGAGGTAGATCCAAAACTTATGTGGACCCAAAGAAGTTTTCAACGGTAAGTTTTCAATCCCCATTGCTTTCAGTGGTGGGTCCACTTGAGCTTTAGAATTACCTGATTTTTGGCCCATGCTCTAAAATAATCTCAAAAAATGGGTGGACGGTGTGGATATAGCCCACACATCAGGGTGGGACCTACACAACTTGCTAGCATTGAGTGAAATTGGCACGGGACCCAATGTAATTCCATCCGATCTGATTCCAAGCTTTCCCAAACATGGAGTGGAATTGGCATGGAACCAGATGAATCCAATCCCACCAAAACCCTTCTAATCCTGTTGCCCAAACAGGGCCTAAGCGTACTGAGTTATTCATTGTAACTCGAGTGGACCACACTATAGGAAAACAGCAGTGATTGAATGTCCACGGTTAAAATCCACTTGGCGCCCACTTTAATGTATATTGGACATCCAAATTGTTGAAAATATCCAAAACTTTTGTGGCCCCAGTAAGTTTTTAACAGTGAGCGTTCAGTGATGTGGTTCACTTGAGATTCTGATCTACCTCATTTTTAGGCTCATATTACAAAATGATCTGAAAAATGGATGGACAGTATGGATGAAATACATACATCATGATGGGCCCACAGAGTACCGACCACTAGCCATTGGGCGTCCTTTCTCACAAACATCACAGTCGACCCACCTAGCTTCCAACCGCAGGAAGGTCGATGGTAGGCAATCTGCGTCCAACTGTGTTCAATTTCGAGGGTGCAAATTGAGTAATACCCCACCAAGAACTAGCTAGAGACCGACAGTCCTGTCAGGGGCTTAGGCCCACCATGATGTTTATGTTTTATCCACACAATCTATCCATTTTGACAGATCATTTTAGGGTTTAAATTAAAAAAGGAGGTAGATTGGAGGCTTAAGTGGGCCACACCACAGGAAGCAGTGGGAATTGAAATTGGACCGTAACACGCACACATACCCCCATACACTCACACCATATAGTGGGATTTCACCACCTATGGATACTCGGACCCCTGACCGGGTGTTGAAACTCCTGAGAGTCTTCTACCACCCGAGCAAGAGTAAGGATCCGTAGCTAATCCGCACCCCAACTTTTATGAATCTAAATTTCCACATCAAAACTGAGCGGCGGATTGCGTGGAGTGGCACACACCATCGATATCCCCAGTGTGTCGACCGCACTAAGTTATGTGGGCCCATTATAATGTTGTGTTATATTCAAACCGTCCATCATGAACCCATAAATAGTCAATTCTAAAGCTCATGTGGACAAATTCCACAAAGTAGTGGGGAGCCTACCTTTGAAAACTTTAGAGGTCCACGTGAAGTTTTTGATCAAGATATTATTTTGTGTTCCCGTATGACCTTATTAGTAGGTTAGATTGCAAATAAATATCATGGTGGGCCCCAAGAAGGTTTCAACTTTCAACGGTGTGTGTTCCCATTGCTTCTTGTGTAGTCCACTTAAGGTTTGGATCTACCTCAATTTGGGGTTCATGGATAATGGTGTGGATATAACACATATATCATGGTGGGCTCGCTGAACTTGGTGGCTTCAACACACCATGGAGGTCGGTGGTGTGCACACCATGCAATATGCTTCCAAAACTCAGGTGGGCCCACCATGTGAGCATATAGGTCTTTATGTGTGATTGTACATCACTACCTGTGGCTGTGGTGCGTTCCATCATAATTTTGGATTAGAATAATTCTTGGGATGTACGCTGATGATGAGGACACACACCAGATTCACAGTTTTGTTAGAATTTCAAACAAACATCATAGCTGGGCCCACAGATGATCACTCCCCGTTTAAACTCGCAATAAACAGAACATCTTAATATTTCATTAGTTGTAACTTTTTGGGTTGAATGTATACTGCTTCTGTATTTTTCCCTTACCCTCCCAGCTTTGGGCCACTGATTCAAGTGTTTAAGATTAGTCTGTCTATTTATTGGCTAGCTCAGGCTTAAAATTCAAAAGTTTGTTGGGGCTTGAACCTTGTACATGTGGGTGTTAATGGGTCGGGCTTGGGCCTGCCAAATTCAGAATTTTAAATAGGTTCTGCTTAACAGCCCAGCCTAAAACAGTTTAAAATCCGGACTGAGACGAACCCCAGCCCGGCCGGTTGATAGATCTACTTGTAGAACAGCATGTCAGGCCCAAATAGTTTGCAAGGGTGATTTTATCACGGCCAAAATTCCTCGATGATTTGGATTTTACCAAATAGCTCCTAGACAATTAAGATTTGTGTGGATGTGCTTTTTGAGGGATGGAAGTATATGCCCTGGCATGATTATTAAAATTGGCAGATCCAATCATAAGGTGGGCCAATCTATAAAAAATAGTATACACCACTCAAAATATTTAAGTTTAATTGTATCCTATTTGATGATTTGATTGGCCCGATTTTTTGTTAGTATTATCTGTTCATCTGTTGGATGGGTTAGATGTCAGACACATATCACATGAATCCCATAAATTTGAATTCTCCACTTTGTCAAGAAAAAATAAACGATGGTGGATCCCCTTCTGATGGATGAAATTACAAAATTGCCCTCATTAGTCACCTTTTAAAAAGTGATGAGGTCAAAATTGTGGCCACTACAATCTACTTGTATGGCATCCAATCTATCCAACATACGCATCCAATCATGAAGATTACACAAGTGAAAATTCTAGCAGATCTAACTTGAAGGTGGACCACACCATAGAATATGGTATACACAGTTCAAAAATATCCAAATTCATGTGTACCCCATCTTATGATTCAACTAATTAGAATTTTTGAGTGGTCATCATAGTGGGGTACATATATTAGGCAGGTTGGATATCATACACATACCATGTGTACCTCACAATTCTCAACTTTATCACTTTTTAAAGAAAAAATATATAGGATAATTTAGTAATTTCATTCCCTGAGGATCACCACCTTGTAAATTAGCATCGTGGACCCATTGTGGTAATGGGAGGAATTTTGTGGTAAAATCCACACAAAAAAAATATTTTTTTTTTTTGAAAGAAAAAAAATCCTAATAAAATATATAAAAGTTTTTATCATACAACCATCTGCATTTTAGTTTACTGACAAATCAGAACATGCTTTTAAAATATTTCTAAGTATCGATGTACCATTTACAAATATTGTAAAAAATTACCTCATTTGACTTTGACTTATGGCTGGTTAATGAAAAGGTTCGTTATCTTGTAAAAGGTCACTTTACCCTTGCATACCATGTTTATCGGTCTACCCCATTTGTTGACGTCGAGAAGAGATATTGGGAGACTAAAAGTTCGGTGGGATTCATTGGTGCTGTTGTTCAATTCTAGGCTGTTCATCCACTCTACTTAGGGCTATCAACGGGCCGGGCCTAGGGTTGGTCCCGGCCCAGAATTTGAACTATTTTGGGCTGGGTCTCGGGCCGGCCCTATTCAAAATTCTAATTTTTGCAGGCTTGAGCCCAGCCCATTGACACCCCTAGTCCATGGTAGGATTTGAGGCTAAAAGCCACTAAGATTGGACATTTAAGTGGACCCCAGAGGCTGAAAACAATACAGTGTGAATGACTACCATTGAAACACTGGATCCTACCGTGATGTTTTTGAACATTGTCCATCTGTTTTGCCTACTCGTGATAGGGTGTGAGACAAAATATAAGGTGGCCACATGGTAGGAAACAATCAGTATTGAAAGCTGACTGTGGAACGCGTTCTGCCTGAAAAAGTTGTGGTGTCAGCTGTAATGTTTTTGAGAAATCCAACCCATCCACCATTTTAGCCACATAAATTTTGGTGGTGGGCCAAAATATCAGGCAGATCCAACACTCAAGTGGGCCACATAGCACAAAATAGTTGGTATTAAACAACAATGATAGAAACATTCGTGGGGCAGTCGTGGGCCCACAGAAGTTTTGGATCAGGCTATTACATTTGAATTTTTGTAGTTCATTCTAGTGGGAATGACTTTATGACCTGTTTGAATGGCATATAATCAAACATGGACTCTCGGAAGATTTCAATGGTTGGCATTTCCTCTCCACTGTTTCCCTCCTTGCGGCTCACTTGAGTTTTGGACTCGCTCATTTTTGGGCCCACCCACTAACATGAGCTGGGAAGATGGATGGATGCAGTAGATTTATCAAAAAACATCGCTATGGGCCTTGGGTACGTTTCAATGGTGATGTCATTATTCCCACTGTTTTTGATGGTGTGGTGCACTTGAACTTGGGCAAAAATATGGACAGCCTGGATAAAACACATACATCATCATGCAACCATACATAAGTAAACAGTGGTATTGAAACTGAGCATGGGGCCCAACGTGATGTTTTCGATAATCCACCCTACCCACCAGTTTCACTAGATCACTGAGGGAGTGGGCCCAAAAATGAAACAAATCCAAAACTCAATTGAGCTACATGGCTTGAAACAGTTTGCATTGAATGCCACCATTGAAACAACCTCTCTCTCAATATGACTGTTGAAAAGGTCATGAAGCCCACTGATATTTTTGAGATATCCATCCTGCTCCTCAATTTAATCAGCTCATTTTAGGGGTGGGCAAAAAATTGAGGTAGATACAAAATTCAAGTGGGCCATATGGCTTGAAACAATAGGTTCATCCTGTTATACACCAATCTTGTAATGGAAGGATGGCTCGAGCTTTTAGAGCAACTGGTTGTTTAACATGATATCAGAGCCAATGGTTAAGTGTTGGAATCCTGGAAGCAGCAAATATCCCTCAATCTGGCTCATTTATTGTGTGAGTTGAGTGTTCCTCCACCCTTACCCAGTATCTTCCCTTGTGGTGTTGTCCCTTGTCCTCTAACGGCTCGAGCTTTTAGAGCAACCAGTTGTTTGACATTTTCATCATTTAAAATGAGTTCGGCTCGAGCTTTTAGAGCAACTGGTTGTTTGACATTTTCATCATTTAAAATGAGTTGTGTTCCTCCACCTTTATCTAGTATGTTTATTTTCATCATTTAAAATGAGTTGTGTTCCTCTACCCTTACCTAGATGTTCCCTTGCGGAGTTAAAAAAAATACAGAACGTCATGCATATCCCTAACACTGCACGTGCGGGGGAGTGTTGGAGTGTTGAAGTCTCTTGATATACATTGATACACCAGTGTGGCAAAAAAAAAAAAAAAAAAAAACTCGTCTCTCATCTTCTAAGCTTTGTAATATTCCTCTCTCATCTTCTAGGCTCTTATCTCTTCCTAACTTTCTCCTATCATCGCCTTCTGCCAATCTTTGAATTTTTGCCCGGATCAGCTCTGAATTTGACGCCATTCTCACCTTATAAATACCAAACAACCAGACCAAAGCACATGGCCTCTTAGGACCAACCCATATGGCCTTTTGGCTATTGCAGCAGCGAGCTGAGGCAAGAGCATTTCGGGTTTTCTTTTATGAACTGACAAGAAGAACACACGGTTGTACTGCTTCTTGATGGCATCCCTTTTGCTTTCACTATGCTTTTCTACATTCTCACCTTACTAGTAAATTCATGGTTATCTTTCAGAAGGACAAGAAGAACACAAGCAAGTGACAGCATAGCAAGAGAATAGATGGGGCTGCATGGCTGCAGTGCCACTGGTGAGCTTGACAGCGAGAACTTCAGCGAACCATTGCCATGGATCGGCTTGTACATAGCTATAGCTTCACTTCTGTGCTTTCTTGCCATGGCAATCGACGCCTTTCATGGATTCCGTCGCCAGAAGCGCTGGTTCCCATGCAAGTTTTTCTCACTCAACGCTGCTTCCTTGACCCTCTTAGCCATTGCCACAAAACTGCCCGTGGATCTGAGCACATCCATGCCACGCGGTGAAGAACAGCTTACCAAGCTCAGCGGCACGATCCTTATTTGCACTGCAATGGGCAACTTCATGCCTTCTCTAGGAACTATGGAGGACTCTGGATTGATCTCAAACGTTCTTGCCTTGGGTATTCTCGTGATCACCATGGTTGTTAACATCTGTATTCAAATGCATACCGGTGCGATCTATGCTTTCTTACCTGAGCACACCATAATCATGTTTTTCATGATCGTTTTGCTTGCGATCTTGGTTTCTTCTGCTTTAACAGTTCCAACAGCCAAGCAGCTGCTGGAACATAAGTATAAGAAGAAGCATGAACAGCAGCAGCTGGAACAACAGTATGATAAGAAGCATAAACTGGCTTTTGATGAAGAAGTGGACAAGGCTGAGGTGTTCTGTGTTGATAAATTGAAAGAGACTGTAAACAAGTATTGGATGATGGCCCATTCTTCCAGTCCTCAGTACGTTTTGGGACGCTCAGTTACTTGCGTTGCCTCAGGAGTTTTCTGCCTCCTCAGTGCACTGATTTTATTGGAAGCTTTAGTCAGAACATTTACTTCATCGTCGTCGGACTTCTGCAGCGGGCAATCCGACTATAAGTGGTCAATCGAATTAATCTTAATTTCTCAGGTGATCGCAGTCGGATTTGGTAACATTGCCCCAGCTATTAGATGGTACAATGCTATTAGCTTCAGAAGCCTGGAGAGCCAAAAAGGAAGCCCTGAGAGCCCAAAAGGAAGCTGGTTTAAGGTGGAGGAGTACTGGATTCAGAGGCTAGTAAAATGGAATAGGAGCCCATTACCGTTCCGCATTAGTAGCAGACGATGTAGGAAAATCGCCCATGTTTCAAAACATGGAATTCTGGATGCCTGTATTGGAATCCAAACTGCAGTAGTACTAGTTTGCAAGTTCGTTTGGCTGGCTCCGATACTGCTAGTGAGTTGGCTCAGTAGATTCTTACCCTGCTGCTACAAGCGTCAGAGGAATTTGGAATCTAACAGATGGGAGTCGGAGGACCCGCAGGGTTTTGTATTGCATCTTGAAGGGGAGGATGATTTAGTCCATCTGATCATGGAAAGTGGCCAGCAAGACACGGAGAAATGGATTGAAAGGGGCAGGAACAATGAACCTACTGATCTGATTAACCTTCTAAAATCAAATTTATCAGAAGGTTTCAATGGCGTGGCCGAGTTTGATAGCAACCAGATTCCCCCAATTGGAGAGAAGCCTCCAAACTGCTGGGCTCTGCCTGTGGTTACCCTCACAAGCATCGCTGTCGCACTTCCCTACATTGATGAAAATACAATCAGATCGTTACTGCAAGCTGTAAATGATGGCCTCAGGTATGTAAGGCTCATAGAAGCGAACCTAGATGCCAATGAGTCAAGTAGAATAAGGGACGCAGCAGATATAGTCTGGCGTGGCACTGATGTTTATGATCGTTGGCTCGACAAGGATCTCCACAAGTTGGTCACTGAAGAAAAGTATGCAGCGAAGATAATCGGAAGACTTTCTGAGATAGCAAAGGAAAGTGTTCGAAATTTCACAGATGGGCGCGTCCGAGAGACAGGACCTGGTGAATGGCCTGTAAAAGTATTGGCTGGGAGTTCCATGTACAGGATCGGTGAGACTATTCTACAGGACTATGAAGACAAGTTTGGGACTGTTGACAAGTTGTTCCAATGGTTAAGAAAAACCATTGCTGATATATTGGGTGCTTGCCTTACCAACCTGCATCGTGTGATATCCATGGAATGCTTTTGTGGCGTCATTGAAGTGAGGGAAGACAGTGTTAGGGATGCTGCCCATCTTCTTGGTGAAGCTGAAACTATTCTGGTAATTTTAGGAGAGCGTATATTCCCAGATTTGCACCCTGATCAGATGGCAAATATTGATGAATGGCGTTTGAGCAAGCTGAGAAAACCATATCTCCTTTCTCCTGCTGATAATGTCTAGCTTAACTATGAGTGAATTGCCTACATCAATTTGAGTAGTTTGAAGCAAGGAACTTGAGAATGAAAGCAGATCATCATTCCGAGGGTAGTTGGTCATTAGATTAATGTTGTAATATAGTTTTCATGTGGCCGTTTGTTTTAGTATCGTGTGGATCATATTTAGAATGCGTTACTCATCAAGGCAGTCAAATCTTTGAGCCTGAGATTTAGGACCTGTTTGGATGAAAGATTATTGTCGTGATGTGGTGTAAATACCGTCATAATGATGGTTTTTCCTTATTTGAATACAAGTCATTTGCGCTTCTCATTTACTCGACTATTGCCTCAATGTAATCCAATGGCTGCAATCTTTGACAACACGGTGCGGCCCTGAACATCGGGCCCACCTGTTTTGCCATCCATTTCAAGGAGAGCAAAAAAAAAATGAAGTAAATCCAAATCTCAGTTAGACCGCACCACATGAAACATGAAACAGTTGGTGATTAATCACCCACCATTAAAAACTTCTTAGGCAATGTTGTCAAAATCATTTTCATATGGCAAATCATAGTAAGGGTAGAATTGTATTGAATCAGATCAAATTGTACATAGTAAATAATTTAATGATTTTTTTTTTAAAATTTCAAAAATATAAATAGATCAAGAAACACTGCCAAATTCGTGAATTTGCGATGGATTAGGTTTGTCGCAAAACGAAATTAACGACGGTCTTGATTGGTCGCAGTTTGCTGTGTTAGACTAGGGGATCCATTGCGAAAGTGCGACAGTTTCAGTCCGTCGTAAACAAGCGACGGATCCTTTCCACTGCAAAAATTAAAAATCCGTAGCTGAACTATGGAAAAACCCACATGAATTATTCGTCATTATAAAATTTGGTGACGGATGCGGTCCGTCGCTGCTCTTAAGAAAAGCAATGGACTTCAAATCTGCCATTCATTTTTGACTTGTTTAGAACTTTGCTTGGATTTGGTCCGTTGCTAAAATTTCTGCAATAAAAAAATAGTTGTATTTGTTGTTTTTTGAAGAATTCACAAGTTTCTTTAATAAGAACCTCATTCACAAAATTCAAAAAACGACTAAATATAATTTTTGGGTGTATTTGGATGCTCAGTTGGTCTGAATAACAAACTAAACTAAATATATAATTGTTATCCAAAAACGAAGCGTGGTAGCATTGCCATCTTACCATGAAAATGGTCTTCCAATGTGAACGTCCACAAAAAAATTCTTATTTCCTTGGAGACCATCTCTATCCAATTGTTTTACAGTAACAACCTGCTCAAAGAAGCACACATTCTCATCATGGAGGGGCCCAAAAAATGTGGTAACATTACATCAATAGCGAAACTTGCTATGGTTCAATAGATAATCCGCGTTTGGGTCAGGAATGGGAGCAGATTAGCTATTACTTAGTTAACTCTTTCATGGGTGTTATTCTAACTGTGTAGGGCCAACCTTGATATATTTTCTCTATATCCACACCGTCCATATGTTTATCCATCATATTTTAGCATGTGATTCCAAATCATAAAGAGATCCAAATCTCAAGTGGGCCATACTAATCAAAACATTGATGAATAACCATTAAAAACCTTCTGCAGGCAAAATTTTGGATCAATTTGATCTTTGTAATTTCCCTTCATCCAAATCTTCTTGACATTATCAACAAGTTGGATTGCAAATAAACACTACTAAATCCTTATGATGGGCCCTTTGTAATTTTTAATGGTGAGGAACTATATTACCACTCTTTTCGATGGTGCGGTCCACCTAAGATTTAAATCTGCACAATTTCTTATACCCTACCCAAAAATGGGCTGGAGAAACAAATGGACGACATGGATATACAACACATCATCAAGGTGGGCCCCACAGTAAGGGCCGCACCTAATCTACTCTCCCTTGATGGGTGTTACCTAATCTTGTAGGGCCCACCTTGATGTATTTTATGTAAATCCACACCGTCCATATGTTTTCTCATCTTATTTTAGGAAGTGATCCCAAAAATTGTGAAGCTCCAAATCACAAGTGGGCCATACTAATAGAAATAGTGATAAATAACTGTGTGAGCCAAATTGATGTATTTTATGTATATCAATCCCGTTCTTCTGTTCCTAAAATCTGTTTATATCTGGACAAACTAATCATACACATTTAAATAGTGTTTTGGATGGATCTGATTTGTTTCATGTTAAATTGAGCTGAATTTTGTTCTATCCTAATTAGCACATTCCAAACATATCCGACCGTTCAAATCAACTTTATAATGGCCTGATCATAGAAATTGATCAATCTCAGCATTATACGTTATTCTTGTAATTACACTTCTATCATACTTGGGCTATAATATCAGTTTTTCAACATCCCAGTTTTTTTTTTTTTCAATCTCAATTCTTTTCAAGATCTCAATTTTTCTCCAACATTGTTATTTCTTTTTCAAACTTCCTGTTTTTCAAAATCACAAAATTTTTTAAACTATTCAATTTATTTTATTTTTTTTTTCAAAATCTTTTATTTTCTAAAAAAATTTTGAAATCTCAAAATTTCTCAAACATTGTCATTTTTTTTTTTCCAAACTTCTGAACTTTCATTTTTTTTCAAAATCACAATTTTTTTTTTTAACTTATCAATTTTGTTTTTCAAAATGTTAAATTTTTTAAAAAAAATCAAAATCTCAGCGTTTTTTAAATCTCAGTTTTCTAATCATTATCAAATTCTTTTAACAACTTCATTTTCTTTTTCAAAATGTCAATTTTCTGTCGAAATGTCTATTTAGATGGTGTGGATCTAGCTGCATGCATTTCACAATTTGCAGAATTTCCATGTTCCTTACCATTCAAGAAAAGTCAACACCAACATATATTCGGTTTTCTCAGGACAAGCAATTATGTATGAAAAGGCAGAGAACACCTTCAAGATGCTAGTACTTTAAATCAGACATCAGTATCTAACAACTGCCTTAGCAAGCAAAGCACATTAGCATCATGTGGTGTTTATGGAAAGAAAGGAATTGGACAATAGAAAATCTTCCTCTTGTCAGACACTTAGAAAAGAGTCACCTCCTTAGTGCTGGATTGAGCTTTAATGAGAACATAATTCAAAGGCATTCTGCGAGCAGAGATTTTCCTCAAGTAGAGAAGTGCGGGAGTTGGAGGGACTTTGGCCATCTAGCTTGGGGAAGAGCATTTCAAGGTATTCTTCTTTTGTATTGCTCCTTGATGTCATCCCTTTTGTTTTCACTCTGCTTTTCTACATACTTCAGTAAGAAACTCATGGTTATCTTTCAAAAGGACAAGAAGAACACAAGCAAGCGAAAGAATAATAAAGAGAAAAGATGGGGCTGCATGGCTGCAGTGCCACTGGCGAGCTCAACGCCGAGAAATTCAGCCAGCCGATGCCATGGATCGGCCTCTACATAGCTGGAGGTTCACTGGTGTGTGCGCTTTTCATGGCAATCGACACCTTTTATGGGTTCCGTCAGCGGAAGCTCTGGTTCCCTTGCAAGTTCTTCTCACTCAACGCCACTTCCTTAACCTTCTTATCCATCGCTACAAAACTGCCTGTGGATCTGAACACATCCATGCCACGCCGTGAAGAACAGCTTGCCAAGCTCAGTGGCAGCATTCTGATTTGCACTACAATGGGCAACTTCATGACCTCTCTAGGAACTATGGAGGACTCTGAAATGCTCTCAAACGTTTTCGCCTTGGCTATTTTTGTTATCACTGTTGTCGTTAATGTTGCTATTCAAATGGGTACTGGTGTGATCTATGCTTTCTTACCCGAACACGCCGTAATCCTGTTTTTCATGATCATTTTGCTTGTGATCTTGGTTTCTTCCTCTTTAACAGTTCCAACAGCCAAGCAGCTGCTGGAAAAACAGTATGATAAGAAGCATGAACTGGCTTCTCCTGGAGCGGAGGTGTCCAACGTTCATAAATTGACAGAGGCTGTAAAAAAGTATTGGATGTTGGCTCATACTAGTAGTCCTCAGTACGTTCTAGGACGCTCGGCTACTTGCACTGCTTCAGGAGCTTTCTGCCTCCTCAGTGCACTGATTTTATTGGAAGCTTCAGTCAGATCCTCATCCTTGCACTTCTGCAAGGGGGAATCCGACTATACGTGGTCAAGTAAATTGATTTTAATTTCTCAGGCGATTGCAGTTGGAGTTGGTACCATTGCCCCAGCTATTAGATGGTTCAATGCTATTAGCTTCAGAAGCCCAGAGAGTCGAAGAAGATGCAGAGATGAGTTCAAGGTAGAGGAGTACTGGTTTGAGAGCCTGACAGAATGGAAAGAAAGCCCTTTACCATTCAGCATTAGTAGCAGGCGGCTTAGAAAAATCACCCATGTCTCCAAAAATCTAATTCTGGATGCCTGTATCGGAATGCAAATTGCAGTAGTAGTAGTCTGCAAGTTCGTTGGGCAGGCTTCTATACTGCCAGTGAGTTGGCTTAGTAGACTCTTCTCCTGCTGGAAGCAACATGGGAAGGATTCAGAATCCAACAGATCGGAGTCAGAGAACTTGCAGGGTTTTGTGTTGCATCTGAAAGGGGAAGAAGACTTGGTCCATCTGATCATGAAAAGCGGCCGCCGAGACACGGAGCAATGGATTGCGAGGGGCAAGAAACATGAACCTACTCATCTGATTGAACTTCTAAAATCATCTTCATCAGAAGGCTTCAATGGCGTGGCTGAGTTCGATCGCGACAAGGTTCCACCAATTGGGGAGAATCTTCCAAACTGTTGGGCTCTGCCCCTGGTTACTCTCACAAGCATTGCAATCGCACTACCCGACATTGATAAAAATATAATCAGATCGTTATGGCATGCCGTAGATAAAGGCCTCAGGTATGTAAGGCTCATAGAAAGGAACCTGGATGAAAAGGGATTGAGTAGAATGAGAGAGGCAGCAGATATAGTCTGGCTTGGTATTGACATTTATGATAAATGGCTTGACCATGATCTCCAAAAATTAGTCACTGAAGAAAAACAGACAGAGAAGATAATCAGAAAACTTGCAGATATTGGAAAGGAAATCATCAATGAGTTCAAAGTTGGGGGCGAGGGAGAGAAAAGTCACCGTGAATGGCCTACAATGGTATTGGCGGCCAATTCGATGTACCGGATTTGTGAGACTATTCTGCAGGACCACATAAACAAGGTTGGGAATCCTAACACCTTATTCAAATGGTTACAAACAACCATTGCTGACATATTGGGGGCTTGCCTTACCAACCTGCCTCGTGTGATATCCATGGAATGTTTCTGCTGCCGCATTGAAGTGAGGGAAGAAAGAACCAGGGATATGGTGTATATTCTCGGTGAAGCTGGAAGTATTATGGCAATTTTAACAGAGCACAAGTTCCCAGATTTGGACCGCAATAAGATGGCAGATATTGACGAATGGCGTTCAAGCAAGCAGGGAACACCTCCGTCTTTCCCTCCTCTCCCTCCTTCTCTTGAAATATGTATAGCTTAACTTCAGGTGAATTGCCTTTATCAATTAATAAGGAATTTGAAGGACCTACAGAATGAAAACATATATATCATCTTTCAGACAGTAGGTAGTAATACATTTCTCGTGTGGTTTTTTGTATTATTATCCTGCTTATAATATTTAGGATGTATTACTCATCAATGCAGTTAAATCTTCATGTATGGGATTTAAACGAAAAATGAATTCCAAAACAAAAAAGTTAAAAAAATTCTGATCCTCTGCTTGTCACAGAGATTTTTCCGATGCGGATTTCCTGCAAAAGCCTTTCGCAGGAACTTCCTGCACTGGGAACCCAGGTGGGGCCCACTGTGATGTTTGTGAGAACTCCTCCCCATCCATCCATTTGTGAGTTCATTTTAGAACATGTTGCCAAAAATGATCCGTATCCAAAGCTAATTAAAAGTCCACAGTTGAAATATTCGTGGGGCCACAGAAGTTTTGATTCATGCTAATATTTTTGTTTTCAGTTCATCCCAATAGGAATGATGTTATTAACGGTATGGATGACATCTAAACATCACTGTTGTACCCAGAAAGGTTTCAACTATAAGAATTTCCCTAACCACATTTTCCTTTAATACAGCTCACTTGAGCTTTGGATATGGTTCATTTTTGGTAACACGTCCTAAAATGTACTCACGGAAACATAAGATTCTATGTGCGGCCCACTATGATGTTTGTGAGAAAGCCACTCGGTCCATCTGTTTTTTTAGTTCATTTTAGGACATGCAACCAAAAATGAGGAGGATCAAAAACTAAAGTGGGCCACACGAGAGGAAATAGTGGGGATTTGGTGACCACCATTGAAACATCTATATGGCCCACAAAAGTTTTGTATCGGTTTAATTTCTTGGCTTTTTCACTTCATCTCAGTGAAAATGACCTTATAAACGGTTTGGATGGAATATAAACATCAAGGTGGATCTTGGGAAGGTTTCAATGGCAGGAATTCCTTTCCTTACTGTTTCATCTAGTATGGCCCACTTAAGTTTTGGATTCTAATCATTTTTGGTCTCATGTCCTAAAATGATCTCAAAAAATGGATGGACGAGTTGGATTTCTAGCAAACATCACAGTGGGCCCCATCCAGAATCCTTGCGCGGAACTTCCTGCAAAAGGCTTTGGCAGGAAATCCACGTCCGATTTTTCCTATTTTTCTGCGTCGTGATTGGTTCACATCATCACTTCCATTCTCTGTTGCATTAAATGATGATGTGCTCCAATCACATTACAACAAACAGGTTTTTCCTTTTTATGGCAAGTAAAGATCTGAATTCAAAAAGGACAAAAAAAAAAAAAAAAGATAATGAAGGTTTCATTTTCCAACTTATTAATTAACGTCCTAAAGATGTAGGTCAAAGAGAAATAAACTTTCACTTCACATTATAAATACAATTCAACGGGCAGTGAAGATGAACAATTGATGGTTCTGTGATTGGGAATAAGTCTCCCCACTTAAAATTACCAAGTATTGCATACATATATGGTGGGGGGAATATTTATAGAAATTATAATAAATCTTCGAATGCACAATGCAACCCATGTATTAGTGATCTCATTGACTGAACCAAATTTTCATGAACAGAAATAATTGAATATTGTATTCTAAGGCATTATATTCAAAAGTTTATATTAATTAGACTTCTCTTTAAACTACTATTTTAGACCCATATGCACAGGTTTCCATATCCCTACATGGAACGCCAGCATAAGAAATGTTCTGGATTGGGCTCTTGTTTACAATCCATAGATGTTTATAATTTAATTTCTCCTTTCAGTTTGTAGTTGCTTTCCTATGTCTAAGTGCTTAGATGGTGGTTTTCTAATTGAAGTTTCGTTAGCTTTCATATAATAAAATTTAAAAAATCAGACGGTTGGCTTTGAAGTGGCTCCCCCAAACACCACATGTAAGTGACTTCTTGTGAGTTTCATTTTATCCAACTTACATGCATTCAAACAGGCACTTGGATTTTCTCATTTTATCCAACTCACGTGCATTCAAACAGGCACTTGGATTTTGTTTATGAAGGGATCAAACCGGGCCATATTTAGGCCATCCACACCATTGCTTTGTGACTTAAAAATGTCATCCACAAATAAAGCCAGCTCATTGTAGGGCATGAGCATAAATGTGAGGGAGATCCAAAACTACAGTGGGCCACACCATAAGAAACAGTAAGGAAATGAGCTGCATTACATTTCCATTTTGACGTCTCAAATTATCAGCCTCATAAAGGGTCAATTGTGTGTGGAACTTAATTTTCTCGTCATATTTGAGCTCAATCATATTGTAATTGTAAATGAACCTATCATACATTGATGTTAATGACAAGATGATGGCATTAACGATGGTTTCCTCCTCTTTGGCATTTATTCCATTAATTCTAATTTATTGGTTAGTTTGAGCATCTACATGACATGTTCATTGACTGACGCACCTTCCTCGATTTTCGAGGAGTATAGTTATTTCTCAAGGGTCTAGACACGAACATTAACTGGGTATCAAACATAACCTTTAGGTGTAGGTATATGTTCCTGAATTTTTATTATATTCCGCATCTAATTGTGGAGCACGTTGGATATGGAAGCCAATATTTACACTTTAGCTAGCTTAGTGTTCCTTTCCTATTTAGCATATATTTGGAGGAGAAGACCAATGGCTCATTATCAAAGGCGAGTTGAGCTGAAGTGGAGAAGGCAAGTGGATGCTATACAATGCTTGCTTAAGGGCGAGTACTAGCTCAAGCTTTTAGGATCAATTGACAAAGTTTTCCCTAGTAAGCTTCTTAGATGTAATAATTTTAGAGATTGTGTTTAATTTCACAAGAATTTTTTTTTAAAAAAAAAACTTGGATTTATTGTTCTTTCATCTTGTGCTTGGGAATGCGATGCTTTAGGCATGCAAATGCGAAGTCTGTCCCGTTGTGTCCCTAACAAGATTAACGGCTTCCACTACATGAAGTAGCTAAGGGTGACATAACAAGGCATGAAGTATCCATCCACAGGTTGACACCCCATGCAGAGCGTGTACTAAGGCATGTGATTGCCAATACAACACTACATGGGACTTAATTAAAAAAAGGTCTTACAACATACGCAGTTAACGTGACATAATCATATGTGGGAACTACAAGGCATATGTTTGGACTGAACTACAAGGCATATGTTTGGAGTATCTTGTCCTCCCTCACACACTACACCTGCTCGATGGCATCGACAAGCCCTGCTGTTTACAAATTTGAGACATCAACAACATTTGTCTCGTCGGATCATGTTCGGTCATAGACCATTTTTAGAAATCCCCTATCATAAACATAAATATTTGTGGAATTGGTGGAACCAGTCCTGCTAGATCTTGATCGGGTCAGTCTATCAATGCCTATCCAATTAGATGTTGGTCCGGTCTTCATATCTTCATAATCACCACAAGAGCTTTGAACGTCTTTAGAAAGTTCTCCAATTTTAAAAGGATCATGAGAAATAGCCTTACCAAACATATCTAGATTTGTGATAGGATCTTTGCCTCGGTAGATGTTTTATAGGTAAATGTTTTATAGACATGTTGGGTATACTTTCTTGATCACACACTATTCAAATCAGGGTTACGAGTCATTCATTGCTTCACTTCCTCTAAAAGCGTACATATGGTTTTGTGCAACTGCATTTATGATAGAAGACTATCACCCAGGGAAAATTGGTAAAAATTTATCCTTCCAGCGTGAGTACAATTCTGCCGTTATTAGGTGCATAGTGTGGACGGGTGGCAGCATCTTATTGATCTACAAGATTATGCCAAAAATGGGTTTAAACGCACGCAACCATCCCATGTTTAAACTTGTATAAATGAAGATCCTAACCACTTCATTGGTTGCAATTTTTCTTTTTTTCGGTCTAATGTTGACTGCTTTTATAACTCTTCTTTATCTAAAATAATGTCTCCAAAGAGTATGGTTGCTTTTTAAAGAGAAAAAAATTTCAAGGGTGATTTAGTAAATTTCATTCCCCAGAAAGGAGGAGGAAGTTTTCGTAAGAATTCCGACATAATATATACCAGAACCGCATCACACTCTTTCTCTCGGACATGGGTTTCCTGCCAAAGCCTTTCGCAGGCAAGGATGGTGGGTGGGGCCCACTGAAATGTATGTGAGAAATCGATTCTATCCATCCGTTTTGAGAGCTCATTTTACTACGTTTCATGAAAAATTAGATGTATACAAAACTCAAGTGGGTCACACGAGAGGAAAAATTGGTAAAAGAAATTCCTACGGTTGAAACCTTAACGGGCCCCACCGTGATGTAAAACACCAAAAAGATATCCTGATACAAAACTTTTATTGCCATAAGAATGCTTCGACAGTTCTCACTGAATTCCTACTGTTTCCTCTGGTGTGGCTCACTTAAGTGTTTTATACCCTTCGTTTTTGGTAGCACATTCTAAAACGGATGGACGGGGTGGATTTCTCAAAAACATCTCTTTGGACCCCACCCAGCATCTTTGCGCAAGAACTTCCTGCTAGAGGCTTTCGCAGGAAATCCGCGTCCCTTTCTCTCTCTACGACCACGCCGCCTCATTATCCAAGTTCCGACCATGTCCTCAACCTTCTCTCTCATATTTCGAGCTCGGAAATCTTCCTAATTCTCGTCTTTCTCCCTCATCTTCCGAGCTCCAATCTCTTCCTAACTTCCTCCGATCATGACCACCGGCCAAACATCCAGATTTCTGCCAGGATCATCTCCGAATCTGACGCCATTTTCGCCTTGGCCTCTTAGGACCAACCACACGGCCCTTTGGCTATTGAACAGCGAACCTTAAAATGGTCCGCCGGGATTGGGTTTCAGTAAGATCAGAATTCAAAGGCGTTCCGCGAGCTAAGCTTTTCCGCAAGTAGAGGAAGATGATCTAACTGGGGGAAGAGCATTTCAAGGTATTTTTCTCTCAACTTACAAAGAGAAACGCAACTTTGCGTTGCTTCTTGATGGCATCCTCCTTTTTTTTCACCATGTTTTTCTACATACTCAATTCAGTAATAAATTCATGGTTATCTTTCAAAAGGACGAGAAATTGATGGGGCTGTATGGCTCCAGCGCCACTGGGGAACTCCACGACGAGAAATTCAGCTAGCCGATGCCATGTATCTACCCTGTCCGCAGTTCCTGCGGTCCGAAGCTATGTTGAGCCCACCGTGATGTTTGTGAGAAATCCACCCCGTCCATCCTTTTTTCGAGATCATGTTAGGGCATGAACCCAAAAATGAGCTAGATCCAAAACTCAAGTGAGCCGGAAACAGTGGGGGTTGAACGCTCACTTTTGAAACAATCGTAGGCCACGGAAGTTTTTTTTAGTACATTCCAACGAGAATAACCTTATAAACAGTTTGGGTGCCATATAAACATAACGGTGGACCCAAAAGGTTTCAACTTCACCTATTTCCTTCCCCATCTTTTCCTTTCGTATGGCCTTGGATGGGAGTATGCCTCAGGCTTCAAATTCAATCCCACTTTTGAAGCTGGCTGGGTTTGGATCTTGTACAACAGCCTGTCGAGCCAAGCTGAGTCAGCCCGGATCAGCCCATAAGTTTTGCAAAGGTCATTTTATTATAGGGATTTTTATAGCAAAACTCCTGAACAATTCAGATTTTACCAAATAATGCTTGTATGATTAGGAACCAGTGATTTTGGAGGGATGAAAAAAAAAAAATGCCCTTTTCTAATCTTTTATTTAAAAATAGTGAAAGTCAAAATTTGTGAGACCCACGTGGCATGAGTGTAACATCCAACCCAGCCACCATATGCATCCCATCATGATAATAATATTAATAAAAAATCAGGCCAATCAAATCATCAGACGGGCTACACTTGAATTTGGAGAGTTCTAGTAGTGTAAATTATTATTTTTTTATATTGGCCCATCTTATGATTGGATTTGTCATATTTTTGGTTCGTCTAATAATCATGTTGGTGTCTCTCTGTTGGATGGGTTGGATGTTAGATAGGCTCGCATATATCTCGACTCTCTACATTGTTACAAAAAAATAAATGAAAGCAGTAATCTAATTTCCCTTTTAAAAAAAAGCACTGCTCTGGTAAGTTCCTCCCTTTTAAAAAAAAGCACTGCTCTGGTAAGTACCTCCAGGCACTATTTCATAAATTTTAAATCATTGAGAAATTTCGTAGTGCCTCCAAGAATGGAAAGCATGTAATTTCTCCTTAAAAAAGTACTGCTTTGTGGTGTGGTCCACTTGAGATTTGGATCTGCTTCGTTTTTTGGACCATCCCCAGAAAGATCTCGCAAAAATTGATGGACGGTGTGGATATAGCACATACATCATGGTCATGCATAGCACACCACGCAATCCTCTTCCTCTGTTTTTTCACTCTGTTTTTGTACGTCCTCACTTCAGTGGTAAATTGGTGGTTATCTTCAGAAGGACAAGAAGAAAACAATCAAGCAGAAGAATAATAAAGAGAATTGATGGGGCTACATGGCTGCAGTGCTACGGGCGAGCTTAACGACCAGAAATTCAGCAAACCGATGCCATGGATCGGCCTCTACATAGTCGGAGATTCACTGGTGTGCTCTCTTGCCATGGGAATCGACACCTTTTATGCATTCCGTCACTGGAAACTCTGGTTCCCATGCAAGTTCTTCTCACTTAGTGCTACTTCCT
Organism: Magnolia changhungtana; assembly: GCA_030180095.1. Lineage (NCBI taxonomy): Eukaryota > Viridiplantae > Streptophyta > Magnoliopsida > Magnoliales > Magnoliaceae > Magnolia > Magnolia changhungtana. The sequence goes on from JASAUF010000669.1 coordinate 14,420,920, forward strand.
TGACCTTATTATCCATCGCCACAAAACTGCCCGTGGATCTGAACAAATCAATGCCAAGCCGCGAAGATCAGCTGACCAAGCTCAGTAGCACCATCCTGATTTGCACCGCAATGGGCAACTTCATGACCTCTCTAGGAACTATGGAGGCGTCCGAATTGCTTTCGAATGTTGTCGCCTTGGCTATTCTCGTGATCACTGTGATTGTTAATGTCTGTATTCAAATGGGTACTGGTGTGATCTATGCTTTTTTACCTGAACATGCGATAATCATGTTTTTCATGATGATTTTACTCGTGATCTTGGTTTTTTCGGCTTTAACAGTTCCGACAGCCCAGCAGCTGCTAGAACGACAGTATCTTGCCAAGCAGGTACCAGTTATGAATAGAGTGTAGAATGATGATGTGTTTGAAGTTGATAAATTGAAAGAGGCTGTACAAAAGGGATGGATGGTGGCCCATACTTGTAGTCCTCAGTATGTTCGCTCGGCTACTTGCACCACAGCAGGAGGTTTCTGCCTCCTCAGTGCACTGATTTTATTGGAAGCTTCAGTCAGATCATTTATATCATCGTCTTCGGACTTCTGCAGAGGGGAATCCGACTATAAGTGGTCAATTAAATTGGTTTTAATTTCTCAGGTGATTGCAGTAGTAGTTGGTACCATTCCCCCAGCTATTAGATGGTTCAATGCTATTAGCTTCACAAGCCCAAGTCAGAAAAGAAGCTACAGAGATGTGTTTAAGGTAGAGGGGTACTGGATTCAGAGGCTGGTAGATTGGAAAGAAAGCCCTCTACCATTCTGCATTGGTATCAGGCAGTGTAGAAAAATAGTCTATTTCTTAAAATTTCGATTTCTTGATGCCTGCATTGGAATGCAAACTGCAGTAGTAGTGTTCTGCAAGTTCGTTTCACTGGCTTCTATACTTCCATTGAGTTTGCTCAGTAGACTCTTCTCCCGCTCCCGGAAAGGGCATTGTAGGGATTCTGAATCCAACCAACTGGAGTTGAAGAATCTGCAGGATTTTGTATTGCATCTGGAAGGGGAGGATGTTTGGGTTGATCTGATAATGAAAAGCGGTCTCCAAGACATGAAACAATTGATTGAGAAGGGCAGGAAGAATGAACCTACTCATCTGATTAAACTTCTAGAGTCAGCTTTATCAGAAGGTCTCGACAGTGTGGCCGAGTTTGATAGTGACCAGGTTCCGCCAATTGGAGAGAAGCTTCAAAACTGTTGGGTTCTGCCTGTCGTTACCCTCACAAGCATTGTCGTCGCAATTCCCGACATTGACCAAAATACAATCAGATCGTTGCGGGATGCAGTACATGAAGGCCTCAAGTATGTAAGGCTCATAGAGAGTTGTGACACTGATATTTATGATCTAAAGAGGTTTAACATGAGGAAAGCAGCGGATATAGTATGGCGTGGCATTGATATTTATGATCAATGGCTTGACATTGATCTCCGCAAATTGGTCACTGAAGAAAAACATACGAAGAAGATAATCGAAAAACTAACGGATATAGGATCCAAAAGCGTTTTGGAGTTCACAGCTGGGGGTGGTGGTGAATGGCCTGCAAAGGTATTGGCAGCCAATTCCATGTACAGGATCGGTAAGACTATTCTGGAGAAGCACAATGACAAGCTTGAGTCTCCTGAGGATTTGTTCAAATGGTTACAAACAACTATTGCTGACATATTGGGAGCTTGCCTTACCAACCTGCCTCGTGTTATATCTATTGAACGTCGTGGCGACAGCATTGATGAGAGGGAAAAAGAAATAAAGAATGCGGCGTCTGCTCTCGGTGAAGCTCAAACTATTTTTGCAATTTTAAGTAAGCATAAGCTCCCAGATTTGAGCCCTTATGAGATGGCAGATATTGACGATTGGCGTGAAGCTCTATCTCGCCCTTCTTCTCCTGATGATGTCTAGCTTAACTTCAGGTGAATTGCCTTTATTAATTGAGAAGGAATTCGAAGCAGGGACCTGGAGAATGAAAGAAAGCAGATCACCACTCGGAGGAGAGTTGATCCTTAGATTAACTAGGTAATATAATTCTTATGTGGCCTTTTGTATTATTATCCTGTGAATCGCATTTAGAATGCACTACTCAGTAAGGAAGTTAAATCTTCATGCATGGGATTTAAATGAAAAAAATGAATTCCTAAAAAATATAATGGAACTATAGTTGTGAGATGGTTTCATTTTCCATCTTATCAACGTCCTAAAGATGTGGGTCAAAGTGAAAGAAACTTTCACCTCACATTATATATTTATTTCAACAACAGTGAAGTAGATGAACAATTGACTGTTATGTGACTGGGAAGAAGTCTCCCTTAAGTATTGCATGAAGACATATGGTGGGGATACTTTTTTAGAAATGTATAATAAATCATTGAATGTACAATGCAACTCATGTAGTAGTGATCTCATTAACTGTACCAATTTTTCATGAACAAAAATAATTGAATATTGTAGTCTAAGGCACTATATTCAGAAGTTTAAACTAGTTAGGCTTCTCTTTATACTTTCTTAGACCGATATGCACAGGTTTTGATATTGGAATGCCCACAAAGGGGATGTTGTGGATTGGGCTTCTTGTTTACAAAATAGATGTTTGTAATTTAATTCCTCATTTCCATTAGTAGTTGTTCCCCTCTTAAGTCCTTGGTGGTTTACTAATAAAAGTTTGTTAACTCTCGTAAAGTTTGTTAACTCTCGGAAGATAGAATTTTTTTCTTTTAAAAGAAGAAGAAGGAAAAAAAAAAAAAAAAAGCCTATTAGTGACTTACAAGTGAATTTTCTACTCCAAACAAGACCTGTAGGTAACTTGCCTTTTAAGTCATTTATATTTCACTATATTTCACCCAACTTACAACAGATCCTGAGTTTTTTTATGGAGGGATTGGAAGGTTCGCCTTTCCATCCCACGCTTCATTGGACACGTTTTTAAATAGTACATGTCTCCAGAGTTTCGAGAAGGATTAGGAGTTACATGGTACTGGACCTGGGGCTTTGCTTTGTGTATGTACGCTGGTTTTCGGTTCCAAGAATGAGGGCCTTGGTTAGGCCATCCACACCATTGCTTTGTGACTTAAAAATGTCCTCCACACACAAAGCCAGCCATTGTAGGACATGGACCTAAACATGAGGGTGATACAAAACTTTAGCGGGCAACACTGAAAGAAGTAGTGAGGAAATGAGCCACTCTAGTGCCCCTCTTATGCTTGTGAGAATTGGATTTGCTAGCAGAGGAGCCCTCAGCCAGTTGCACCATACGCCCCTTTTGACATATCAGATTGTTGGCCTCATAGAGGATGAATTGCATGTGGAGCTTTTTTCTCATTATATTTGAACTCTATCATATTATAGTTATCAATGAACCTATCATACTTATGTGTATGTGGTAGGAGGATGGCATTAATAACGTCCTCTTTGGCATGTCCAATTAGTGTTAATTCATTGGCTAGTTTGAGGATCTTCGTGATATGCTAACTAACGATGTGCTTTCTTTGAGTTTCAAGTACAGTTGTCTCTCGAGGGTTTGGACACGAGCATTAACGTGAGCATCGAATACACTCTTCAGGCATAGATATGTCCCTGGCTTTTTAATGCAGGGAAGAGCATGAAAAAGTAAAGATGATGATTATTGTCTTCCTCAAGTAAGGCAAAACTTTGAATCCACAAGAAAAAATAAATAAAATTCTAATATTTTTATTGAACAATTGTGTAATCAGTATGATTTCTCCATTACACTATTAATAAAGAAAAATAAAATCATAATTCGTAATTACTCAAAATAGTAAAAATTCTAATTCTAATAGAAGTTATCCAAAATAATAAAACCCATTTAAAGTCTAATTTATCAAAAATAGAAAGCGCAGATAAACCTCATTGGAGTTATAGTATTATTACAAGTAATTTTTTTTTAATGAAGATCTAAAACTCTAAAAATAAAGAAATGTGACAAAAATTGAAATTATTAAAAATATTATATATATATATATATGTGTATATATATATATATATATATCTATATATATATATATATATATATATATAGTAAAGCGGTCGTCCGTGAGGTCGAGCTGGGGTGGGCCCCACCGTGATTCCGTTCGAAGATTCACACCGTCCACCAAATGCACCGTCCCATTTTGGGGCTGGACGGCCCAAAATCGTCCATCCACCCTGATCAGGTGGGCCATACCATCTGAAAACATAAGTATACAAGCAAAAACATGTAAAAGCACTTGGTGGGCCCCACCTAAGATGTGGATACCACCTAAAAAGTGGTTTAAAATTACTTTCAAGTGGGACACACATGATGGACGGTTTTGATCATGAAGAAACCTCTCGAAAGGCCCCCACAACTGGTTTTGAATGTTTCAATGGTGCACGACTCCTCTCCACTTCTGTACATGGTGTGGCCCACAAAAGTCACGGATTGAGGTGATTTTCAGCCGTGTGGGCCCCACGAGATGGTGCATCGGCGAGGGGGTAGATGTTCGAACGGCATCACGGTGGGCCCGACACCAACTCGACCTCATGGACGGCCGTATGCGCTCGAGCGCATAGTACCTTTTCCCATATATATATATATATATATATATATATATATATATATATATATATATATAAAATTCCATTTTTCGATTGGAAGTGTATTGTTTCTCGCAAAACAGATAGACATGACCCTAGGATGGCCCGTTACTGTAAAGATTGATATGTTGTACGTCTCGTAACAATACTTAGTTCAAAAGTTATGACCAATTTACTGTTCATACTTCAAACAACAATTTTTCTCTATCTGGATTGAATTTCTTTGAATCAGACATGCTTAAGCCCCATTACCTAATGCCCTACATAGGATTAGGCCCAGATTTGATGGACTACTTTCATTTTCATTTTCAATTGGCATTCTTTTGGTCCAACCATAATAGGAATGTATCTATGCCACCTCATATATCACTTTTATCATGTTCTGCATATGATTGTGAAGCACATTAGATGTGGAAGCCAATATATACACTCAGGCTACCTCATTGTCTCTTTCCCATTTGGCATACTTAGATGAGACATCTAAAGACACATCATCAATGGTCGAGTTGGGTTCAAGCTGAGAAGGCTCATGTATGTTATACAATACTTTGTCAAGGATGAGTATTAGCTTGAGCTTTTGGGACCAATTAATGAAGTTTTTCTCAATAAGCTTTTAAGATATATATAGTGATATTACTTTCAATTTTGACATATTTGTAAAAAAAAAAATAAAAAATAAAAAATAAAAAACTTTTAAACTTAAGTGTTCTTTCACCTTGTGCTAGGGAATGTGATGTTTTAGGCACGGATCATGTCTCCAACACAACTGATGGCTCCCATTGCACAATGTACCTAAGGGTGACATAATATGTCCTCAAATATTCATTCACCGGCTGACATCCCATGCAGAGAGTGCACCACAACATGTGATTGCCAATACAATACCCTACATGGACTCATCTTAGAAAAATGTGCCGTACATCCACGTATGCAACCAGGGCACCTTCGACGCTTGTGAAACCCCCGTACACAACTCACATAAAACATCCATTGGATTATCATGCTAGGGTCTAACACGTACGACCCGCAAACTATTAGACGTGTGATACAGGGCTGATCTAGAAAAGGCACAGTCGGACCTCCCACTACTTAATCTAGACCCTTAGATGTGATCAACACATCAAATTTAGGCTATCTGTTAAGTTTCATCCCAATCCAATCTCTAACGGATGAGATTCATTTGTAATGGATCAAACGGTCCATAACCTACCTTGGATAGATCTGATCATTAACGGTCATATATTAACCATGCAGACGCTTCCTCACTAGGAATAATACGATCGTGGAATTTAAGGCTAAACAGCCGGCTAGTGAGTGAGACACGATCTGATTAAGTAGTAGAATCTCATGCAAGGTTATATATATAGTGGGCCACATCAAGTCAATCCATGACTTTAGTGGGCCACACCACATACAAAAGTGCAGAGGGGCCGTGCACCATTAAAACATTCATAACCATTTTTGAGGGCCCACCGAGATGTGTTTTACAAATCCAGCCCATCCATTATGTGTGTCCCACTTGAATGAGGGTTCAAACCAAGTTTCAGGTGCATGGAAAACTCAGGTGGGCCCCACCAAGTGCTTTTATATGTTTTTGGCATGTATTCACATGATTTTAGATGATATGGCCCACCTGAGTTCCGCATACGGCTGATTTTGGGCCGTCCAGGCCCATTATGGAATGGTGCATCTGGTGGACGGTGTTGATGTTCGAAAGGTATCACGGTGGGACCCACACAGCTCGACCTCACAGACGACCGCTTTATGCTCGAGCGCATAGTACCTTTTCCCATATATATATATATATATATATATATATATATATATATATATATATATATAGAGTACCGGTCTCCTACGAACCATCCCGCATTAGACTTGGTGCGGTCCAAATTCCCACCGCAAGGAGGAAAATGGATTGCATGCTGAGCAAACTCTGTTGGGCCCACCATAAATGGATGCAGTCTATCCACGCCGTCCATCCATTTTTTAAGTGCATTTTAATGGTTGAGACCAAAATTGAATCATTTCCAATGCTCAAGTGGACCCCACCCACATAAAACTGATAGGAAGATTGATGCCTTTGTTGAAACCTTTCTAAGGCCCACCATGGTTTTTCTCCGAAATCCAACCTATTCAAAAGTTGACAAAGACATTAAAGAAGGGAAAATAGAAATATAAGCTTGATTGAAAACTTTTGTGGCCTTTAGAAGTATTTAACAGTGGCGTCACTCTCCCCACTATTTTCTGTGGTGGGGTCCACTTGAGTTTTAGAAGTGACTCATTCTTTTGATATTACCCTAAAATGATCTCTCCAGATGAATTGATGGTGTGGATACAAAACATATATCATGCTGGGGCCACAAATTTTGGTGACATCACTTTCCAACATGTCAGTAGCCAATCCGCTCCCAGGTCTCTCCTGGGGAAGCGGACTGCGTACTGAGTAAACTCTGTGGGCCCACCGTGATTTATATATTTCATCCACTCCTTACATCCATTTTAACCGATAATTTGAAGGCTTAAGCCCAAAAATGAAGTATATCCAAAGCTAAGGTAGGCCACACCACAGGAAGCAGTGTGAATTGAATGTCAACCTTTGAAAATTTTCTTGGGGTCCACAAGTTTTGGATCAATCTGATATTTGTGTTTTCCTTTCATCTATATCTTTGTGATCTTATGAACATGTCAGATGACAAATAAACATCACTTTAGACCCTAGAAAGGTTTCAACGGTGGAAATTATTATTCCCAATGTTTCTTGTTCTATGGTCCACTTGAGCATTGGAAATGATTCAATTTTGGTCTCAACCATTAAAATGCACTTAAAAAATAGATGGACGGCATGGATAGACCACATCCATTTATGGTGGGCCCAACAGAGTTTGCTCAGTATGTAATCCGTTTTCCTCCTTGCGGTGGGAATTTGGACCGCACCAAGTCCCATGCAGGATGGTTCGCAGGAGACCGGTACTCTCTATATATATATATATATATATATATATATATATATATATATATATATATATATATATGGAAAAGGTACAAGTCTTGCTAGAAGCATTTGATTTTAACGTAGCATGAGGTCGAGCTGTGTGGGCTCCACCGTGATGCTTTTCGAACATCTACCCCATCAGTCAGATGCACCATTCTATCATGGGCCTAGGTCTCAAAAATCAAGTCAATCCGTGACTTGTGTGGGCCACACCATATACAGAAGTGGAGAGGGGCCGTGCACCATTAAAACATTCATAATCATTTTTGTGGGCCAACCGAGATGTGTTTTGCAAATCCAGCCCATCCATTATGTGTGTCCCACTTGGATGAGGGTTCAGACCAGGTTTTAGCAGCATTCAAAACTCAGGTGGGCCCCATCAAGTGCTTTTATATGTTTTTGGCATGTCTTCACGTGATTTTAAATGGTATGGCCCACCTAAGTTCCATATATGGCTGATTTTTGGGATATCCCATAATTTAAAGGGGACGTATCAAATACACGGTGTTGATGTTCGAAACGCATCACGGTGAGGCGCACACAGATCGACCTCATGGGACGTTAGAATAAGGCATTGTACCTTTTCCCATATATATATATATATATATATATATATATATATATATATATATATAGAGAGAGAGAGAGAGAGAGAGAGAGAGAGAGAGAGAGAGAGAGAGAGAGAGAGAGAGAGAGAGAGAGAGAGAGAGACTTAGTGATCATACCATCTAACTTCGACGGTTAGATCACTAACAGCATGTGCAAGCTTATTGATTTAGAATGTGTCGCAGATATGCTCCTAGCATGGTTGGGCCAAAAGAAGGTGGACCGTAAATTAATCATAACTTTTGATTCGAGTATCGTTAAAGGACGTACAACCTATCAATTTTTACTGAAACGGGTGATCTAAGGTGAATCAACCCACATCATGGGTCGCATCTGTCCGTTTCGTCAGAAAACGCGCGCTTTCAACTCAAAAATGAATTTTTAGAAAAAAAATAACTATTTTTAGTAATTTAGAATTTTTTAATATTTTTTTCTATTTTTAAAGTTTTAAATTTTCTTCTCTTTTAGAAATTACTTATAATTATATTAATACTTTTCTAGCAAAAGTTTATTTGGAATTTTTTTTTTTTTTTAAAGAAATTAAGCTTTAGAAGAGTTTTATTAAAATTAGGATTCTTATTAGAGTTGAAATTTTACTATTTTTAATAATTATGAATTTTGGTTTATTTTTTTTATTTATTAATGGTGAAAGGAGACACCTTAATGGATGATCAATCAAATTACGAATTTTATATAATTTATTTATATTTTTCTTGCTTTTTTTCTTGTAGATTCGAAAAGCATCTTTAAGGAGTCCAAAGAAGCTCCGTGGATTTGGAGTAGTTACCCTTAAGGAAGACGGACCTCATCACGTTCATCCCTACGTGAGGACCCCACACAACCATTATAGTATGGACTTGTGGCATCACAATCCATCAAGGGTGGGTGGGCCTCACAAATTTCATGTGTGGTCAACTAATTGAAGAACAACATAGATGATCACAAAGGTAATACGCATGACTTACAAGACTCAATTGCCCCATGGAGAAACAAACGAGGTCAATAGACTAATTTGATTGAATCTCCATGATCGAGCTATCCGTTGATCCATATGAGTCGACAAGTGTCTCGGGGATATGCTAATTAGGCCAAAGAGCATGTTTTGCCTCAACTTGACTTTAGATCTTTAGACACAATGTGTCCGATCCAACTTATCCATCTTGATGAGCATGTTCAAAATATCCACCAAATCAAATTTTAACTCAATCTAGTCTCTAGATCATGAGTTATAGCCCACTTAATTGATGGGTTTTTCTGACCTGTCGTCGACCGGTCGTGAGCGCTGCTTGACCGGTCGAAGGCTGGTGGTTGACCAGTCGTGGAGTCGAGTCGTGGCACGACTCAAAGTCCAGCGACTGTGGACTATTTTTCTCCAAGGTGCTCGACCAGTCAAAGGAGGTGCTCGATTGGTCGTAGGTGGCTCTCGATCGGTTGTAGACTCGATTCGACTAATTAAGATTACGCAGATTCGTTCCGCGAGACCTTTCGCAACTGGGATGTAGAAAGGAGTTTCCTAAAACTTTAAATAGGAGTTCTTAAGGCTTTCTAGAGATGACAAGAGGGTTTCCTAAAGCTTTATAAGGGATTTACTAAAGGGTTTAGGACTATCAAAGGTGAGAGAGAGAGGAAGCTTATAGAAGGGAGGTTCTGCTCATAGAGGTTATCTACTGTGTAATCTATATCTCAGCGCTTCTATGTCCTCGTAATCGGTTAGATCTCTCCGTTTTCTTTGTTTCTCTTATTGTTTATCCACTCCTGCGTAAGTGAAGAAGGTTGTAACGTTCTACTTCATAGTGGATTATTGATCTGGACGAGGTCCCGTGGTTTTTATTTCTTTGAGGGTTTTCCACGTAAAAATCTTTTGTGTCGTGTGGTTTATGCTTTGATTGTTTTTCATTGCATTATTATTACATAATTCTTGTTTGTTTCAAGAGGCTAGATCCTAAGGTTTTGTGCAAGGCCCCAACATTAATATGAACCATTGGTCGGTTAACAGTACACATCATGTCGTCATGGCATGGTCCCCCCTTCAAGGTCTAGATGTTCCATTGAAATGATACTTAGGCAAGAAATTGAAAAAAAAAAAAAAAACTTAAAGTTAAATGATTCCTTGTGAACAGATGTTCTACCGTGGGATTCAATGTCCACCGTTGAAACATTCATAAAGCCACAAAAGTTTTGAAACTGGCTCATCTTTTTTGTGTTTACAGTTCATCCTAGTGAGAATGACATTATGAAAGGTTTGGATGGCATATAAACATCAGAAATCCCTCCCTGCTTTTTCATGTCCCATGGCCTACTTAAGTTTTGGTTCTGCCTCATTTTGGGATCATGTCCTAAGAAGTACTGGCAAACAGATGGACGGAGTGGAGTTCTCAAGAACATCACGGTGGGTCCCAACTGCAGGATTACAGGCAATCCATGTTCATTGGAAACGGATTGGCTACTCCCCCTGCCACCAGCCAATGGCTGGTTGTTGGTGCTTTGTGGGCCCCACCATGATTTATTTGTTTCATCCATGCCGTATATTTAGATCATTTTATGTTATGAGACCAAAAATAGGCATATCCCAACCTCAAGTGGACCACATTACAGGAAATGGTGTTGAATGAAAGTCGACCATTAAATACTTTTTGGGGTCATGAAAGTTTTGGATCAAGCTGATCTTTGTTTTTTTCCTTAATCTGGGTCTGTGTGACCTAATCAACAGATTGGATGTCAAATAAACAGTACAGCGGGCCTTAGGAGGATTTAAATATGGATGTCCAATCACTATTGTTTTCCTGTAGTGTGGTCCACCTGAGATTTATATCCCTTTCATTTGGGACAAATCCCTAAAATGATCTGTAAAAATGGATGTACGGAATGGATGAAACACATACATCATGGTGGGTCCCACAGAGCACCGACCATCAGTCACGGGGCTGGTGGCAGGGGGAGTAGCCAATCCGTTTCCATGTTCATCGTGTACAGCTGTTCTAACCGTTACTTTTGTAGGTCGCTTATCACATGGCTATGAGACTCTGGTAGATAACACCCCTTGATATTTGGGATATGGCCCATTCTGTGATGGCCCACCTGGACAGAAGTTTGGATGACAGTGTTGAAGTCTTATGAAGATAGGGATGCAACTTGCAAACCAGCATTTCTCTTATATTTAAATCGACCCAATTGTCCTAAGCCATTGGCCTTTTGTGATTATGCTTAAAAAAAAAGAAAAAAAAAAAAAAGAAAAAAATGTGCTCATGGCTTCTTGTATTAAATCCGTTGAGATTGTAAATTTGCAACCCAACTTGTTACGTCAGAGAGTTATTTGATATACGGGCAGCATATGAATCTTGATACACAAGCACTCAAGAAATTGTACACGTGGAATGCATTAACTCGAATTAAAACCGCTAAAATTGCATAACCCACTGTAACCAAGTCAAAATGACAAAAGCAGATTGGTAGAACAATCCTACCCTCTGATTTCTGGACACTTGTTTGCTGAAACAGAGGAAGATCACGGCAGAACATGAGGATGACTATTGGAATGTACGCCGCTGAACATGAGGAGGCTCACCGGATTCACAGGTTAGTTCGAATTCTAAGTAAACATCACAGCTGGGCCCACACGTAACCATTCCCATGTTTAAACTTTTTTTTTTTTTTTTTTTTTTACACACCCACCACGCACTCAAACTAGGGATTTCACCAATACTCGAACACATGATCTCTTGGTGAAACTCTTGTGAGTCTACCATCGTGGCATGAGTAAGGACCCATTTATATGCTTAAACTTGCATAAATGGAAGATCCCAACCATTTCATGGACGTAGATTGGGCACTAACCCCACCTGTCCTGAGCTCCACATACTACATTATGCACCACTAACTCTAACAGAGTACCAAGATAAAAACAGGAGTGAAAAAAGACAAAAGGAAAATAGTCTAAAGCAAGAAAGCTATGTGTGTGATCCACCTGACGAGCGGATTGTTCCAACTTTGGATCTATGTGAATCTTCATGGTATATTCCAATTCCACCCTTTTCAGGGCTCAAATCTTCAACTGAAATGACATATCGTCATCGTCATAAAATCAAATGCTCATGTAAAAGTTAAGATAGAACGTTTGTATATGAACATTTCTCTATAAGCAACTTAAAAACAAAAAACATAAAAAGGAGTGTACAAGCAATTTCTATCTTACCTTTACATGAATAGGATGATCTCCAGTGGGGAAAAGTGAAATTCTTACCGTAGAAGCTAGCTGTTAGATGAATGGTCTGTAACATTGTCAGTAAGAGGACATCCACGAGTCGTGACTCACGAGTTATCAGATGATTTATTCAAACATCATAAATGAGAAAATGACCACTGTAGACAAAACCTTTTACCCAGCGGTTTCTATGAAAGAATACAAACTTTAGTTACCAATCTAGACTATCACGTGCGGACAGCGACTTTGAGGACGAAACTACCCCTCCTTTCACGGAAACGGATTGGGTACTCCCCCTGCCACCAGCCAATGGCGGATGGTCGGTGGTCTGTGGGCCCCACCATGATGTATGCTATTCATCATGCCGTCCATATATTTTTCCATATCATTTTATGGTATACGACCAAAAATGAGGTATATGCAAATCTCAAGTGTACCACATTACAGGAAACAGTGTTGAATGAGCGTCGACCGTTAAAAACTTTTTGGGGGCCCACTGTGATGTTTGTGAGAAATCCTCCCCATCTAAGTTCATTCATAGGTCACAAAGACCTGGATGAAGAAGAAAAACAAATTTCATAATGATCCAAAACTTCTATAACCCCTAAAAGGGTTTCAATGGTAGACACTCAATTCCCCATTGCCTTTTACGGTGTGGTCTACTTGATAGTTAGATCTATCTTATTTTTAGTCTCAAGCCTGAATATGAGCTCGCCAAATAGATGGACGGTTTGGATATAACACATACCTCATAATAGGACCCACAAAAAGCGGTGGGATTACAATAGCAAAAAAAAAAAAAAAAAATCGTCGATAAACCCAGTCGATATATCGAAAATGGTCCAGAACTGTCCAGTGAGTTTTCCTCAAAAATCTTACAATTTTCGACATATCGACGGTCTGTCGATATATTGAAAAAAGTGTTTTTACCGTTAGCTACGGATTATAACCGTAGCCATAACTGTAGTCTGTGCCGATCTATGAAATTATTTATTTATTTTTTATTTTTTACATGGAGAAATTTATTCTACCTACAATTTTCTTTAATACATATTTATATAAATAGGTATATATAAGCAAATAAAAAAATTTTCCCTCTTTTTTTTCATTTATTTCTTTAATCATTTAACAAGAATATCTTCTAAACCAAAATTAGTTACTTGACGTACCACATATGATTTTGGAGTAAGAGAAGCTACTTTAGCCAACCAACCTAGTTATTTTCCAAGATTCCATCAGGTCGATGGTTGAAAATACATTTTATTCACTTCGCTGTCAATTTCAGTCACTTCGCGGTCAAACTAGAAATTGAGCGGGACAAATATGAAATTGAGTAGGCAAATTGAAAATTGAGTGAGGCAAGGTAGGAATTGAAGCGAGGAACCTAGAAATTGAGAGAGGCAAGGTAGGAGTTGTGAGGGAATCTAGAAATTGAGCGAGGTAAAAGCTAGAAATTGAGCGAGGCAACGTAGAAAATGAGCGAGGAACTTACGATTTGAATTAGGCAACCTAGGAATTGAGCGAGGAAGTTAGAAATTGAGCGAGGAAGCTAGAATTTGAGCGAGGAACTGCAGAAATTCGTGCGAGACAACTAGGATTTGAGCGAGGAATCTAGAAATTGAGCGAGGCAACCTAGAGATTTGAGTGAGGCAACGTAGGAATTGAGTGAGGGAACCAGAAAATGAACGAGGCAATATAGAAATTGATGAGAATCACAGGAATTAAGCGAGGGAAGCTAAAAATTAAGCAAGGGAACCTACAAATTCAGCGAGACAACCTAGGATTTGAGCGAGGGAAGCTAGAAATTGAGCGAGGGAAGCTAGAAATTGAGTGAGGCAAGGTAAAAATTCAGCGAGGAAACCAAGGATTTGAGCGAGGCAACCTAGGAATTGAGCGAGGGAAGTTAGAAATTTAGAGAGAGAAGCTAGAATTTGACGAGGGAACTTAGAAATTTAGCGAGGCAACATAGGATTTGAGCGAGGGAAGCTACAAATTGTGCGAGGGAACCTAGAAATTGAGCGAGGCAACCTAGGATTTGAGCGAGGCAACGTAGGAATTGAGCGAGGGAACCTAGAAAATGAACGAGGCAACGTAGAAATTCAGCGAGGAATCCTAGGAATTAAGCGAGGGAAGTTAGAAATTAAGCGAGGGAACCTACAAATTCAGCGAGACAACCTAGGATTTGAGCGAGGGAAGCTAGAAATTGAGTGAGGGAAGGTAGAAATTCAGCAAGGAAAGCTAGGATTTGAGCGAGGCAACCTAGGAATTGAGCGAGGGAAGTTAGAAATTGAGCGAGGGAAGCTAGAATTTGACGAGGGAACTTAAAAATTCAGCGAGGCAACATAGGATTTGAGCGAGGAAAGCTACAAATTGTGCGAGGGAACCTAGAAATTGAGCGAGGCAACCTAGGAATTGAGCGAGGCAACCTAAGAATTGAGCGAGGGAACCTAGAAAATGAACGAGGCAACGTAGAAATTGAGAATCCAGGAATTAAGCGAGGAAGCTAGAAATTAAGCGAGGAACCTACTAATTCGGCCGAGACAACCTAGGATTTGAGCGAGGAAGCTAGAAATTGAGCGAGGGAACCTAGAAATTGAGTGAGGCAAGGTAAAAATTCAGCGAGGAAACCAAGGATTTGAGCGAGGCAACCTAGGAATTGAGCGAGGAAAGTTAGAAATTTAGTGAGGGAAGCTAGAATTTGACGAGGGAACTTAGAAATTCAGCGAGGCAACATAGGATTTGAGCGAGGGAAGCTACAAATTGTGTGAGGGAACCTAGAAATTGAGCGAGGCAACCTAGGATTTGAGCGAGGCAACGTAGAAATTGAGCGAGGGAACCTAGAAAATGAACGAGGCAACGTAGAAATTCATCGAGGAATCCTAAGAATTAAGCGAGGGAAGCTAGAAATTAAGCGAGGGAACCTAGAAATTTAGCGAGACAACCTAGGATTTGAGCGAGGGAAGCTAGAAATTAAGCGAGGGAACCTAGAAATTGAGTGAGGCAAGGTAGAAACTTAGCGAGGAAAGCTAGGATTTGAGCGAGGCAACCTAGGAATTGAGCGAGGGAAGTTAGAAATTGAGCGAGGGAAGCTAGAATTTGACGAGGGAACCTAGAAATTCAACGAGGCAACCTAGGATTTGAGCGAGGGAAGCTACAAATTGTGCAAGGGAACCTAGAAATTGAGTGAGGCAAGGTAATAATTCAGCGAGGCAACATAGGAATTGAGCGAGGCAACCTATGAATTAAGCGAGGCAACCTAGCAATTAAGTGAGGGAACCTAGGAATTGAGCAAGGCAACCTAGGATTTGAGCGAGGCAACCAGGATCTTTCTTCTCTGAGGGCTTTGGATTCAACGATTTTTAAGAGCAAGAGAGAGAAAAGAAACGTTGAGATAATACTTTTTGTCATAATCTCATCTACTGGAAAAGGGGGCCCTCTTGATCACTTAAAGAGATTTGTAGGTTCCGTCGCTCAATTTATAGGTTCCTTCGCTCAATTCCTATGTTGGCTCGCTCCAATTTCTACGTTGCCTCACTCAATTCCTAGCTTTCCTAGCTTAAGTCCTACGTTGCCCTGCTCAATTTCTAGGTTCCCTCGCTCAATTTGTAGCTTTCCTCGTCAATTCCTACGTTCCCTCGGTTGCCTCGCTCAAATCCTACGTTGCCTCACCGAATTCTAGATTCTCGAATTTCTATGTTGCCTCACTCATTCCTAGTTTCCTCGCTCAATCCCTACGTTGCCTCGCTCAATTTCTAGGTTGCCTCGCTCAAATCCTAGGTTCCCTTGCTCAATTCTAACTTCCTCACTCAATTCTGGGATTCTTTATTTGAATTTCTCTGTTGCCTGGCTCATTCGTAGGTTCCCTCGCTCAATCCCTATGTTGCCTCGCTCAATTCTAGGTTGCCTCGTTCAAATCCTAGGTTGCCTCGCTTCATTTCTAGGTTCCCTTGCTCAATTCGTAGCTTCCCTCGCATAAATTCTAGGTTGTCTCATTTGAATTTCTAGGTTCCCTCACTAAATTCTACGTTGCCTGCTCAATTTCGATTTAGGTTCTCTCGCTTAAATCCTAGGTTGCCTCGCTGAATTTCTAGCTTCTCTTGCTTAATTTCTACCTTCCCTCGCTAAATTCTTACATTGCCTCGCTCAATTTCTAGGATCCTTCTAGCTTCCCTCGCTCAATTCCTAGGTTACTTCGTTGAATCCCTACGTTGCCTCGCTCAATTTCTAGCTTCCCTCGCTCAATTCCTACATTGCCTTGCTCAATTTCTAGCTTCCCTCGCTCAAATCCTAGGTTGTCTCGCTGAATTTCTAGGTTCCCTCGCTTAATTTCTAGCTTCCCTCGCTTAATTCCTAGGATTCCTCGCTGAATTTCTACGTTGCCTCGTTCATTTCTAGGTTCCTCGCTCAATTCTACGTTGCCTCGCTCAAATCTAGTTGCCTCACGTGAATTTCTAGGTTCTCTCGCTCAAATTTAGCTTCCTCATTTGAATTTCTAACTTCCTCGAGTCAATTCCTAGGTTGCCTTGCTCAAATCTTAGGTTTCTCATTGAATTTCTACCTTGCCTCGCCAATTCTAGGTTCCTCGCTCAATTTCTAGGTTCCTAAGCTCAAATCCTAGGTTGTCATGCAATTTCTAGGTTCCTCGCTTTATTTCTAGGTTCCCTCACTGAATTTCTACGTTGCCTGGCTCATTTCCTAGGTTCCCTCGCTCAATTCCTACGTTGCCTCACTCAAATCCTAGGTTACCTCGCTCAATTTCTAGGTTCCCTCACACAATTTGTAGCTTCCCTCGCTCAAATTCGAGGTTGCCTCGCTCAATTTCTAGCTTCACTCGCTCAATTTCTACCTTCCCTCGCTCAATTCCTAGGTTACCTCGCTGAATTCCTACGTTGCCTCGCTCAATTTCTAGGTTCCCTCGCTCAAATCCTACGTAGGAATTGAGCGAGGGAACCTAGAAATTGAGCGAGGCAACGTAGGAATTAAGTGAGGGAAGGTAGGAATTGAGCGAGGCAACGTAGGAATTAAGCGAGGCAACGTAGGAATTGAGCGAGGGAACCTAGAAATTGAGCGAGGCAACGTAAGAATTTAGCGAGGTAACCTAGGAATTGAGCGAGGGAAGGTAGAAATTGAGCGAGTGAAGCTAGAAATTGAGCGAGGGAACCTAGAAATTCAGCGAGGCAACCTCGAATTTGAGCGAGGGAAGCTATAAATTGTGTGAGGGAACCTAGAAATGAGCGAGGTAACCAGGATTTGAGTGAGGCAACGTAGGAATTGAGTGGGAACCTAGAAATGAGCGAGGCAACGTAGAAATTCGCCGAGGAACCTAGAAATAAAGTGAGGAACCTAGGGGCGTGACAACCTAGGATTTGAGCGAGGAAGCTAGAAATTGAGCGAGGAACCTAGGAATTGAGCGAGGCAAGGTAGAAATTCAGCGAGGAAACCTAGGATTTGAGCGAGGCAACCTAGGAATTGACCGAGGGAAGTTAGAAATTCAGCGAGGGAAGCTAGAATTTGAGCGAGAGAACCTAGAAATTCAGCGAGGCAACCTAGGATTTGAGCGAGGCAACGTAGGAATTGAGCGAGGGAACCTAGGAAATGAACGAGGCAACGTAGAAATTCAGCGAGGAATCCTAGGAATTAAGCGAGGGAAGCTAGAAATTAAGCGAGGGAAGCTAGAAATTGAGCGAGGCAACCTCGAATTTGAGCGAGGGAAGCTACAAATTGTGTGAGGGAACCTAGAAATTGAGCGAGGTAACTTAGGATTTGAGTGAGGCAACGTAGGAATTGAGCGAGGGAACCTAGGAAATGAGCGAGGCAACGTAGAAATTCAGCGAGGGAAGCTAGAAATAAAGCGAGGGAACCTAGAAATTCAGCGTGACAACCTAGGATTTGAGCGAGGGAAGCTAGAAATTGAGCGAGGGAACCTAGGAATTGAGTGAGGCAAGGTAGAAATTCAGCGAGGAAACCTAGGATTTGAGTGAGGCAACCTAGGAATTGACCGAGGGAAGTTAGAAATTCAGCGAGGGAAGCTAGAATTTGAGCGAGAGAACCAAGAAATTCAACGAGGCAACCTGGGATTTGAGCGAGGAAAGCTACAAATTGTGCGAGGGAAGATAAAAATTCGGTGAGACAATATATAAATTGAGCAAAGGAACCTAGGAATTAAGCAAGGTAACCTAGCAATTGAGTGAGGCAACGTAGAAATTCAGCGAAGCAACCTACGAATTGAGCGAGAGAAGCTAGAAATTGAGCGAGGGAAGCTAGAAATTCAGCGAGAGAACCTATGAATTGAGCGAGACAGCCTAGGAATTGAGCGAGGGAAGCTAGAAATTCAGTGAGGCAACCTAAAAATTGAGCGAGAAAACTTAGGAATTGAGCAAGGGAACCTAGGAATTGAGCAAGGGAGGCTAGGAATTGACCTAAGCCTTATCCCAACTAATTGAGGTCGGCTAAATGAATCATTTTCCACTATTCTATTCTATAAAGATAGGTAATATATAATAATTATATGTGGGAGGTATAAACTGTATCATGAATTGTATGATAGGTTAAGCATTAAAGAGGGAGAGAAAGATGCATCAAGGAAGTGGAAAAGTAAGACAGATCTAGCTATCAAGTGGACCACACTGTTAAAGGCTGGGAATGATCATGGATTGAATGAAATTGATTTTTTACCATCGACCTGATGGAATCTTGGAAAATAGCAAGGTTAGTTGGCTAAAGTAGCTTCTCCTACCCCAAAATCATATATGGTACGTCAAGTAACTAATTTTGGTTTAGAAGATATTCTTGTTAAATGATTAAAGAAATAAATGAAAAAAAGAGGGAAAAATTTTTTATATGTTTATATATACCTATTTATATAAATATGTATTAAAGAAAATTGTAGGTAGAATAAATTTCTCCATGTAAAAAATAAAAAAATAAAAAATAAATAAATAATTTCATAGAGTGGCACTGAGTACAGTTTTGGCTACGGTTATAATCCGTAGCTAAAGGTAAAAAATACCTTTTTCAACATACTGACGGACTGTTGATATATTGACCATTGTAGGATTTTTGAGGAAAACTCGCACCATTTTCGATATACGGTTTTTTTTTTTTTTTTTAATTTTTTGTTGTTGTAATCCCACCGCTTTTTGTGGGTCCTATTATGAGGTATGTGTTATATCCAAACCGTCCATATTTTTGGCGAACTCATATTAAGGTTTGAGACGAAAAATAAGACAGATCTAGCTATCAAGTGGACCACACTGTTAAAGGCTGTGGATGATTGAACGTCTACCATTGAAACCCTTTTAGGGGTCACAGAAAGTTTTGGATCATTATGAAACTTGTTTTTCCTCTTCATCCTGGCCTTTGTGACCTTATGAATAGATTGGATGGAAAATAAATGTTATGGTGGACCCTACAAAATTTTTAACGGTGAAAATCATTTTCCCCGCTGCTCTTTGTGGTGTGGTCCAGTTGATCTTTGGATTTAATTTTTTTTTTTGGATAATGCTCCGAAATGATCTTGAAATATGGATGTACGTTGTGGATATAATAAATATATAGCTGTGGGCCATGTAACTTTGATCTCTTTTAAGCCGTTCGTACAACTCTCAGTTGGAGGAGCGTCAGCGCTCGTCTTCGCAGCGAAAATGAGGGGTAGTTTCGTCCTCAAAGTCGCTGTCCGCACGTGCTAGTCTAGATTGGTAACTAAAGTTTGTATTCTTTTATAGAAACCGCTGGGTAAAAGGTTTTGTCTACAGTGGTCATTTTCTCCATCATAAATTCGAAAGCGATAACAACCCACCTTATGTAACAGCTCCTACCTAAATCCGCCAGACATTCAGTTGCGATAACAACTACTAACTTCACCCACCGAAACAGTGGCCGCATACAAAGATCATTGAATTCCAATTTAAAGACAAAAACCAGGATGGTTCATTTAAAAGGAGGGCTAAACCATTGAAAACAATGTAAAGCCGAATGGTCAGGCCCAATGTATGTATCTGGCCTATCTGATGACTGGTCAATTCCAATTTCCGCTCCAAACGATCTTCATGGCATGATCCACCCTTTCTAAGGCCTGGATGACACATAAGCAAGAAAAATGAAAAAAGTTATATGTTACAGGCTTACAGCTGAATGGCTCGTTGCCAACACTTGTTCCACAGCCTAACTATCCAGGTGTCAGTGTTTTTTAATGGTGGGCATGCAATCACCTCTGTTTCCTGGCCATGGCCGTGGGTCCAACCTTGATGTCTCTCTTTTATATCCACGCCGTCCATCCGTTTTGCCAGCTCATTTTAGGACAGGAGCCAAAAAATGAAGCTGATCCAAATATCAGCTGGACCACCCCACAGTAAACAGTGGTGATTGACCATTAAGGTTTTGGATCTAGCTGTATTTGTGTTTTACCTTCATCCAGGTCTGTGTGACCTTATCAACAGGTTGGATGACAAATAGCCATTACGGTCGGCCCTGATAAGTTTTGAACAGCGGGCTTTCCACCATTGTTTCCTGTGGTGTGGTCCACGTGAGATTTGGATCTGTTTCGTTTTTGGGCCCATGCCCTAAAATGAGCTGGCAAAACAGATGGGCCTACTATCACCACCTAACCAAACTCGGTGTCACCCTGACGGGTCTTAATGGCTCATTGTGGTCGAACACAAATTTATGCAGTCAGAAGCTACGTTGGACCCATGGTGACCTAATGGTTCCTTTTGCAGATGGCTATGAGCCTCTGGCAGATAAATCCCCTTGATATTTGGTATACGTCCCATCCTATGATGTCTTATGAAACTACTGCTGCAAACCACCATTCCTCTTTTATTTAAATCGACTCAGTTGTCTTATGCATTGGAGCTTTTGTGATCCTGACAAAAAATGGGGGAATAAAGAAAGAAAAGAAAAACAATTTCTTGACTATTGTATTAAATCTATTGTAAGATTGCAAATTTTCAACCCTACTTGTTACACAGGGGAGTTCTTTGATACTCTGGAAGCATATGAATCTTGATACGCAGGCACTCAGAAATTCCACACATGGAAAACATCAACTCAAATCTAAAACCATCTAAATTGCATAACCCACTTTAACCAAGTCAAAATGCTTAAATCAGATTGGTTAGAACAATCCTAGGCTCTGATTTCTGGACACTTGTTTGATGAAATAGAACTATTGTGTAATTTTCATTTCAACATCACTAAACGTCCTTCAATCTGATAGCGCTGCTACAATCAAACAAGTGCAATTTCTGCTTTGTGACACAACTAAACCGGACTGATAGATTAGCCACTTTAATTTCGAATAACTTATATGCCGTATTGCCTGCATAGCATCCATCACACTCTGCCAGAGTATCAAAGCTTTCCTCATAACAAAAATAACCCTAGCCTTTAGAAATCAAATTTTAGAGCTGCAATGTAATGAACCAGCAAACAATTACAGTAACATGCATTGGGCCTGATTGAATGATTTGGATCTAGATACATGCATTCCACCATTTGCAAAATTGCCATGTCCTTTGCCGCTCAAGAAAAGTCAACACCAACATTTATTAGGCCTTCTCAGGACACGCAATTATGTGTGAAAAGGAAGAGAACACCTTCCAGATACTACTTTAAATTCAGACATCAGAATCTAACAACAGTCCTAGCAAGCCAAGCAACTTACCATCATGTGGTGTTTGTGGAAGAAAGGAATTGGAGGATGGCAAATCTTCCTCCTGCGAGACACCGAGAAGAGTCACCTACTCAGTGGTGCATTGGGATTCAGCGAGATCAGAATTCAAAAGCATTCAGCAAGCAGAGACTTTCCACAAGTAGAGAAGTGTGGTAGTTGGAGGGACTTTGGCCGTCTTGCTGGAGGAAGAGCATCTCAAGGTATTCTTCTGTGAACTGACAAGAGGAATGCACCTTTGTGTTGCTTCTTGATGGAATCCCTTGCATTTTCACTCTGCTTTTCTACACTCTTGCTTTAGCAGTAAATTTGTGGTTATCTTTCAAAAGGACAAGAAGAGCACAACCAAGCAAAAGAATAATAAAGAGAATAGATGGGCTGCATGGCTGCAGTAACACTGGCGAGCTCAATGATGCGAAATTCAGTGAGCCGTTGCCATGGATCGGCCTCTACATAGCTGGAGCTTCACTGGTGTGCTCACTTGCCATGGCAATCGACACCTTTTGTGGGTTCCGTCAACGGAAGCCCTGGTTCCCTTGCAAGTTCTTCTCACTTAATGCTACTTCCTTGACCCTCTTATCCATCGCCACAAAACTGCCCTTGGATCTGAACACATCCATGCCACGCCGTCAAGATCAGCTGACCAAGCTCAGTGGAACCATCCTGATTTGCACCGCAATGGGCAACTTCATGACCTCTCTAGGAACTATGAAGGACTCCGAAATGCTCTCAAACATTGTCGCCTTGGCTATTCTCGTGATCACCATAGTTGTTAACATCGGTATTCAAATGGGTACTGGGGTGATCTATGCTTTCTTACCCGAGCATGCCGTAATCATGTTTTTCATCATCGTTTTGCTCCTGATCTTCGCTTTTTCCGGTTTAACAATTCCAATAGCCAAGCAGTTGCTGGAACAACAGTATGATAAAAAGTATGAATCGGTTTCTGATGAAGGAGCAGACAACACTGAGGTGTTGAGCGTTGATAAATTGAAAGAGGTTGTAAACAAGTATTGGATGATGGCCCATACTTGTAGTCCTCAGTACGTTCTGGGACGCTCAGCCACTTGCACTGCCTCGGCAGCTTTCTGCCTCCTCAGTGCACTGATTTTATTGGAAGCTTTAGTCAGATCGTTTATTTTATCATCCTTGGACTTCTGCAGCAGGGAATCCGACTACAGGTGGTCAAGTAACTTCGTCTTAATTTCTCAGGTGATCGCAGTAGGAGTTGGTACCATTGCGCCAGCTATTAGATGGTTCAATGCTATTAGCTTCAGAAGTATGAAGAGCGGAGAAGGAAGGTTCAGAGATGTGATTAAGCTAGAGGGGTGCTGGGTTCAGAGGCTGGTAGAATGGAAAGAGAGCCCTTTACCATTCCGCATTAGTAGCAGGCGATGTAGGAAAATCGCCCATGTCTCAAAAAATCAAATTATGGATGCCTGTATCGGAATGCAAACTGCAGTAGTACTAATCTGCAAGTTCGTTTGCCTGGCTTCTATACTGCCAGTGAGTTCGCTTAGTCGACTCTTCTCCTGCTGCAAGCGACGTCGTCAGAAGGATTCGGAATCCATCAGATCGGAGTCAGAGAACTTGCAGGGTTTTGTGTTGCATCTTGAAGGGGAGGAAGGCTTGGTCCATCTGATCATGAAAAGTGGCCGTGGAGACATAGAGCAATGTATTGCGAGGGGCAGCAAACATGAACCTACTCATCTGATTGAACTTCTAAAATCATCTTCATCAGGAGATTTCAACGGCGTGGGTGAGTTTGATAGCGACCAGGTTCCGCCAATTGGAGAGAAGAAGCCTCCAAACTGTTGGGCTCTGCCTCTGGTTACACTCACAAGCATCGCCATCGCACTTCCCTACATTGACAAGAATATAATCAGATCATTACGGCATGCCGTAGATGAAGGCCTCAGGTATGTAAGGCGTATAGAAGAGAACCTGGATGCCAATGGGTTGATTAGAATGAGGAAGGCAGCGGATAAAGTCTGGGTTGGCATTGATATTTATGATCAATGGCTTGACAAGGATCTCTACAAATTGGTCACTGAAGAAAAACGAGCAGAAAAGATAATCCGAAAACTTGCTGATCTAGGAAAGGAAAGCGTGTTTAAAGATGAGAGCGGCAGAGAGACAGGACACAGTGAATGGCCTGCAAAGTTATTGGCAGCCAATTCGATGTATAGGATCGGTGAGACTATTCTGCAGGACTACAAAGACAAGCATGGGACTGTTGACAAGTTGTTCAAATGGTTACAAACAACCATTGCTGACATATTGGGCGCTTGCCTTACCAACCTCCCACAAGTGATATCCATGGAATGCTTTTGCAACAGCATTGATGTGAGGGAAGAAAGAGTCAGGGATGCGGTATATCTTCTCGGTGAAGCTGAAAGTATTCTGGCAATTTTAAGAGGGCACAAGTTCCCAGACTTGGACCCCAATATGAAGGCAGATATTGACAAATGGCGTTCAAGCAAGCAGGGAAGACTTCCAACTCTTCCTTCTTCTCCTGATAATGTCTAGTTTAACTTCAGGTGAATTGCCTTCATCCATTGTGAAGGAATTTGAAGGACGGACTGTAAAGATGAAAGAGAGAAAGAAATTTTTAATTGAATTGTTGTATATTTTGTATTGAGCTTTATAAATAAATAGAGGTACAATGAGCTATGTATGGAAAAATATATTGGATTGAGTTCTAAAAATAATCTAATTATAGATTTTGTGCAAGTATTTATTTTGTGCATGTATGGTAAGAAATCTGTCAATACTCCCTCTCAAGTTGGCGCATGGAGGTCCATAATGCCCAACTTGCGCGAAAAATGATGAAAAAGTTCATGTCCCAAAGCTTTGGTGAAGATATCGGCAACTTGCTCACTGGAAGAAGTGTAGAAAGCTTTGAGGAGGCCCGAGCGAATTTTGTCGCGAATAATATGGCAATCAATCTCAATGTGTTTGGTACGCTCATGAAATACAGGATTGTGTGCAATATATAGTGCAGATTGATTGTCACAATGTAGAGTGAATGACTTGGGATGAGAGACACCAAGATCAGTGAGAAGTTGTTTTAATCAAGTGAGTTCACAGGTTATGACGACCATGACTCGATATTCAGCTTCAGCGGAAGAGCGAGCAACTGTATTTTGCTTCTTGGTGCGCCATGAGATCAGATTGGTGCCTAACTGAATAAAGTAGCCGGTGGTGGAGCGGCGGGTGGTAGGACAGCTGGCCCAATCAGAATCTGTATAAGCTGTAACATGTGTACTGTTGGATGAAGGAAAGAAGATGCCTTGGCCGGGGCAGCCTTTGATGTAGCGGAGAACTCTGATAGCTGCAGTCATGTGGGGGACCCGAGGAGCATGCATGAATTGACTGAGTGTGTTGACTGCATAAACAATGTCTGGTCTAGTGATGGTCAGATAGATGAGACGGCCAACAAGGCGACGGTAAAGGCCAGGATCAGGGAGAAGGTCACCATCATGAGTATTAAGCTTTAAATGTTGCTCCATAGGA
This sequence comes from Magnolia changhungtana, assembly GCA_030180095.1. NCBI lineage: Eukaryota > Viridiplantae > Streptophyta > Magnoliopsida > Magnoliales > Magnoliaceae > Magnolia > Magnolia changhungtana. The sequence continues at coordinate 14,446,506 of JASAUF010000669.1, forward strand.
AAAAAAGTAGTCCGTGCACTAAGTTGTCCACTGTCAGAGAGAATGTCGAGAGTATATTTGCACTGATTAAGAAAGATGCCTTTGGGAGAGCGAACAACTTCGAGTCCAAGAAAGTACTTCAAGGAACCAAGGTCCTTCGTCTTGAAATGAGTGGAGAGAATTTTCTTAAAAAGCTCGATTTGAGAGATGTCGTTACCAGCAACCAGGATGTCATCAACGTAAATAAGGACAAAAGTGATGCTGGTGGAAGTGATGAGAGTGAACAAAGAATGATCCGCCTGAGACTGATGAAAACTAGCATCAAGAAGCCCAGAAGTTAGTTTAAAAGACCAGTTTCGGGAGTCTTATTTGAGGCAATAGAGGGATTTTCTGAGGCGATAGACACAGGTCTCCCCTGGAGGACAATATCCAGGTGGTGGTGTCGTGTAGACTTCTTCATCAAGATCGTCATGCAAGAAGGCATTGTTGACATCAAGCTGATGAATAATCCAATTTTTGGTAGCTGCAACTGCCAGTAAGCAGCGGACCGTGGTCATTTTGGCGACCGGAGCAAAAGTCTCATGGTAGTCAAGTCCTTAAACCTGAGTTTATCATTTGGCAACGAGTCGAGCTTTGTACCTCTCGATGGATCCGTCGTCTTTAAGTTTGGTTTTGAAAACCCATTTGCACCCGATGGGTTTCTTACCAAGAGGAAGAGGCTCAAGAGTCCAGGTGGAATTATCCTTTAAAGCACGAAGCTTAGCAGACATAGCCTCGCGCCAGTAAGAGTGGTGGATAACATCAGAATAGCATGATGGGTTAGTACAGGAGGTAAGAGCAGTCAAATAAGTAATATGTGAGGGGGGAAATGGGAATATGAAAGAAAAACAGACAAAGGGTGAGCAGTACTTGAAGCCGGTGAAGCAGGTGTAGATGCCGTGGGCACCGCATATAAGGTGGTACAGATATAGTCGTGAAGGTAGGCAGGTCGAGTAATGGTGCGGCGAGGGTGAGGAGCTGGTGAAGATGTGTTTAATAAAGTCGTGGGGGTTGAGAAATTAGGAGAGTTAGGGGACTCATGAGAGTTAGGAGAGGTTGAGGGATCAGGAGAAGGAGACATAATAGGTTCAGTGACGGGAAGAGGAATGATATGAGCGGGAAGGGAAGGAGTGTCAGTGTCAGGAAGATCTTGGAAAGGGAATGTTTGTTCGTGGAAGGTGACATCTCGACAGTAGAAGACGGATTGAGTATTGAGGTTGTAGAGCTTGTAAGCTTTATGTGTGCTTGGGTAGCCAAGAAAGACACATTTAGTGGCATGGAAAGAAAATTTGTCGCAGTGAGCGCTGAGGGTTTGTGCATAACAAAGACATCCGAATACCCGAAGATGATTATAGTTTGGAGGTTTATTGAGCAGAATTTCAAAAGGTGATTTATTTTGGAGAGTACGACTAGGGGTGCGATTGATGAGGTAAGCTGCGGTGAGAACACAATTACCCTAAAAAGGTAGAGGTAAGTGTACTTAAAAACGAAGACTACGGGCAACATTTAGAAGGTGCCGGTGTTTACCCTCCGCAACGCCATTTTGTTGAGGAGTTTCGACACATGTACGTTCATGAATGATGTCGTGATTGTGTAGGTATGTTTGAAATTGATGGGAAAGAAATTCTTGTCCATTATTAGTTCTAATAATTTTGACTGTGGTGTTAAGTTGATTGTGGACAAGAGCGAAGAAGTGCGTTAAATGGATGTAAGCCTCAGATTTAAAATGCATAAGATATACCCATGTGGCGCGAGAAAAATTATCAACAATTGTGAGAAAATAATGAGCACCACATAAAGATGCGGTGTGATAACCACCCCAAACATTACAAAAGATACTATTAAAACGAGAATCACTTTTATTGGCATAATTGGAAAAAGGTAATCTTGTATGTTTGGAACGAGCACAAACATCACATTCAGAAAGAGTACAAGAAGAATTAAAAATACTGGGAATAGTAAAACTGGAGGGATGTCCTAAACGTTGATGCCATAGGGTCTTATTAGCAGTAGATTAAGCAGCAAAAATGACAGGAGGGTCGGGGCGGTACACGTAGAGCCCGTTGCATAGATAACCCACTCCAATCGGCTTCATCAATTGAGGGTCCTGAAATAAATAAGTGTTAGATGAAAAAGAGATAACACAAGAATTATGAAGGGTAATTTGAAAAACTGAGAGTAAATTGAAGGACAAAAGTGAAACATAGAAAACGTATTTTAATTTGGGAGAAGGGGAAAAAATGTAAGAACCCAGCCCTTCGGCTGGGATATCTTGTCTTGTTGGAAGCCGAATGTGGTGAGAGGAGGCAAGAGGCTTCAAATCGGCAAAAGCATCGCGTTGGTGGCAGATGTGGTGGCTCGCACCATTGTCCACCACCTAATGGAGGCGCCGATTAAAGGAGAAATCAGATGGGGAGAAGAAGTTACCAGCGAAATTTGTAGGGGATGGATCATTTGGATGTTGCGACGGTGCGAGGAGGTTGAACAACTTATGATACAGCTCCGGTGACAATCCAGGGACCGGACTTGAAGTGGATGGAGTGAGAGAGACCAGATTCGCAGTCGATGGAGGTTGCCCTAAGATGAACGACCACGATTTGTTGGTGCGAGGCGCTCGGCCTGGAGGGTACCCGATGATGGTCCAGCAATGTTCACGAGTGTGGCCATCTTTGCCACATGCTGTGCACTTCTGATGTAGAACATGTTACAGAGATATTCCCAGCATGGTTGAGCCAAAAGGATGTGGACCGTAAATTGACTATAACTTTTGATCCAGTTATCGTTACGGGGTGTATAACCTATCAATCTTTACTGAAACGGGCCATCCGAGGTGAACCAACCCACAAAGTGGGTCACATCTATCCATTTTGTTAGAAAACACGCGCTTTCAGCTCAAAAACGAATTTTTAGAAATTTTTTTACTATTTTTAGTAATTCCGATTTTTTAATATTTTTTAGAGTTTTAGATTTTCTTTCCTTATAGAAATAACTTTTAGTTATACTAGGACTCTTCTAGAGAAAGTTTATTTTTAGAAATTAGGCCTTAGAAGAGTTTTATTAGAGTTAGAATTTTGCTATTTTTGGTAATTACAAATTTTAGTTTATTTTTTCTATATTAATGGTGTAAGGAGACACATTAAGCAATTATTAATGATTAATTAATCAATTTCGAATTTCTTAGAATTTATTTCTATTTTCTGTTTTCTTTTCTCGTGGATTCGAGAAGTCTCTGTGAGGAGTCCAGAGAAGCTCCATGGATTCGGAGTAGTTATCCTCATCACGTTCATCCCTGCGTTAATTGGTATCAGAGCGAGGCTTCCCCTCGGGCCGATGACAAACAATGAAGGTATGAATCAAAATCCTGTGGACGGTGATACAGAGATTCATTATCTTTTGGAAAGAATGGAAGCTTTTCACCGAAAGAGTCAGTTGACTATGCAAGGGCTGTAGGCAACCCTCAACCGTATTGTGGATGCACTAATTCCGCCTCGAGCTCCAAGTGATGCTCAACTGCCTGTGGCCGCTGTATGACACAACCTTAATTTCTATAAAGCACCATGAGATGATGGTAAATCACAGGCCACCGCTTCAATTATGAGGAAGTCGTTATATATGCCAATGGTAGAAATAGAATTACAGCGAGACAACATCTTTCGAACAATGTGCATTGCATACCAAAAAGTCTGCAATGTGATCATCGATGTCAAGAGCGATGAGAATTTTGTGTCGAAAATAATGGTGGAAAAACTACAACTGAAAACAGAAAGACACCCATCTCCATACATGATTGGATGGATCAAGGAGGTCAACAAAATAGAAGTAACTGAACGATGCCGTATATCTTTTTCCATTGGTAAATATTATAAGGATGAAGTAATATGTGACGTGGTCGACATGGAAGCTTGCCACATATTACTTGGTCAACCTTGGTAAAATAATATTAATGTTACACATAGGGATCGGGATAACCTATATATTTATCTTTATTAAAGATGGTAAAAAGATTATCCTCGGCCCTATGGGAAGGGAGAACCAACCCAAGACTTCTAAGGTTGAGGAATAGTCTCTTACAACTGAATAGGCTTTTGTTAAACAATATGAGGAAACAAGACATATATATCCATTAGTTGAAAAGAAAGAATATATGGAGCCTGTGAATATCCCAGAAGATTTGAAGCCAATGTTTCAGGAGTTCAAGGAGATTGTGCTCGATGAACCCCCCAATAAGTTGCCTCCCATATGAGATATACAAAATCACGTTGATCCTGTCTCAGGGGCAAGTCCGCCTAATTGCCCACATTATCAGAAAAAATATGAGGTCTTAAAGACAGATGTGAAGGAACTGATTAATATTAGTCAGGTCAAGGAAAGCATGAGTACATGTATTGTGTCAGATGTGAAGGAACTGATCAATATTAGTCAAGTCAAAGAAAGCATGATTACATGTATTGTGTCAGCTCAAGAGCTTAATGCCAAGTACAAAAAAAGGGCTAATGAACATCAGCGTCAGAAGTTATCTCAGACTCATGTGCCAAGTCTCTTGCATAACTCAAAGATGAGTTTTTTTCAAGTGGAGGGGTCTAATGTAGAACATGTCACAGAGATATTCCCAGTATGGTTGAGCCAAAAGGAGGTGGACTATAAATTGACCATAACTTTTGATCCGGTTATCGTTACGGAGCGTACAACCTATCAATCTTTACTGAAACGGGCCATTCGAGGTGAACTGACTCACAAAGTGGGTTGCATCTATCCGTTTTGTCAAAAAACGCGCGCTTTCAGCTTAAAAACGAATTTTTAGAAAATTTTTACTATTTTTAGTAATTCCGATTTTTTAATATTTTTTAAAGTTTTAGATTTTCTTTCCTTATAGAAATAACTTTTAGTTATACTATGACTCTTTTAGAGAAAGTTTATTTGCAATTTTTATTTTTAGAAATTAGGCCTTAGAAGAGTTTTATTAGAATTAGGATTTTTATTAGAGGTAGAATTTTATTATTTTTAGTAATTATGAATTTTAGTTTATTTTTTTCTATATTAATGCTGTAAGGAGACACATTAGGCAATTATTAATGATCAATTAATCAATTTCGAATTTCTTAGAATTTATTTCTATTTTCTGTTTTCTTTCCTCGTGGATTCAAGAAGTCTCTGTGAGGAGTCCAGAGAAGCTCTGTGGATTCAGAGTAGTTATCCTCATCACGTTCATCCCTGCGTCAACTTCAGAGGGGGTCGTGAGCGAGTAGCCATTGCCATCGTTTCAGAGGATGATGGTTAAAGGTTGAGGAGTCTTTGTTGTTCTTCTTGAAACAAGATTGAGAAGACTTTGCTTATTGAGGGAAGTGGATCCATGGCCAGGATTTGGGTCCAAAGAGGAGCAAAAGAATCATTGAGCCCAAGAAGAAATTGGAAAACACGTTCATCATCAACCTGTTTTTGCAGGTCTTTGATGTTAGTTGTGGTTTAGAGATGGCCAAGTTCATCCCAAATCTGTTTGATTTGGTTGTAATAATCATGGACAGAATTCGTGGTTTGTTGCAGGGAGGAGAGGGCTTGTTTTAGGTGATAGATGTGGGCATTGTTTCCATGACAGAAACGGGAAGAGAGGTCGCGCCAGACATTGCGGGGATCTATATGATATTCGAGGGAATTGGCGAGGGAAGGACTGATGGAGTTGATGATCCAGGTAAGGACCATATCCTTCGTTTGGTTCCACTGAGTGTATTCTGGTTTGGTCGGTTCAGGGGGTGTGAGGGTGCCATCGACAAAACCAAATTTGTTCTTGGCATTAAGGGCTCTTGTCATGGCTTTTTTCCATTTGAGGTAGTTGTCGCCTCTGAGAAAGCCATTGACGAGAATTAAACTAGGAGAATTTGAGGGGTGAAGAAGATAAGAGGAGGGGATGGATGGGGTGTTGTTGTCGGCCATGACAGAATGGGTTGATCTTTTTAGGCTCTGATACAATGTAAAGATGAAAGAGAGAAAGAAATATTTGATTGAATTGTTGTATATTTCGTATTGAGCTTTACAAATAAATAGATGTACAATGAGCTATGTATGGAAAAATATATTTGATTGAGTTCTAAAAATAATCTAATTTCAGATTTTGTGTAAGTATTGATTTTGTACATGTATGGTAAGAAATCTGTCAATATGGACCTAAAGAATGAAAGCAGATCATCATTCTGTTCGTAGTTGATACTAAGATAAACGTAGTAATATAGTCCTCGTGTGGCTTTTTGTATTACTATAGCAGTGTGCATCGCATCTAGAATGCATTACTCATCAAGGCAGTTAATTCTTCATGCATGGGATTCAAATGAAAATTTTATATATATATATATATATATATATATATATATATATATAAAGGATTTTTGGTAATATAAAATAGTAAAAATTCAGGATGTTACACCGCACTAGGTTGCCATCTTCATCCATGCTTCTAGGAAGGTTGGAACTAAAAACCTCATAGTCATCTCTACGAATAGACTAGGGGAAAAGCAAGCAGGGTTGAAGACATCATCTGCATTTATATAATTTCTTTTAGGACTCAAGAATAAAAGGGATTGATGGGACGACCTAAAAATCCAAATTATATGGTAGGATATAGTTTAGGATTCTCTCTCTAACACAAACTTTATGACCAACTGGCCCTTCGACAGCTGCAACCAAGCAAGTAGGCTATTCAGCGGGGGAACTGTTGCCAAAGTAAGAGCTTTTTGGGGAGAAGGAGCATTAGTCTACATGCTCATTGATGCCTTTTATGGAGTTTCGTCCTCTTTCGAGGATACTGGTAAAAGGGTAGGCGAACTATTGATCGACCAAAATGCAATACTCTTCCAAAGGATCAAGAGATCAAGACCATAGATAACTCTTTTTCTATTTGGATACATTTTAAAATTTTCCTGACTTCATTAAGATTATTTGATTTTTCTCTTAGAAAGGCTACTCAAGTATATTTAGTGTAGCCATCAACTACGACCAGAAAATATTTCTTTCCGCCTCTACTCTCCGTTCTAGTTGGTCCGACTAAATCCATATGGAGAAGTTTAAGAGGTCTGACCATGGCTAAGGAGTTCGCTTTCTTGTGACTACTCCTAATTTGCTTGCCAATTCGACATGTGCCACAAACTTTTTCTATCTTTTTTAATTTGGGTAGGCCACGTAAGTGATTTTCTTTTGCTCAATTTATATAGATCTTTATAGTTTATAGATAGTAGATAATATTAATTAAAAGAATGTGACAGTTGAAGCAAAGGACTTATTCGATTAGATACCTTTGCTAGTGGAAAAGTCAGTCACACCTTCGCACAATAAAGTGAAAGGAGAAATTGGGCATCCGACAATCTCTAGTTCAACGTTCGAAGTGGGTTACCGATCCCTAATAGAGATACTGCCTGGAGGACAGGCCTACTTGATCGTACTATTATCAACATCGAAAGAAGGCGCCTCGATTGGCCATTTCCCTTTCTTGGCCCTTGCCACCAAAATGGAAGTTGACTAGGAAACATGACTGTTCGGGGATGGAACATCACAATCTATTGAAGCTGAGGCGACCGAGATGCCCCTAAGGCTGACGAAGCTTATAGAGGATGAGACATCTGAGAGATCATAACAAGAGAACAATGACTTTGAACGATCAACCGAAAGGCAGAGCTTAAACCTCGATTGGAGGAAGCGGTTGTCTTTACTTGACGAGGAAGTGGTGGAAAAAGGTAGTTACACTCAACTGTGATCGACAAATAGGGGTGTACACAAACTGAGCTAGCTCGGTCAACTTGCTCGAATCGGCTCAAAAAAGCTCAAATCGGCTCGGTTCGAAGCTGAGTTCAATCTGAGTCAAGCTGGTTTTTAGAGCTCGAAAATGAGTTCGAGCTGGCCCTAGCTCAACTTGACTTGGTTCGATATATAGCTCGAACCTGGCTCGACTCAGATCAACTCGAGTATTCTCTGATGTTGCTCACCAAGTGTTTGATGAAATGACTCAACGAAGTGTTAGCCGGTGGCAATGAAGGTATGTTTCATCAAAACAAATCTCCTTTTTTCTTGATTTTGATGTTGCTTATAAGGTATTTGATGAAATACCTGTAAAACCGCTGCTAGTGTTTTACATTCAGTGAGAATTTGAAGGTGCAGTCCATGTGTTTGTGAAAATGCTGTATAGGCAAACTCGACTCGAACCAGCCCAAGCTGCTGACCGAACTGAGTCGAAGACTGAACTGAGTCGAGCTGGCTAGTCAAGCTCAAGGACTGAGCCGAGCCGAGTTAGAGCCAAGGTTAGCTAGTGGCCGAGCCGAGTCGAGCTGAGGCTAGCTTGACTCGGTTCGACTTGACCCCTATCAACAAAGGATATCTTCTCCAATATGTTTTTCACTTATCCCAACATTGGGCCTATTTCATTTTTCAATGCAAGTGTAAATACATGGTAAATGGCTAATTATGACGCTTTCACGCATTTGAAAATTTTTGGGAATTCCTGCCTTGGAAACCGGTTCAGAAGTACCTTGGAAACCGGTTCAAAAGTACTAATTAAATTTTTTGGACCTCATGGTGATGTATATGATATATCTGTTCCGTCCATCCGTTTTACCACAACATTTTGAGATATGAGCCGAAAAATTATGTAAATCCAATACTCAAGTGGCCCACACTAAAAGAAACAGTAGCCCTTAGAAGTTTTTAATGATAAGTGTTTGATTCACTTTTTTCTGTAGCGTGGTTCATTGGAGCTTTGGATATGCCTCATTTTTTGGCTCATGCCATAAATTCAGTTGGCATAATGGATGAACGGTATAGATAAGTGAAATGCATCACAGCGAGACCCACAAATATTTTGTAATGTTTTTCATTTTTGTGTTCAAAAAGTAGGTATTCAAATCAAGTACGGATGAAATGTTGTAAATGTACAGGAAAATAATTATTACCCCCTTTGCAGGGTATTGACCAATGCACTGGAAAATCAAACAAGCTCAAATGTTGTAAATGCACAGGAATGTTGTGAAGGTTGAAAGAAAGCGCAGGATGAAAGGATACATGAAATTGAGTCTTTAAAATCAGCCTAAATAGACACTAATTCTTCAGCTAAAGGGAGTGCATTCCTCGAGAATACACAAGGGTAGAGGAAGGCCTCAAATTAATCCAAATTGCCAAGTGTTGATGCAAAAATCTGGTCCACCCTCTTTAGACCTTCGAGTACCTGCACAGGAAGAAGACAAAGGAGACCCTAGCTAGAGTAGGGGACCCTCCAATGCCAAAGTCAGGCTAGGAATCTGGGTCTTATTGTATTGAGGGGTTCTGGGAAAGAGTTTTTACGTACCTTTCAAGATGATGGAGGTCCTTCATTTATAGATGCGAGAGGATCCTGTCGTGTGAGGATTCTCCTCTTAGTATCGTGTGAGGAATCTCCTCCCAGTATCGCGGAGATTGGATTTTGCCCGTTTCTAGTCTCTATCCGATCCCGTGTCCTTCGGGATCGGAGATCTCTTTTTCGAGATAATCGGGATAGCATTTTGCTTTACCCCATCTTTCCTTGATCCGGTTCAGCCGGCTCTGATCTGATTAAGTGAATCGGCCCGACACATGCCCAGGTTGCTGGTTCGTCGTCCGAGCCAACTTAATTTGTCTCGGTTTAGTTGGTTTATAACCTTCCCTCGGATTCAACGTATCCTTCGGCAACCCGAGGCACCAAGTCCGAGTCTCCGGACTTCGTACTTTTTGTCCCCAACATAAGCCCCCTTACTCCTTGTGTTTCCTATGACACTACGGAGTAGCGAGTTTTTGATTCGGTTCGCAGCCAAGTCCGAGGTAATAATTAGGCATTTAATGCATTTAGTGTCGTCTTTGATGGGAGACGGTTCACTTCCTGACATCGCGTGCGCCGACAGCCGTCAAATCGTTCACCCTGCCAATGAGTGTTGGACACGTAGCAAAGGCATTAACGTCGTCAATCAGCGTGCTCCACGTGTCGAGCGGGGGAGTCGATGTAGGCATCGAATCATTTTCTCATTAATTGCTCCCGCCACGTGGCAATCTTATAAAAGGATGGGGGGTCCCGCACTTCAAATCTCTACTGCTACTCCTCTCGCTTTTCATTCCCTTTAGAGTTTGGTTCTTTTCTTCCTTCCTCTTTTCTTTACTGTCAGCGGCTCCTTCCACCATTTTCGTTTTCCTTCCTCCCTCCGGTGAGTCCTTCCCTCTTCTTTAGTTATCAATAATGGCAGCGCGAGGTTCTCAAAGTCCCCGGGAGGAAACTTCCGGAGACGAAGGTGAAGCGCAACGTTTCTGGGACGTTGCGAAATCGCCCTCCGTACTGACGGAGATAGCAGTTTATGCAAATGCTGCTTTTCTCTCTGAGAGAACCACTGGAGCTCCGGCGGAACGCCCTACTTCTGTTGGTCCTTCTCGCGGCGGGTCGTCCTTGATAACCCGCCCAGGGAGGCCCAATCCTCCAATGGATTTGGAAGAGGAAGAAGAGGAGGAAGAGGAAACGTTGATTGCCGAAGGAACCTCTAGGTTGGCTCTCGTTGATAAGTCGGCGCAGGCCGAGTCCGAAGGAGAAGAGTCGGGGGATGAACTAAGCGGCCCGGTCCCTTCAGTTTTGACCGAGGCAGATTTGGATAGGATCCGAATCGGGTATCACATCCCTGAATCGGTTATCACTTATCTCCCCCGTCCGAATGACTTACCGGACCATCCTCCTGCTGGGCGGTCGCGATCTACCAAGTCTCGATGCAATGCAGCTTACGTCTGCCCCTTCAGCCCATTGTCCGAGGCATTTTATCTCGTATTCAGATTGCTCCTGGACAAATAGTTCCGAATAGGTGGAGGAACTTATTCGGATGTGCAGTGTTGTGGGCTGAATTGGAACAGCCACCGCTGACAGTTGACGAATTCATCCACTTGTATCAAGTGCGCGTAAATCCAAACTATCCCGGCTTTTATGTCTTCGCTGCTTGGCGGGGCAAAGGTGGCTCCTTAATAACCGACCCTCCCACTTCCAACAAACATTGGAGAGAACGTTGGTTTTGGGCCTGTGGCCGCTGGGAGACGGCTGAATCTGGGTTCTACGAGGCTCGTGTTCCTCGGGCGTTTCAGAAAGCAAGTGACTCGGCATCTCTCTTTTACCCTTTTTGTTTTCATAATGCTTTGAGTCTGACGGACTTATGTCTGGCAGATATCCCGAAGAAGCGGCAAAAGCTAGGATCCAGTGCTTTAGCTCGGATCAAGGAGTTGAGGACGTTGGATCCGGCAGATCGGTCCTGGAAGGTGCTCTTACAGCCAGAGCGCCTTCATCTTGCAGGTCTAGACTCGGCCGTCACAGGTAATTGATGATGTATCTTCATGTGTTTTCTGAACATTATCTGACCTACTTCGTCTTTTTTCAGATTTGGCCGAAGCTCGACCCCATCTTAAAACCATTCCTGAGTCGGTTTCCTCAGAGATGACTGGAGCTCGGCCTCCCCTTAGGGCAGTTTCGAAGATAAAGGCTCCTCCGCGATCAGTTCTACTGTTCGAGCCTCGGCCACTAAAGAAACAGAGAGTGGTACGGAAGGAAAAGGAACCTGCAGGTTCTACTGCCCCTACTGTGGTCGTGCTTTCTGATCCAGAGGAGAGGCCGGAAGTGAGGGAGGCTGAAGCCGTGGAGCCTCAGACGGCGTCCAACTCGGGACATGTTACAGCGGATGTTCCGAGGCAGGTGGAGGAGGCGAGGGCTACGTCCTCTAGGGGGAAGCGGGCCAAGAGGAGCCGTCAGCCTTACGTACGGTAGTGTCGGGGATGGTCCTTTGGGCCTTGGCTCATGGGAGTGAAAAAGAATTTATCAGCCTCTACAACGCTCCTATGACACAAACTGTCGGCCATGCGGCGAGGGTGCTCTTTGAACTCACTCCCTGCTTGGTTAAGGCGTGCAAGGAATTATCTTCGACCCATCGGCTGTAGACTCTCTTGTCGGAAGCAAAGGGGCGACGCGAAAATGCCGAGATACAGGTCAGTGTTTTGATGGGCGAGGCGGCCCTTGCCCGGAAAGCTGCCGAAGACGTAAAAGCTGAGGCGGCCTTCGCCAGGAGAGCTCTCGAGGATGCACAAGCCGAGGTTGCTCGAGTGTTGGCTCTTCTATCCAAGGCTGAAGAAAAGAACCGGTGGATCCTCGAAGTTCACGCTTCTTGTGGAGAGGCCTTGGCTCAGGCTAAGCTTGAGGCGGCAGGGCTTATCCAACAAGCCAAGGAGAAGACCCACGAGGCCGAGAAGGCCAGGGATCAAGCTGTTCAAGCCTTCCTTGAGTCTAAGGAGTTCGAGGACGAAAGGGATCGTCTGTTCCAAGGCGGATACTTGGAATGTGTTAACGATATGAAGAAGACTTTCCCTAACCTCGATCTTTCAGGAATTGAGGGAGGAGGAGCCTCGGAATCTGAGGATCCTGATGCTAGTCCCGCTAATGTCACTACTGATGTTGCAGTTAGGGATAAGGCTGGTACTTCCGAACATGCCTCGGGAGTCATTCCCGCCGAGGGACAGTAACAGGCCCTTTTTTTTTTATGTAAAAACATTTGGTAGATAAATGAAAGATAGCACTTGGTTTTATTCATATGATTTGACTTTAATCTTTCTTAGTTTGGAGTCTTTAAGCTTTGACTAAGGTGCTCAGCGTTCCAAGGATGAGGCAATGATTGTCCGTTTAAGTCTTCTAGCCGATATGTTCCCGGTCGGATGGTACCCAAGACAATGTAGGGTCCTTCCCAGTTGGGTCCCAACGTACCCGATCCAAATTCCTTGGTATTAGGAAATACTTTTCGGAGAACCATATCTCTCATTCGAAACTGTCTGATCTTAACTCGGGTATTGTAGAACCGAGCTACTTGTCGTTGCCGGGCCTCCGTGCGCAGCCGTGCCACTTCCCTTTGTTCGTCCAGAAGGTCGAGCTCGAATGTTAGGAGTTCTTCATTTTCTTCCGCATTGAACGAAGTGACTCGAACCGAAGATAACCCGATTTCGACGGGAGTGACGGCTTCCGAGCCATAAGCAAGTGAGAATGGAGTTTCTCCTATGGCGGTTCGAGCTGTAGGTCGATATGCCCAAAGAATTTTCGGGAGTTCTTCAGCCCATGCTCCTTTGGCCCGGTCAAGCTTAGTCCGGAGATGTTACTTGATAATCTTGTTAACCGCCTCAACTTGTCCATTCGTCTGAGGATGATGGGGTGAAGAGTACACATTTCTGATTCCGAGGTTGTCGCACATCTCGCGAAAGCTTCTATTATCAAATTGCCTTCCATTGTCAGTAATAATGGTACGGGGTACTCCGAACTGGCAGATAATGCTTTTCCACACAAAGTCGGTAATCTTCTGTTCGATTATTTTAGTTAATGGCTCTGCCTCGGCCCACTTCGTGAAATAATCCACGGCCACCACGGCAAACTTGGTCTGACCTTTTTCCATAGGGAGTGGACCTATAATGTCGACCCCCCACTGTGCGAAGGGCCAAGGACCAGTCATTGGCGTCAGTACCTCGAGAGCTTGCCTCGGAATCACTGCGAATCTTTGACATTTGTCGCACCTTTGGACGAGCCTGCGAGCGTCGTGTTGGATAGTTGGCCAATAATATCCCTGTCGTAGGACCTTATGGGCGAAAGATCGACCTCCAGAATGGTTTCCGCAGATTCCTTCATGGATTTCACGCAACACATAGTTCGCCTCGCTGGGCTTGAGGCATCGTAGCAACGGAGCATAGTAACCTTTTTTGTATAGGGTTCCGTTGAGTATAGTGTAACGGGAGGCTCGGATCTTAATTTGCCGAGCCTCGGCACAATCTTCAGGCAGCTTTTCCTTGTCGAGGTATTGGACGATTGGATCGATCCAGGAAGGTTCCAAGTCAATCACATTGACGACCGAGCTAACTGGTTCGTCAATACTCGGCTTAACGACGTATTCGATAGGAACAGACCTGGGTATGTCATCTTCATCGGCAGAGGCGAGCTTTGCTAATAGATCGGCTTTGCCGTTTTTTGTCCGAGGGATCCGAGTGACAATACAAAGTTGAAATCCGCTGATCATCTCCTTCGCTTTTTCCATGTACTCTCTTAATTGGTCTTTCCGTGTTTGATAAACACCGGTGACTTGATTAACAACCAACTGAGAATCGCTGAAAACATTTAGGTGTGTCACTCCCATGCTAGCTACGAATCGGAGGCCGAGTAACATCGCTTCTTATTCGGCTGTATTGCTTGAAGCTTGGAATCCAAGTTGTAAGGCATATTGCATATAGGTATGATCAGGAGTTTCCAGCACTACCCCAGCCCCACTTGCCTTAGAGTTGGAAGAACCGTCGACGTACAGTTTCCAGGGAACTTGGCCGGGTAGGGTGGATGGAGAAGCTGTGGTCGATACTTTGGCGTTCTCGGTCATATTAGTGATCAAGAGGTCGGTTGGCGGCGTTACCTCGGTGATAAAATTAGCTACAGCTTGCCCTTTGATGGCTGCTTTCGGCCTGTACTGAATGTCGAATTCACTGAGTTCAATGCCCACTTCGTGAGTCAGCCGGAAGCCTCTGGTTTCTGTAAAACCTGGTGAAGTGGAAGATCGGTCATCACGATAATGGTATGGGCATGGAAATACGGCCTAAGTCGGCGCGAGGAAATTATTAGAGCTAAGGTTACTTTTTCCAAGTTTGGGTATCTCGTTTCTGCTGGCAATAACGCTTTGCTGACATAATAGACCGGTAATTGCTTTCCTTCGGATTCTCGTATCAGGGCCGAGCTAACCGCTGCCTCGGATACCGCTAGGTAAAGCAGCAGAGACTCCCCTGACTCGGGCTTTGATAAGAGAGGTGGAGAACCGAGATATGATTTTAATTGTTGGAATGCCGCTTCACATTCTTCTGTCCAATTCATTGTCTGTTGTCCTTTCAACTGTTTGAAGAAGGGGAAACATTTATCCGTAGTTCTGGACAGGAACCGATTAAGCGCCGCTACTCATCCAGTCAGCCTTTGAATGTCTTTAACTGTTTTGGGAGATTCCATATCAAGCAAAGCTTTTATTTTCTCAGGGTTTGCCTCTATTCCTCGCTGACTAACCAAGAAACCGAGGAACTTTCTGGAGCTCACCCCAAAGGCGCACTTACTCGGATTCAGTTTCATCCGAAATTTCCGTAGGATGAGGAACATTTCCTCTAAATCATCTATATGGTCTGCCGCGTGTATACTTTTGACGAGCATGTCGTCAATGTATACTTCTATGGTTCGGCCTATAAGCCGAGCAAATATTTTATTAACTAATCTTTGATAAGTCGCACCTGCATTCTTCAAACCAAATGGCATCACTCGGTAGCAATAAAGGCCTTTGTCAGTGACAAAGGTAGTTTTTGATTTATCTGATTGATGCATTACAATTTGATTATATCCTGAATATGCATCCATGAAACTAAGAAGTTCATGCCCCGCGGTACTATCCACTAACTGGTCTATCCTTGGAAGAGGAAAGCTATCCTTCGGGCAGGCTTTATTTAGGTCGGTATAATCAATACAGACTCGTCACTTCCCGTTGGATTTCTTCACGAGCACGACATTCGCGACCCATTCTGGATAATATATCTCTTCTACGAAGTTTGCCTGTAGGAGCTTGCTGACCTCTTCATCAATGACAGCGTATCGTTCGGGGCCGAGCAGTCGTTGCTTCTGTCGGATCGGTCGATAGGTCGGATCGATATTGAGTCGGTGAGTAACCACGGACGGGTCGATCCCGGGTATATCTGCATGGCTCCAAGCAAACACGTCAGCGTACCTGCGGAGCAGGGCTATCAACTTTTCTTTCAAGGGGGACCGTAAAGATGAGCCAATTTGCATTGTTTTGGATCCATCTGTCTCCACCAAGGGAACTGAGAGAAGATCTTCAACTGGCAGCCCTCATTCATGATTTTCGCCCCGGGGGTCCAATGATTTGATGTCGATATGTCGATCAGAGTTTTTTCGGCGGGGCCTTTTACGGCTGCCACGTAACAACGTCTCGCATCTTGCTGGTCTCCTTTAACAACTCCGACTCCCGACTCAGTCGGAAATTTCAGTGAAAGATGGTATGTAGATACCATGGCCTGGAGGAGACTTAAAGAAGGTCGGCCAAGTATGGCGTTGTATACTAAAGGTTGATTGACGACCAAGAATTCGACCATTGTCGTCGCCTGGCACGGGAAATTACCAGCGGTGAGTGGTAGCGAGAGGATCCCCTCAGGTAGTACTTGTCCCCCAGAGAAACCGATGAATGGGGTATGAACCGGACGTAGCATGGATTGCTTAATCCCCATTTTGTCGAATGCCTGAGTGAATAACACGTCTGCTGATGATCCCGTGTCGATGAGTATCCGGAATACCTTTCGGTTAGCGATAGTCAGGGTGACAACCAACGCGTCGTCGTGGGGGTGATGGATACCTTAGGCATCCTCCTCCGTGAAGGAATTGCAGTACTTTTCTCTTTTCTTTTCCTTTGTAGGCCGAGCTATAATCATGAGCTCGGACTCGGGTTAATTGAGTTTTCTCGCATGATTCCTTCGAGCATTGTTTGAATCGCCCTCGCCCCGCGGACCGCCGATAATAGTCCGAATTTCTTCTATAGGTTGATTATCAGTCGAACGCTCTTCAGCTACCCCGGTTTTGACCACGTATTCTTTGAGTCGGCCTTCCTTTATGAGTCGTTCGATCTCTTCCTTTAGGTTATAGCAATCACTTGTGTTATGCCCGTGATCTCGATGATAATGGCAATATTTGTCCTTGCTCCGCCGGTTGGGATTACCCTTGAGCTTATTGGGCCAGTTGACAAAGCCTTTGCTTTTGATTTCCATCAGCACCTGCTCCTGAGTCTTGTTCAGGGGAGTATATGTGAAAAATCTTCAGTCTGGTCGTTTGCCCGACCTTCGCTCATCGCGCGCTTGATCATCCTTGCGCTTCTTTCCTCCAGTCGAATCGGCTTCTTTTTTTACCGATTCTTTGACTAAGGATTTAGTCTCACGCATGATCCGCGTTTCTTCGGCGTTTGCATATTTATCCGAGCGTGCCATAAACTCTACTAGAGTATCGGGCGAATTTTTGTCTAGAGACGCCAGAAACGGCTTGTCTCTGACTCCTTGCATGAGTGCATTGAGTGTCATTTCTTCTGAATATTTTCGAACCTGAAGAGATTCGAAGTTGAAACGCTTGATATAATCTTTCAATAGCTCTCCCTGCTTTTGAACTATGTTGTTCAAATGTGCGGGGGGCTTTAATTTCTTTTTTCCGCCGATGAAGTTAGTGAGAAAGGCGTCGCTTAGCTCAACGAATGAGCTGATGGATCTTGGTTTCAACTGTTTGAACCAGAGTCGAGCTACATCGGTCAACGTAAGAGAGAAGACTCGACACATCACTGCATCTGAGGCATCGTGGAGCTCCATGTAGGTTCTGAAGCATTCGATATGCTCTGTTGGGTCGGTTTTACCAGTGAAAGGAGTGATTTGAGGTAATCGAAACCTTTCAGGCAACCGGGCCTGCATTATCTCGTCAACAAAAGGGGACGCCTTTGCCTCGGATCTGATCGGATACGTATTCCGGCCCTGCTTCATGTTCGCCATCTCTTTCGCCATTTCTTCCCGCACTTCTCTTTTAAAGTTTTGAATGTCGGCTTTCCAAGGCTCACCGCTCTCCGCCGTGCCTTCAATGGAAGGTCGGTTACGCCTTCTTCGCTTTATCTCGTGTCGAAGATCGGTCGGAGGCAAGGATGCGTTAACCGACTGAGCCAGAGATGGTTCAGAAATACCTTGGGGTTAACTCAGCCGGAACGACTGCAGCGCAGAAGGTTGAGGATCGGCCACCCCAGTCGGGACATGTGCCGTCTCCCCTTGGGGAGGCGGAGGCGGTAGCATTTGCTGATACATTCGTTCCAACATCTACTTCATCATATTCATATCGGATCGGATTTCTTGAACCTTCTGGTCCAACCGTCCATCGTTCCGAGCCCGCTGGTTATTATTTGCTCCGGTCGTCCCTCGTTGGCGGTTTTTAGGTGGGTTCTGGGCCGCCGGAACTGCTATTGAGCCCGCTGGCCCTGTAACCGCGATTTCATTCAGATCTTCTTCTGGGACCGTCCTTCTAGTCATCACCATGAGAATAAAATTCCAATATAGGAATATGAAATGGCTTTTCGTACGGTTCCCACAGACGGCGCCAAACTGTTGATGCAAAAATCTGATCCACCCTCTTTAGATCTTCGAGTACCTGCACAGGAAGAAGACAAAGGAGACCCTGGCTAGAGCAGGGGACCCTCCGATGCCAAAGTCAGGCTAGGAATCTGGGTCTTATTGTATTGAGGGGTTCTGAGAGAGAGTTTTTGGGTACCTTTCAAGATGATGGAGGTCCTTCATTTATAGATGCGAGAGGATCCCGTCGTGTGAGGATTCTCCTCTTAGTATCGTGTGAGGAATCTCCTCCCAGTATCGCAGAGATTGGATTTTGCCCGTTTCTAGTCTCTATCAGATCCCGTGTTCTTCGGGATCGGAGATCTCTTTTTCGAGATAATCGGGATGACATTTTGCTTTACCCCGTCTTTCCTTGATCCGGTTCAGCCGGCTCTGATCCGATTAAGTGAATCGGCCCGACACATGCCCAGGTTGCCGGTTCGTCGTCCGAGCCAACTTAATTTGTCTCGGTTTAGTTGGTTTATAACCTTCCCTCGGATTCAATGTATCCTTCGGCGACCCGAGGCACCAAGTCCGAGTCTCCAGACTTCGTACTTTTTGTCCCCAACACCAAGCATATAATAAGGATGGATAAAATTCCATCCGTTCTTTACATTCAAACCACAACTGGGAAGACACCATCGATCCTAAAATGGTGGGCATTCAATTTTCATTATTTTTCGTGGTGTGATCCGCCTGAGATTTGGATCTCCTTGAGTTTTGGAACAGCGTCCTAAATTGGTATGAGAAAATGTACGAATGTATATATAACACGTTTATCAAGAACGAGCCACGGTCAGGATAACACCTTGTAACGTTTTACTCGGGTAACATCTAATCCACTGCCTTAACTTTAACCAACGACTTTTTTATTTTCTTACCCACCTGTCGTTTTGCCGGAACATTCATATCCTTGAAATGGAAAGTGTTGAGAAAAGTCTTAAATCTGAAGGTTTTGAGGTTGTTCGACCAGTCATGGGAAGCTTCGACTAGTTGTGAGAGGCGCTCGACCGGTCGTAGGTTCGAGCCTTGGCACGACTCAAAGTCCAGCGAGTTTTTGCTGTTTTTTACTGTAGCTACGACTGGTCGAGGGTCAGCTACGACTGGTCGAAGGTGGGCTACGACCAGTCGAAGACTCGCTACGACTAGTCGTAGGTTACGTAGTTTGTTCCACGATTTTGCACGAAACTGCGAATTTGAGTCCTTTCGCAACTGAGATGCGGAAGGGAAGTTTCCTAAACTATAAATAGGTGTTCCTAGGGTTTTTCTAGGGTATGGTAATGTATGCAAAAGCTTTCTTAAGGGTTCTAGGGTTTCCAAAGGGTGTAGCAAGGGTGAGATTCGAGGTTGTTCGAATCGGGTAAGTCTTTTCTCTTTGTAATTGATGCTTTCATAGTGGTGATCTGTCGCTTTGTGCCGTGGTTTTTTCCCGCAAGGGTTTTCGCATTCGGTTGGGGCACAGATCTGAATCTGAGGGATTAGTAATAATGACAAGCGCTAGGTATGATATTGAGAAGTACTCAGGGAAAAATAATTTTGAGTTATGGAAGATCAAGATGATGAGTTCCTTAATCAAGCAAGGGGAAGATGGTGCTCTTGAGGAGCGGAAGTCCACTATGACTGATGGTGATTGGAATACTCTGGATAAGAAGGCATTATCATCGATCCGTTTATGTCTCACGGATGAGGTTCTCTACAACGTCATGAGGGAGAAAACTGCGGTTAAGTTATGGGCGAAGTTAGAGGATGTTATTACAAAGAAATCCTCTGAAAATCGCCTGCACTTGAAGCGGCAGTGGTATAACTTCAAGATGGCAGAGGGTGAAGATCTGGAGGCTCACATCAGCAACTTTAATAAATTGGTTTGCAAATTGCTAGATATGGAGGAAGTGATGAAAGATGAAGAACAGGCATGTATGTTGTTGAATTCTCTCCCGGCGTCTTTTGAGGCATTCAAGGACATTATGTGCAGCACGAACAAAACCCTGAGTGTCGATACCGTTATCTCGGCCTTTCAAGGGAAGGCTATGAGACAACTAAATAGCGACATGGGGACGTCTTCTAATGCACTGTTTACAGTGGGTAGGAATTCTGAACAAGGTACAGGTTCTTCAGGTTCTAGATCCAAATCCAGGGGCAAGGGCAAAGGAAAGGTAAAGTGCTGAAACTGTGGGAAGGAAGGACATGTGAAGAAGGATTGTGGAAATCCTAATTCGCAGAGGGAAGATTTTGAGGCTTCATGCAGGGAGGCCAATACTGCCATGTCAGATGGATGTGATGGTGATGTTCTATCTGTGTCTACACTCAGACGGTCATACGATGATCGTAAGGATGAGTGGATGCTAGACACAGGGGCATCTTTTCACATGACTCCTCATCGGAGTTGGTTCACCAGCTACAGGAAGTGCGATGATGGACAAGTGTTTATGGGCAATGGCTTTGCCTGTAATGTTGTGACTGTTGGTTCGGTGCGCATCAGGATGTTTGATGGGGTGGAGCGTACCTTGACTGATGTCAGGCACGTTCCTGATTTGAAGCAGAATCTGATTTCTCTTGGTGTGCTTGAAGCAAAAGGATGCAAGTACACATGTATTGATGGTGCTCTTAAGGTATCTAAGGGGGCACGGGTAATCATGAAAGCGTAATAACTCGATCATGTTTACAAGTTGATCGGGAGCACTTTAAACGGTGGAGCTATAATAGATATAGTGGATTCCACTTCTTCATGTGTGTGGCATGTTAGGCATGGCCACATGAGCGAGCAGGGCAGGAAGGCTGAGACGTGCGGACAAGGATACAGAGCAGGTGGAGCAGCCACCTGTGAGAAGAATCACACGACATGATCACAGGATATCGGTGAGGTACATGGACGACTCCAATATCGCAGGGGATTCATCTTCTATTCAGCCGGCTCTAGGTGAGCCTGGTGCTGAGAAGTGGAAGGTGACTATGGGTGATGTGATGGATTCGTTGTACCAGACCGACATATGGGAGCGGGTGGAGCTTCCAGTGGGCCGGAGAGCGGTTGGATGCAGGTGGATCTTCAGGAGGATACAACATAGATACAAGGCGATGTTGGTAGTGAAGGGTTATGCTCGGAGAGAAGGGATTGGCTTCTCAGAGATATTCACGCCGACGGTATGACAGGTCTCTATTAGATCCGTGTTTGGCGTTGGTTGGCCAACGTGATCTTGAGCTGGAAAGATGGATGTGGAGTCTGCACTTCTGTAAGGGAAAGTGAAGAGCAGATCTACATGAAGTAACTGGAGCAGTTCGAAGTTAAAGGGGCTTAGAAAAGACTTTGCAGGAGGCCGTGGTTCGACCTATCGCCTAGGTAGTGGTTTGATTCCTTCATGGTGGGACATTCAGGATGAAGGATCGGGGGGCTGCAAAGATGGTTCTCGGCATTGAGACTGAAGAAGGAGTAGGCTTTGGTAATCATAGGAGGAATACCTTGTGTGTAGGTATTGATCCAGGATGTGATGGGCCAGGTAAAGTCGGAGAGCGTTCCCTACGCGTCTCTCCTTAAGTTTTCTTCAGGACATGTCCCAAAACAGATGAGAAAAAGCAGGATATCTCATGAGCCTTATTCGAATGCGGTTGACAGTCTATGCCAGGGCTGGTTTAGACCGGTTATTTCACAGGCTATCAGTGTTGTGAGCAAGTACCCCGGCAAGCAATATTGGGTCATTCTTTTGTGAAGACAGGAGCAAATGTGGTTGGGCATGTGAATTTAAATCCGACAGACATGATCAACAAGAAGTTCCTGTAGAGAAGTTCAAGTTCTGTGAAACTTCTCTAGGCTCGGCGATGGCGGAAAAGAAGGACGGAGTGTGATCTTGAGCTATGATGTGAAGCAGAGATAAGAGAAGAGGTCAAGGAGCTACATGGTTGAAGATTGAAGACTTGGTGGAGATTGTTGAGAAAAGTCTTAAATCAAAAGGTTTTGAGGTCATTCGACCGGTCGTGGGAAGCTTCGACTGGTCGTGAGAGGCGCTCGACCGGTCGTAGGTTCGAGCCCTGACACGACTCAAAGTCCAGCGAGTTTTTACTATTTTTTACTGTAGCTACGACTGGTCGAAGGTGGGCTACGACCAGTCGAAGACTCGCTACAACTAGTCGCATGTTACGCAGTTTGTTCCGCGATTTTGCGCGAAACTGCGGATTTGAGTCCTTTCACAACTGGGATGCGGAAGGGAAGTTGCCTAAACTATAAATAGGTGTTCTTAGGGTTTTCTCAGGGTATGGTAATGTATGTAAAAGCTTTCTAAAGGGGTTCCAGGGTTTCTAAAGGGTGTAGCAAGGGTGAGATTCGTGGTTGTTCGAATCGGGTGAGTCCTTTCTCTTTGTAATTGATGCTTTCATAGTGGTGATCTATCGCTTTGTGCCGTGATTTTTTTCACACAAGGGTTTTCCACATTAAATCTGTGTGTTCTCTTGTGTGCTTGGTGCCATTGGATTACCATCCTAGATCTAGATTCGTGTGATTCCGCAGGCCAAAAACCCCAACAGAAAGAACATTCTAAGAAAAATTACTTACGACTGGAAATTAGAACGGTCCACTCATCCGATGGGCCAGATAAATATGTTGGGCCTGAAAATCGGCTTTAGTAAATGTTAGGAAGGAGGTTGCTTTGGCTGCTTTGGAAGTTCCAACGAGTCGTTTTAGGAAGGACCATATTTATGATGACGATTGCTTTAGTGCAGATTAAAGCACCTTCCTTGGTACATCGCCGAGTAGAAAAGGACTGTGGTCCCTAGGATGATGTATGTGTTATATCTGCTCCATCCATTCATCTTGTCAGGCCATTTTAGGGCACTACTCTAGAAAGGAGTCAGGTTCAAAGCTCAAGAGAGCTATACCACAGGAAGTAGTGGGGATACGATTGCCCACCGTTGAAACCTTTTTAGGGCCATCATGATGTTTATTCTGCATCATAGATGAACAGAAGCCATAAAAATCAGCTTGATCCAAAACTTCTATAACCCCTGGGAAAAGTTTTTAATGGTAGGCGATCAATTCCCACTGTTTTCTACTCTATCCAAAACCATCGTGATGTTGATTTACGCATGCATATACTACCATGGGAGCAGTGTTCTACACCACGCAATACAGCCGCCCCCATCATGATGCTTGGGATTGGCTGGTGTACCACACACCAGCTATATAGATGCTGTAGGTACGTTTCCAGCTAAGGCCAGCACTGATGCTTGTACGAACGGTTCAAAGGAGATCAAAGTTACGTGAACCAACGGTCATGTATTTATTATACCTACATTATTCATCTGTTTCTAGAGATTAAAGCATTATATCAATAAATGAATCATATCCAAAATATTATCTAACTTAACCACTGATTTTCACTGTCAAACAATACGTAGGGTCCACCATAACGTTTATTTTTCATCCAATATGTTCTTAATGTCACAAATACATCAACAAAGAATAAAAACAAATTTTATATTTATCTAAAACGTCTGTGACCCTAAAACGGGTTTTAATAGTAAACGTTCAATCGCCCTTTTTGCAGTGTGGTCCCTTGAGAGTTATTTCTGTCTTATTTTTTGTCTCAAGCATTAAGACAAGCTCGCTGATTGGATGGACAGTTTGGATATAACACATACCTCATAATATGACCCACTGAGCTTGCTGACATCAATACGGTACATCAGCCAATCCGCTTCCTCATCTAAAAGCTTCCCTGCCATACGGAAAGAAACTCACGGGGATTTATTCTATTCATGAAAAGGCGAACAGAAAGGACGTGCTTTAGCAGGTGACCCTGGGCTGGTATTCCTCACACCAGCTATAAAGCTGCTGTATTGACATCATTTAGTTACATGGGTGTAATCATGAGTGATGTGTTATATCCAAATTGTCCATCCATTTCATTTAGTGGGCTCGTCTTAAGGGTTGAGAAGCAAAATAAGACATATATAACTATTAAGTGGACCACGCTGCAAAAGGTAACGGAGGATTGAATGTCTACCATTGAACTCTTTTTTTTGGGATCATAGAAGTTTTGGATTAATATAAAATTTGTTTTTCATCTTAATTTAGGTCTTTGTGACCTTATGAACTAATTGGATGGAAAAAAAAAAAAATTTCTGGTGGGCCCTACGAATTTTTTAACGGTGAAAATCATTATCTCTATTGCTATTTGTGTTGTGGTCCATATGATCTTTGGATATGATTCATTTTTTGGATAATACTTTAAAATTATCTCTAAAAATAGATGAATGGTGTAGATATAATAAATACATCACTGTAGGGCTTATGTAACTTTGATATCCTTTGAACCCTTCATGCTCCTCCTCGCACGACATTTGCCTATAGCAGCTATACAGCTGGTGTGTGGTACACCAGCCAATCTGGTGACTGGCGTGTTAAAGCATTGTAAGGCCCACCATGAAATATTTATCTATCCCATACCTCCATTTTTACAACACTAAGACAAAAATGAAGTAAATACAAACCTCACATGAGCCCGCCTTGAGAATTGAGTGCTTATTGTTAAAATTTTATTAAAGTGCACTGAAGTTTGGAATAAAGCTGATATTAGTATTTTCTATTCTTCTAGATCTGTTTGACATTACCAAGGGAACGGATGGCAAATACTTATTATAATGGCCTTGTGAAGATTTTAATGATGGACATTTAATTAACATTGTTTTTATGTGCAGTGCAGTCCACCATAGGGCTGTAAATGGGTCAGCGGACCCGATGGGGTACCCGGACCCAACCCATTAAGACCCGACCCAAACCCGACCTATTTGCTAAATGGTACGGGTCCGGGTCCAAGGATAAACCCATTTGTCAACGGCAGTGCGGGTGCCGGGTTCCTTTCATTTAGACCACCAGGCAGAACCCCGTTAGTAAATGGGGGTGCGGGTCTACCTTACATGAGACCCGCCTGACCCATATCCTTCCCGCTTCCCTATATTTTTCTTGGCGTTCTCACTTCCCTATATATTAAGCAACTAACGACGTTCCCACTTCAAAATAAAATACAAACTAGTTTGAAAATAAGATACACCTCCTTGATTTTTTATCTGGCCCACCATGTTGTTTATTTGGGATCCACTCCAGTCAATAGATGTATAATTTCTATGTATATATTGTTTAATTTCTCAAAATTTTAATTTTGTTTCTATAACTTTAACATTTACAAACATTCCATTTGAATGATATTTAAAATAATTTTAGGTTTTTGGAAAAAGTTTATTTATTTAAGGCTAAAAAC
The DNA here is from genome assembly GCA_030180095.1 of Magnolia changhungtana. Taxonomy (NCBI): domain Eukaryota; kingdom Viridiplantae; phylum Streptophyta; class Magnoliopsida; order Magnoliales; family Magnoliaceae; genus Magnolia; species Magnolia changhungtana. The sequence goes on from JASAUF010000669.1 coordinate 14,471,957, forward strand.
AAAACTACACTTCTCATGCATCAACAACCTGTTGGACCCGTTAGACCCGTTGGACCCATTTCTAAACGGGTTTAGTTCAGGGTCTGGATCTCCCTTAACCAAACCCGTTAGACCCGACCCATTTATAAATGGGTCTGGGTGGATCTCCCTCTATCGACCCGGACCCATTTATAAATGGGTCTAATGGGTTGACTCGGACCCGACCCGGACCCGCCCATTTAGTAAAAGGGTCTGGGTCTAAAATTTGGACCCAGACCCGTTTAGTAAATGGGCGGGTCTGGTTTTGGCTAAACCCACCCCGAACCCGACCATTTACAGCCCTAGTCCACCATGTATCGTTTTAGAAATGAGCCAAAAAAAAAAAATGCATGATTTTATCTTTAGGGTACCGTTTGGTGCCAAGCGTACACTTGAATTAGTAAATGTTACTCCATTATTATTATTATTATTATTATTATTATTTAATTCTAAGCTATTTAGAATACATAATTTTAACGTATTTTAAAATCTCTCCTATTATTAGTTTTATTTATTTTATTTTATCGTGATGATCCTATAGTTTATGATGGAATCCTTATATCCCAAATGAAGTAATCGGCTTCCGACCTTGCAAGGTCGGACTCTTCATACACATGGTCCGTCCCTTTTCTCACATTCTAAAATATGAGTCCGAAAAATGAGGCTGATAGACCTTTGCATTTAATTATATACATTGATATGCCTTAGATGGCTCCAGCTTTTATAGAAAGTAGTGATGATATGGTGGTCAAGTCTTCAAATACTTAGTGCAACAAATATACCTCTGTTGATGTATTTCAGGAGGTTTTATTGTGTGGTTGTGAAGATTCTCTACTCTTGCTGAGTATGTTTCCATGCGAGTTCTAATCTGCGTGTACAAGGAAGGGTTGAGGTCCCTTAATATGTATTGATACACCATCCTTTGACGGCTTTTATATAAAGTTGTAATTTGACAAAGTTGAAGAAAAAAACCTGCCAGATAGAGTGGATAAAACACATGCATCATCATCTTTGACACAAGCAAACTGAGGAAGGGAGGGAGGGGTCATCCATTTTACCTGCTCGTCTTAGAAATGAAACCAAAAAGTGAGACCCATCTAAATCTCATGTGTACCATGACACATGGAATGATGAATGCCACCATTAAAAATTTTAAAGGCTCATTGTAATGTCCAATAGCTGGTGCACTGTGGCCCCACCATGATGTATATATGTGTTTTGTCTGCACCATCCTTCTATTTTGATAGCTCATTTTATGGCATGAGCTAAAAAATGAGACACTCAAATCTCAAGTAAACCACCCTACAAGAAATGGTGGAGATCGAATGCTTACCAATGAAAGCTTCCTATTTGCCACCCAACCCATTCGTAAGGTCACGTGATGTTAGATGAAGGGAAAATACAAATATCAACTGAATTCAAAACTTAAGTGGCTTCCAAAAAGTTCTCAATGATAGATATTTTATCTCCACTGCTTCCTGGGGTATGTTTCTCACAAATACCATGGTGGCTCCGTTTAGCTTGCCACACTGCTGGAAAGTTACATTGCAGGCAATCCACGTCCAATGATTATGCTCAACCAGGATGAATGTACATTTTACACTAAATAAATAAAAATAAAAATAAAAATAAGGCAGTTTCAAAACTTAGGTGGGCCCCACCATGTCAACGCATAGGTCTTTAGTCGTGTTTGTACTGTTGGGGGCCTTGCACAAAATCTTAGGATCTAGCCCTCCAAAACAAACCAGAATTATGGATAAAGCAATGAAATAAATCAAAGCATCAATCACACACCACACAAGAGATTTTTACGTGGAAAACCCTCAAAGAGGTAAAAACCACGGGACCTCGTCCAGATCAACAATCCACTATGAAGTAGAACGTTACAATCTTCTTCACTCACGCAGGAGTGGATAAACAATAAGAGAAATAGAGAAAACGGAGAGATCTAACCGATTACGAGGACATAGAAGCGCTGAGATGTAGATTGCAAAGTAGAGAACCTCCACGAGCGTAACCTCCCTTCTATAAGCTTCTCTCTCTCTCTTTCTCCCTCTCTCTCACCTTTGATAGCCCTAAACCCTTTAGTAAATCCCTTGCAAAGCTTTAGGAAACCCTCTTGCTATTTTTGTGATACCTAGAAAAACCCTAGGCAACCCCTTTTATAGTTTTGGAAAACTCCTTTCCGCATCCCAGTTGCGAAAGGACTCAAATCCGCAGTTTCGCGCAAAATCGCGGAACAATCTGCATAACCTACGACTAGTCCTGGCTTTCCTACGGACCGGTCGTAGACCACCTACGACTGGTCGTAGCTCTCCCACGACCCGGTCCCTAGCTACGGTAATTAAAAACAAAGACGAACTCGCCTGGACTTTCGGTCGTGCCGGGGCTCGAACCCACGGCCGGTCGAGCACCTCCCCGGCCGGTCGAGCGGGGCTCAGACCGGTCGTAGACGGGGCAAAAACCCCATCAAATCTCCCCTTTTGACCCGGGAGGGATCCACCTTCTTCAAGCCAGCCAGGTTTCTACAAACCTCAAACTTGCCCTTGAGCAAAGCCTTGGTCATCATGTCTGACCCATTATCGTCCGTGTGGACCTTCTCAAGCTGTAACACCTTTTGTTCCAAAGTATCCCTGATCCAGTGATACCGAATCTCTATGTGCTTCGACTTGGAATGCTGACTTGGATTCTTGCTCAAGTGTATAGCACTCTGACTATCGCAATAGACCACGTGCTCCTCCTGCTTCAGGCTAAGTTCCTGTAGGAACCTTTTCATCCAAAGCATCTCTTTACATGCTTCTGTGACTGCAATGTATTCGGCCTCTGTCGTCGACAATGCTACGACCTTCTGTAGCTTGCTCTGCCAAGAAACCGCTCCCCCTGCAAACGTGAACATGAACCCCGATGTAGACTTCCTGGAATCTATGTCACTGCCATATATCGCGCACGTGTAGCCCTCTAACGGGTTTTCGTCACCATAGCATAGGCTCAACACGGATGAGCCTCTTAGATACCGTAGTATCCATTTTACCGCTGCCCAATGTTCTTTGCCAGGATTGGCAAGGTACCCGCTGACAACACCAACCGCATATGCTATGTCTGGGCGTGTACACACCATAGCATACATCAAACTTCCTACTGGTGACGCGTAGGGTATCTTCTCGCATCTCTTCCACCTGCGCTTCGTCTTGGGACACCGCCCGTCACTCAATCTGAAGTGACCATCTAGTGGAGTCGACATTTGCATTCATATTGAACCGCTCTAGGACCTTCTCAATATACCGCTCTTGTGACGAGCTTCCGCTTCGTCTCACGGGTTATCTCCATTCCTAGGATCTGTCTAGCCGGGCCCAAGTCTTTCATCGCAAAAGACTTGCCCAACTCCTGTTTCAGCCTGTCAATCTTCTTGATGTCTTTTCCCATGATAAGCATGTCATCAACGTATAATAGCAGAACTAAGAAATCACCATCTGAGAACTTACGTGTGAACACACAGTGGTCCGACTCCGTTCTGTCATACCCATGCTGTAACATGAACGAATCGAACTTCTTGTACCATTAGTGGAGCTTGTTTCGGCCCATACAAGCTCTTCCTCACCTACACACCATATGCTCCTTGCCCTTGACTTGAACCCCTCGGTTGGTGCATGTAGATCTCTTCTTCCAGTCACCATGGAGAAAGGCGGTTTTAACATCTAAGCGCTCTATCTCCGGATCCATGCTAGCCGCTAACCCAAGCAACACCCGTATGGATGTCATCTTCACCATGGTGAGAATATCTCCTCGAAGTCTATGCCTTTTCTCGACCAAACCCTTTTACCACAAGTCCGGCCTTAAACCTCGTCTCCGTGAATTCTTATGCTCAACCTTCTTCTCGAACACCCACTTGTTGCTCGAGCTTTCTTGCCCTTAGGCAATTTCACCATGTCATAGGTGTGGTTCTTATGCAAGGATTCCATCTCCTCTTGCATAGCTTTCAACCACTCCTCCTTATGCTCGTCGGCTAGGGCCTCGAGAATAATCTTCGGCTCTCCCCATCGGTTAGCATAATGTACTCGTGCGGTGAGTACCTCTTGGACGGTATGTCTCCGTCCCAGATGACCTCCTCACCTGTGGCTCAACAGTGGATCAAGTGGGGCCGCTCCCCTGGTCCATCTTCCGAAGGAACTCCCTCGTCCTCTCGCACCTTCTTTGTACTCCCCGTCATCGGGCACCACGGGAGGAGTAATCGGATCCATGTCCTCTAGCTCACCGAACTAGGTGGTTCTTCTCTCGGCTTACCAATGTCTTCGATACACCGATCTTCAAAGAAAACCACATCTCTGCTCCCGACGAGCTTCTTCTCGGTCGGATCCCATAACACTGTAACCGAATTTTTCATCACCGTACCCTAAGAACACACCTTGCACCGATCTTCATATCGAGCTTGGACCTCTCGTCCTTTGGTACGTGAACGGATGTCTGCATCCAAACACCTGAGATGATATGTACGATGGATCTGTCCAGTCCACACCTTCTCGGTACTTCTCCATTCAACGGGCCGATGGAGACCTGTTTATCAAATACACCGCCGTGCGCATTGCTTCTCCCGAACGTCTTGGGCAACTTCGCATGGGATAACATGCATCCGATTCTCTCAACAATGGTGCGATTCATTCGCTCGGCTACACCATTATCTTTGGGGGTCTTGGGAACCGTCTGTTCATGCCGTATACCACTGGGACTTGCAAGTACTCGTGAAAGTCGCCAATGTATTCACCACCATTGTCGGTGCGGATGCACTTCAATGATCTACTGTCTCTCTCGACCATAGCATGAAACAACTTAAACACACCAAAGACCTCGTCCTTGGATTTCAAAGCATAAACCCAAACCCTCCTAGATGCATCATCTATAAAAGTGACAAAATACAATGCCCCACCCAAGGTTTTGTCCTCATAGGACCACAAACATCGAGAATAAACCAAATCTAATGCATGCACTTTATTAACATGAGAAGCGGTTTTAATAAATGAAACTCTATCTTTGTTTCACGATAAACAATCAAGACGGGTTTTGAGAGGCATACCATCACGTCTGGAAGGAGCGCTTCTCGCTAGTAATGGCCCGAAGCCCTTTTTCACTCATGTGGCCTAGACGCCTGTGCCACATGTCAATAGCCGAATCTTCCGCATTGCGTTCAATCCACCCTTGCACATACCGACACTTGCCTTGTACGGTGCAACACTTCTTTCCTCTAGCCACGATCAACGAACCCTTGATGAGCTTCCATCGCCCATCGACAAACCGGCTTTCATAGCCCATCATCATGACCTTCCCGTCGACATCAAGTTGAGGCGAAGGTCCGGGATATGCCTCACATCCACGAGAACCAATGTGCGGCCCACATCGGTCTTCACACAAATATCACCGACTCCCACGATCTTTGATACGCTGAGAATTTCCCATCTTCACAGTCCCATAGTCACCTGACTTGTAGCTTGTGAAGGAGTCCCTGTGTGGAGTCGCATGAAAAGAAGCTCCCGAGTCTATCACCCAGTCGGTGCCCTGACTCGTAGCCGTGAGACATACATCGTGATTTGTAGAAAGAATAACTACCATGTCGCCATCTGAAGCGACCGCAGTGGAATCTGATTCATCTTCCTTCCCTTTTCCTTTCTTGTCGTTTTTCTTACCACGACATTCATGCTTGTAGTGGCCCTTCTTGCCACAATTCCAGCATTCAACCTCTTTTCTGTTACTCGACTTGCCTCTTGATTTATCTCGGGCCTTCCCGCCCTTCTGTTCTTTCCTCTCCCCGTTCTGCGTCACAAGCGCCTCTTGTTGAGTAGACCCCTCGAGACTTTCTCCTTGTCTCCTCATTGAAGAGACAACCGGTTACCTGTTCCATGGATATCTTTCCGTGCGCGCGGAGTTACTTAGAGACACCACCAATGTCTCCCAAGTGTCGAGCAATGAACTAAGCAATAGTAAAGCCTGCAATTCATCATCGGGACCATCTTCATAGAGGTGAGTTGGTTCACTATATTCTTCGACCTCATTCATATGCTCGGCCACAGAACCACCATCCTTGAACTTGAGATTTACAAGTCGCCTTATCGAAATATCTTATTAGAATTTGTCTTCCTCTCATACTGACCCTTGTAATTCAGCCATGAGCTTGCGGTGAGGTTTCGTAGACACATGGTGAAACACGGAATCATCCAACCATTGTCGATAAACCCCAGCCTTTCGGTCCATCTTCTTCCAATCATCATCGGTCATATCCTTGGATTTTCTTTGATATGCATGCTCGAGATTGGAGAATATAGGTCCTTGCAATAAAGCAAGTCCTCCATCTTAGCCTTCCATATGGTCCAGTTAGAACCATTGAGGCTGATCATCCTTGAGCCACCTTCCATAATTCAAACCGATCCTACTCGTTCAATGAACTTAGCTCTGATACCACTTTGTTGGGGGCCTTGCACAAAATCTTAGGATCTAGCCCTCCAGAACAAACCAGAATTATGGATAAAGCAATGAAATAAATCAAAGCATCAATCACACACCACACAAGAGATTTTTACGTGGAAAACCCTCAAAGAGGTAAAAACCACGGGACCTCGTCCAGATCAACAATCCACTATGAAGTAGAACGTTACAATCTTCTTCACTCACGCAGGAGTGGATAAACAATAAGAGAAATAGAGAAAACGGAGAGATCTAACCGATTACGAGGACATAGAAGCGCTGAGATGTAGATTGCAAAGTAGAGAACCTCCACGAGCAGAACCTCCCTTCTATAAGCTTCCTCTCTCTCTTTCTCCCTCTCTCTCACCTTTGATAGCCCTAAACCCTTTAGCAAATCCCTTGCAAAGCTTTAGGAAACCCTCTTGCTATTTTTGTGATACCTAGAAAAACCCTAGGCAACCCCTTTTATAGTTTTGGGAAACTCCTTTCCGCATCCCAGTTGCGAAAGGACTCAAATCCGCAGTTTCGCGCAAAATCGCGGAACAATCTGCGTAACCTACGACTAGTCCTGGCTTTCCTACGACTGGTCGTAGACCACCTACGACTGGTCGTAGCTCTCCCACGACCAGTCCTAGCTACAGTAAAAAACAGCACGAACTCGCTGGACTTTCAGTCGTGCTAGGGCTCGAACCCACGACCGGTCGAGCACCTCCCACGACCGGTCGAGCGGGGCTCAGGACCGGTCGTAGACGGGGCAAAAAACCCCATCATGTACATCTCAACCTGAGGCTGTGGCGCATGGATGCGGATTGCGTACTACCCCCGCCCGTCCCTAGCTCCGAACGGGCAGTTCTGTGGACGTGCCCACCATGATGTACCTCTACATTCAAATCATCTATCCCTTTTCTCATATTATTTTAAGGCATGAACACGAAAATGAGGGAGATCCAACGCTCAGGTGGACCACACCAAATAATCAGCTTGGTTGAATTAAAATGCATGAAGCATTAAATGTCAGTTGCATTAAAAGCAAGAGTCATATATGGTGTGGTCCATTTGATAGCTGGATCTGCCTAATTTTTGTTTCGATGCCTTAAAATAATTTGAGAAAAGAGATAGATGGTTTAGATGTACAGATACATCACTGTGGGCAGACCCACCCGTTTGAAGCTAGGGACGGGCGGGGGTAGTATGCAATCCGCGTCCGTGGTGCATGATCCCACTCTAGTTTTGGACCAGGAAAATTCCGGGATGTACCCTGAACATGAAGAGGCTGAAGAGGCACAGCGTATTCACAATATAAAGATGGGCCCACACGTAATCATTCCATGTTTAAAGCTTGCATAAATGGAAGATCCTGACAATTTGACTGGTTGCATCTTTTTTGGTTGAACCATTGATAGTTGTGAGCCATTGATTGACGTGTTAAAATGAAAGGTTGTGATCAGTTGGCCGAGCTGGTCCGACTCTAGTCGGGCTTGGACTGGAGTATCCGGCCTGGGCTTGGGTTCAAGCTTAAAATTCAAGGACCGGCGGATTAGGCTTTGCAGGGTCATTTTATCTTAAGAAGAATTATTACCGGAAAATGGCGGGAGATTGTAAATTTTATAAAATAGAAAGTGCGTGGAAGCTTTTGAGCAATGAAATTACAAAATAGCCCTTATCTATTACTTTTGAAAAAAGTGATGAAGTGGAGAATTGTGGGCCCTGTGTAGCATCCAACCCATTCAACTGATGAATCCTATAATGAAGATTCAGATGAATGAAAAATTTTGTAGATCAAACAAGAAGGTGGACCACACCATAGAAAATAATATACATCACTCAAAAAATTCAAATTCGAGCATAGCCGATCTGATGATTCAAGTGACCAGATTTTTTTACCAGTGCTCATCATGGTGAGCTGCATATGTTGGACGGATTGGATTTGATGTCATACATATACAACATCAACCCTACAATTCTCAACTTTATTGCTGTTTAGAGAAAAAAAAATACAAGGGTAATTTCGTAAACTTGATTCCCGAGAAACCCGGGCGAAATTTCCCATAAAAAATCCTATATAATATTCGAAAAACCTCCTCACTCCACACACACACACACACTCTCTCTCTCTCTCTAATCACGCCCCTTCGTCTTCCAAGCTCCAACGCATACCCCCATTACTCTCTCTCATATTCCGTGCTCTAAAATTTTCCTAATTCTCTCTCTTTCTCTTTCATCTTCCAAGCTCTGATCTCTTCCTAACTTACTCCGATCATCATCTCCGGCCAAACCTTTAGATTTTCGCCAGGATCATCTCCGAATCTGACGCCGTTCTGGCCTTGACCTCTCAGGACCAACCCACAAGGTCTTTTGGCTATTGAAGCAGCGAGCCTTAACCAGGTCTCCTGGGATTAGGCTTCAGTGATATCAGAATTCAAAAGCGTTCTGCGAGCAGAGCTTTTCCGCAAGTAGAGGAAGTGTGATAGTTGGAGGGAGTTTGCCCATCTTGCTGGGGGAAGAGAATTTCAAGGTATTCTTCTCTCAACTGACAAGGAAAACGCACCTTTGTGTTGCTTCTTTGTAGTATCCCTTTTCTTTATACCCTGTTTTTCTACATACCCACTTCAGTAAGAAATTCATGGTTGTCTTTCAAAAGGACAAGAAGAAAACATGCAAAGCTAAAGAATAATAAAGAGAATTGATGGGGCTGCATGGCTGCAGCTCTACTGGCGAGCTCCACGATGAGAAATTCAGCGAGCCGATGCCATGGATCGATACTGTCTGCAGTTACTGCGGTCGGAAGCTAGGTTGGGCCCACCGTCATGTTTTGTTAGGAATTCGGATTGCGTACTGAGTTACTCAGTATGCTTTTATCTGACTGAGTAAACTCTGTTGAGCCCACTGTTAATGGATATGCTATATCCACGCCGTCCATCCGTAATGGATATGCTATATCCACGCCGTCCATCCGTTTTTTCAGCTCATTTTAATGGTTGACACCAAAATTGAATCATTTTTAAAGCTCAAGTGGACCATATACAAGAAACAGTGGGAATAATAATTTCCGCCGTTGAAACCTCTTTAGAGTCCAAAGTGATGTTTATTTGTCATCCAAGATCACAAAGACCTGGATGAAGGTAAAAAGAAAATATTAGATTGATCCAAAACTTATTTAGACCCCAAGAAATTTTCAACTGTTGAGATTCAATTCACACGGTTTCCTGTGGTGTGGCACACTTGATCTTTTGGTATACTTAATTTTTAGTTTTAAGCCCTAAAATTATCTTTTAAAATGGATGTAAGGAGTGGATAGAATATATTAACCACAGTGAGCATAACAGAGTTTACTCTATATGCTTAGTATACTGAGTTACTCGAGTGGACCACAGTATAGGAAAACAGCAGTGATTGAATGTCCACGGTTAAAATCCACTTGGGGCCCACATTAATGTATATTTGACATCCAAATTGTTGATTAGGTCATACAGACCTGGATGAGGAGGAAAAAATATCCAAAACTTTTGTGGCCCCAGTGAGTTTTTAACGTTGAGCGTTCAATCAACATTGTTTTCTGTGATGTGGTTCACTTGAGATTCTGATCTACCTCATTTTTAGGCTCATACTACAGAATGATCTAAAAAATGGATGGACAGTATGGATGAAATACATACATCATGATGGGCCCACAGAGTACCGACCACTAGCCATTGGGCGTCCTTTCTCACAAACATCACAGTCGACCCACCTAGCTTCCAACCGCAGGAAGGTCGATGGTAGGCAATCTGCGTCCAACTGTGTTCAATTTGGAGGGCGCAAATTGAGTAATACTTTTAACTAGCTAGAGACCGACAGTCCGGTCAGGGGCTTAGGCCCACCATGATGTTTATGTTTTATCCACACAATCTATCCATTTTGGCAGATCATTTTAGGGTTTAAATTAAAAAAGGAGGTAGATTGGAGGCTTAAGTGGGCCACACCACAGGAAGCAGTGGGGATTAAAATCGGACCATAACACGCACACATACCCCCACACACTCACACCATATAGTGGGATTTCACCACCTATGGATACTCGAACCCCTGACCGGGTGTTGAAACTCCTGAGAGTCTTCTACCACCCGAGCAAGAGTAAGGATCCGTAGCTAATCCGCACCCCAACTTTTATGAATCTAAATTTCCACATCAAAACTGTGAGCAGCCGATTGCGTGGAGTGGCACACACCATCGATATCCCCAGTGTGTGGGCCCATTATAATGTTGTGTTATATTCAAACCGTCCATCTTTTTTGCCAAATCATTCTAGAGCATGAACCCATAAATAGTCAATTCTAAAGCTCATGTGGACAAATTCCACAAAGTAGTGGGGAGCCTACCTTTGAAAACTTTAGAGGTCCACGGAAGTTTTTGATCAAGATATTATTTTGTGTTCCTGTATGACCTTATTAGTATGTTAGATTGCAAATAAATATCATGGTGGGCCCCAAGAAGGTTTCAACTTTCAACGGTGTGTGTTCCCATTGCTTTTTGTGTAGTCTACTTAAGGTTTGGATCTACCTCAATTTGGGGTTCATGGATAATGGGGTGGATATAACACATACATCATGGTGGGCTCACTGAACTTGGTGGCTTCAACACACCATGGAGGTCGGTGGTGTGCACACCATGCAATATGCTTCCAAAACTCAGGTGGGCCCACCACATGAGCATATAGGCCTTTATGTGTGATTGTACATCACTACCTGTGGCTGTGGTGCGTTCCATCATAATTTTGGATTAGAATAATTCTTGGGATGTACGCTGATTATGAGGACACACACCAGATTCACAGTTTTGTTAGAATTCCAAACAAACATCACAGCTGGGCCCACAGATGATCATTACCCGTTTAAACTCGCAATAAACAAAACATCTTAATATTTCATTGGTTGTAACTTTTTGGGTTGAATGTATACTGCTTCTGTATTTTTCCCTTACCCTCCTAGCTTTGGGCCACTGATTCAAGTGTTTAAGATTAGTCTGTCTATTGGCTAGCTAAGGCTTAAAATTCAAAAGTTAGTTGGGGCTTAGACCTTGTACATGTGGGTGTCAATGGGTCGGGCTTGGGCCTGCCAAATTCAGAATTTTAAATAGGTTCTGCCAAACAGCCCAGCCTGAAACAGTTTAAAATTCGGACTGAGATGAACCCCAGCCCGGCCGGTTGATAGTTCTACTTGTAGAACAGCATGTCAGGCCCAAATAGTTTGCAAGGGTGATTTTATCACGGCCAAAATTCCTCGATGATTTGGATTTTACCAAATAGCTCCTAGACAATTAAGAATTGTGTGGATGTGCTTTTTGAGGGATGGAAGTACATGCCCTGGCATGATTATTAAAATTGGCAGATCCAATCATAAGGTGGGCCAATCTATAAAAAATAGTATACACCACTCAAAATATTTAAGTTTAATTGTATCCTATCTGAGGATTTGATTGGCCGGTTTTTTGTTAGTATTATCTGTTCATCTGTTGGATGGGTTAGATGTCAGACACATATCACATGAATCCCATAGATTTGAATTCTCCACTTTGTCAAGAAAAAATAAACGATGGTGGATCCCCTTCTGATGGACGAAATTACAAAATTGCCCTCATTAGTCACTTTTTAAAAAGTGATGAGGTCAAAATTGTGGCCACTACAATCTACTTGTATGGCATCCAATCTATCCAACATATGCATCCAATCATGAAGATTACACAAGTGAAAATTCTAGCAGATCTAACTTGAAGGTGGACCTCACCATAGAATATGGTATACACAGTTCAAAAATATCCAAATTCATGTGTAGCCCATCTTATGATTCAACTAATTAGAATTTTTGAGTGGTCATCATAGTGGGGTACATATATTAGGCAGGTTGGATATCATACACATACCATGTGTACCTCACAATTCTCAACTTTATCACTTTTTAAAGAAAAAATATATAGGATAATTTAGTAATTTCATTCCCTGAGGATCACCACCTTGTAAATTAGCATCGTGGACCCATTGTGGTAATGGGAGGAATTTTGTGGTAAAATCCACACAAAATGTTTTTTTTTTTTTGAAAGAAAAAAAATCCTAATAAAATATATAAAAGAGTTTTTATCATACAACCATCTGCATTTTAGTTTACTGACAAATCAGAACATGCTTTTAAAATATTTCTAAGCATCGATGTACCATTTTCAAATATTGTAAAAAATTACCTCATTTGACTTTGACTTATGGCTGGTTAATGAAAAGGTTCGTTATCTTGTAAAAGGTCACTTTACCCTTGCATATCATGTTTATCGGTCTACCCCATTTGTTGACGTCGAGAAGAGATATTCGGAGACTAAAAGTTCGGTGGGATTCATTGGTGCTGTTGTTGAATTTTAGGCCGTTCATCCACTCTACTTAGGGCTATCAACGGGCCGGGCCTAGGGTTGATCCCGGCCCAGAATTTGAACTATTTTGGGCTGGGCCTCGGGCCGGCCCTATTCAAAATTCTAATTTTTGCAGGCTTGAGCCCAGCCCATTGACACCCCTAGTCCATGGTAGGATTTGAGGCTAAAAGCCACTAAGATTGGACGTTTAAGTGGACCCCAAAGGCTGAAAACAATACAGTGTGAATGGCTACCATTGAAACACTGGATCCTTCCGTGATGTTTTTGAACCTTGTTCATGTGTTTTGCCTACTCGTGATAGGGTGTGAGACAAAATATAAGGTGGCCACATGGTAGGAAACAATCAGTATTGAAAGCTGACTGTGGAACGCGTTCTGGCTGAAAAAGTTGTGGGGTCAGCTGTAATGTTTTTGAGAAATCCAACCCATCCACCATTTTAGCCACATAAATTTTGGTGGTGGGCCAAAATATCAGGCAGATTCAACACTCAAGTGGGCCGCATAGCACAAAATAGTTGGTATTAAACAACAATGATAGAAACATTCTTGGGGCGGCAGTCGTGGGCCCACAGAAGTTTTGGATCAGGCTATTATATTTGAATTTTTTTAGTTCATTCTGGTGGGAATGACTTTATGACCTGTTTGAATGGCATATAATCAAACATGGACTCCGGGAAGATTTCAATGGTTGGCATTTCCTCTCCACTGTTTCCCTCCTTGCGGCCCACTTGAGTTTTGGACTCGCTCATTTTTGGGCCCACCCACTAACATGAGCTGGTAAGATGGATGGATGCAGTATATTTATCAAAAAACATCGCTATGGGTCTTGGGTAGGTTTCAATGGTGATGTCATTATTCCCACTGTTTTTGATGGTGTGGTGCACTTGAACTTTGGATCAGCCTCATTTGTAGCTCATGCCCTAAAATGAGGGGGCAAAACATATGGACAGCCTGGATAAAACACATACATCATCATGCAACCATACATAAGTAAACAGTGGTATTAAAACTGAGCGTGGGGCCCAACGTGATGTTTTCGATAATCCACCCTACCCACCAGTTTCACTAGATCACTGAGGGAGTGGGCCCAAAAATGAAACAAATCCAAAACTCAATTGAGCTACATGGCTTGAAACAGTTTGCATTGAATGCCACCATTGAAACAACCTCTCTCTCAATATGACTGTTGAAAAGGTCATGAAGCCCACTGATATTTTTGAGATATCTATCCTGCTCCTCATTTTAACCAGCTTATTTTAGGGGTGGGCAAAAAATTGAGGTAGATGCAAAATTCAAGTGGGCCATATGGCTTGAAACAATAGGTCCATCCTGTTATACACCCATCTTGTAATGGAAGGACGGCTCGAGCTTTTAGAGCAACTGGTTGTTTAACATGATATCAGAGCCAATGGTTAAGTGTTGGAATCCTGCGAGCAGCAAATATCCCTCAATCTGGCTCATTTATTGTGTGAGTTGAGTGTTCCTCCACTCTTACCCAGTATCTTCCCTTGTGGTGTTGTCCCTCGTCCTCTAACGGATTGAGCTTTTAAAGCAACCAGTTGTTTGACATTTTCATCATTTAAAATGAGTTCCGCTCGAGCTTTTAGAGCAACTGGTTGTTTGACATTTTCATCATTTAAAATGAGTTGAGCGTTCCTCCACCTTTACCTAGTATGTTTATTTTCATCATTTAAAATGAGTTGAGTGTTCCTCCACCCTTACCAAGTATGTTCCCTTGCGGTGTTTAAAAAATACAGAACGTCATGCATATCCCTAACTCTGCACGTGCGGGGGAGTGTTGGAGTGTTGAAGTCTATTGATATACATTGATACACCAGTGTGGCAAAGAAAAAAAAAAAAAAAAAACTTGTCTCTCATGTTCTTAGCTTTGTAATATTCCTCTCTCATCTTCTAGGCTCTAATCTCTTCCTAACTTTCTCCTCTCATCGCCTTCTGCCAATCTTTGAGTTTTTGCCGGGATCAGCTCTGAATTTGACGCCATTCTCACCTTATAAATACCAAACAACCAGACCAAAGCACATGGCCTCTTAGGACCAACCCACACGGCCTTTTGGCTATTGCAGCAGCGAGCTGAGGCAAGAGCATTTCGGGTTTTCTTTTATGAACTGACAAGAAGAACACACGGTTGTACTGCTTCTTGATGGCATCCCTTTTATTTTCACTATGCTTTTCTACATTCTCACCTTACTAATAAATTCATGGTTATCTTTCAGAAGGATAAGAAGAACACAAGCAAGTGACAGCATAACAAGAGAATAGATGGGGCTGCATGGCTGCAGTGCCACTGGTGAGCTTGACAGCGAGAACTTCAGCGAACCATTGCCATGGATTGGCTTGTACATAGCTGTAGCTTCACTTCTGTGCTTGCTTGCCATGGCAATCGACGCCTTTCATGGATTCCATCGCCAGAAGCTCTGGTTCCCATGCAAGTTTTTCTCACTCAACGCTGCTTCCTTGACCCTCTTAGCCATTGCCACAAAACTGCCCGTGGATCTGAGCACATCCATGCCACGCGGTGAAGAACAGCTTACCAAGCTCAGCGGCACGATCCTTTTTTGCACTGCAATGGGCAACTTCATGCCCTCTCTAGGAACTATGGAGGACTCTGGATTGATCTCAAACGTTCTTGCCTTGGGTATTCTCGTGATCACCATGGTTGTTAACATCGGTATTCAAATGGGTACCGGTGCGATCTATGCTTTCTTACCTGAGCACACCATAATCAAGTTGTTCATGATCGTTTTGCTTGCGATCTTGGTTTCTTCTGCTTTAACAGTTCCAACAGCCAAGCAACTGCTGGAACATCAGTATAAGAAGAAGCATAAACAGCAGCAGCTGGAACAACAGTATGATAAGAAGCATAAACTGGCTTTTGATGAAGAAGTGGACAAGGCTGAGGTGTTCTGTGTTGATAAATTGAAAGAGACTGTAAACAAGTATTGGATGATGGCCCATTCTTCTAGTCCTCAGTACGTTTTGGGACGCTTGGTTACTTGCATTGCCTCAGGAGTTTTCTGCCTCCTCAGTGCGCTGATTTTATTGGAAGCTTTAGTCAGAGCATTTACTTCATCGTCGTCGGACTTCTGCAGCGGGCAATCCAACTATAAGTGGTCAATTGAATTAATCTTATTTTCTCAGGTGATCGCAGTCGGATTTGGTAACATTGCCCCAGCTATTAGATGGTACAATGCTATTAGCTTCAGAAGCCTGGAGAGCCGAAAAGGAAGCCCTGAGAGCCCAAAAGGAAGCTGGTTTAAGGTGGAGGAGTACTGGATTGAGAGGCTAGTAAAATGGAATAAGAGCCCATTACCGTTCCGCATTAGTAGCAGACGATGTAGGAAAATCACCCATGTTTCAAAACATGGAATTCTGGATGCCTGTATTGGAATCCAAACTGCAGTAGTATTAGTTTGCAAGTTCGTTTGGCTGGCTCCTATACTGCTAGTGAGTTGGCTCAGTAGATTCTTACCCTGCTGCTGCAAGCGTCAGAGGAATTTGGAATCTAACAGATGGGAGTCGGAGGACTGACGCAGGGGAGAACGTGAGGTGGAGCACCGTCTTCCTCAAGAGGATAACTATTCTGAATCCACGGAACTTCTCTGGACTCCTCACAGAGACTTCTCGAATCCACGAGAAAAGAGGGCAGAAAATAGAAATAAATTCTAAATAAATTCTAAATAGATTAATGAATGCATAAAAACGAGTTCACAACCCTTTAAATAAAGGTACTAAGCAATGGGAAAGAAATTATAATCAAACTACAACTAAAACTCCTAGAATTTGCGACTTACTATAAATAGTAAACTTACTATTTATAGACGGTCGTGATGTCTACTAGTGTGCAAGGTTTTCGGCCAAAAATAGTAAGTGTCCTATTTGGCTTCACCAACCCGTTCTCCTAATTATTCTAAGCTCTTTTCACGTTGGGCGCAACTCCTAAAGCCCGACGGATGAAGAGTTATAAGCAAATTAAAACTTACTATTTATAGTAAAAACGAAATTAAAAGAGGGAAACGACCGTCAAATCAGGGGTTTCTCGCAATTCCGAGCGTCGCAACCCAGCATAACTGGGTTGGTTGGCTAAAGTAGCTCGTTCTACCCCAAAATCATATATTTTTCGTCGGCTAACTCATCCCGGATTGTGAGATACGCCTGATTTAAGGTCTGATGGTCCAGATCACTTCTTTCGCCGACCGGGCCTTTTTTGATCCATCTTTGCCATGTAATTGTCCGCGACCTACTCTACATCAGTCTCCTCCACTTCAAAAGAACTCGTTCTAGAGTTATCATTATGCGCTGGCTCATGATACTCAGTTAGGTCCGCGATATTGAAAGTTCGTGAGATCGCCATATCATCTGAAAGATCAACAACATAAGCGTTGTCATTGATCTTTAGGATGATTGGTACCGATCCAATCTTTTTATTTTTCAACTTGTTATACGTTCCAGTCGGAAATCTTTCTTTGCGCAGATGGACCATTACTTGGTCGCCCACCTCGAACACTTTCTGTCGCCGATGCTTGTCCGCTTGCTCTTTGTACTTCTCGTTCGAGGCATGTAGCTTGTTCTGTACCTCCGCATGAATGCCCATGATTTTGTCTGTCATATGTTCTGCTGCAATGTTCATGCCTGGGAGCTTGGGCAGAGGGACCAAGTCTAGTGTATGGCGAGGTACTCGTCCGTAGATAACCTGGAACGGGGATTTCCCTGTCGAGCGGTTCACCATGTTGTTGAATGTAAACTTCTCTTGAGACAAGGTCAAATCCCACTGCTTCGGTTTTTCTCCTGAAATACATTGAAGGAGGTTTCCCAACGTGCGATTCACCACCTCAGT
The DNA here is from genome assembly GCA_030180095.1 of Magnolia changhungtana. Lineage (NCBI taxonomy): Eukaryota > Viridiplantae > Streptophyta > Magnoliopsida > Magnoliales > Magnoliaceae > Magnolia > Magnolia changhungtana. Next base: position 14,489,672 of record JASAUF010000669.1, read on the forward strand.
TTGACTGTCAGTCTGTGGGTGGTACGTGCTGCTGAACTGAAGGCGTGTATCGAATCGAGCCCACAAAGTCCGCCAAAAGTGGCTTATGAACTTCGTGTAACGGTCGGAAGTAATAGTTTTGGGAACCCCGTGTAGCCGCACAATTTCTCTGAAGAATAGATTCGCCATGTGTGTTGCATCGAGAGTCTTCTTGCATGGAATAAAGTGAGCCATCTTGGAAAAACGATCTACTACCACGAACACCGAATCCATGCCGCGTTGTGTTCGTGGGAGACCAAGCACAAAATCCATAGATAAATCCTCCCAAGGGCCGTCAAGCACTGGTAATGGGGTGTAGAGGCCCGTATTATGAGATTGCCCTTTGGAAGTCTGACAAATATAACAGCGTTGGACTGCCTTTCCCACATCACGTACCAATTGCGGCCAGTAATACTGTTCTTCCACAAGAGCTCGCGTCTTGTCTCGCCCAAGGTGTCCACTGAGGCCGCCTCCATGTAGCTCTTGGATTATCTGTTCCTTTAGCGAACTCTTTGGGATACATAGTTGATTTTCCTTAAAAAGGAACCCGTCTTGTATATGTAAGTCACCGGGGTGACCATCCTGACATCTAACCCATGCGTCCTTGAAGTCGTCGTCGTCGGCATATATGTCTTTGAGGCGATCGAACCCGACAACTTCATTGCTCATAGTGACTAACAAAGTTGCACGGCGACTCAGCGCATCGGCTACTTTGTTCTGTTGCCCTGACTTATGCTTTAGTATGAATGTGAATTCCTGCAAAAATGAGATCCATCTAACATGCACACGGTTAATGTTAGCTTGACTATTAATAAACTTGAGGGCTTGATGGTCCGTGTAAAGTATAAATTCTCTTTGAATCAAATAATGTCGCCAGTGTCGCAGTGTCTGGACCACTGCATACAACTCGATCTCATATGTAGACCACTTCTTGCGTGCATCACTAAGTTTCTCACTGTAGAAGGCTACCGGCTTACCTTCTTGAGACAAGACTTCCCCAATCCCGACATATGAGGCATCACATTCGACTTCAAACAGTTTGTCGAAGTTGGGAAGTACAAGAACTGGGGTTGTGGATAATCTGCGCTTGATTTCGGCAAAGCTTCTGTTGGCCTCGTCAGTCCACCGAAACTGCCCTTTCTTCATGCAATCTGTGATCGGTGACACAATGCTACTGAAAATTTTTACGAACCGACGATAGAATGTCGCTAGTCCATGAAAACTTCGCACTTCGTGAATATTTTTGGGAACCGGCCATTCTCTGATTGTCTTCACCTTTTCCTCATCCACTTGAATGCCTGTGAATGTAACCACAAAACCCAGAAACAATAGTCTATCAGTCATGAAGCTACACTTTTTTAAATTAAGGTACAGTTTATTTTCAGTGAGCACTTGAAGGACCTTCTTGAGGTGCTCCATATGGGTAGTTTCGTCTTTACTGTATATCAAAATATCATCAAAATAAACCACAACGAACCGCCCAATGAAAGGTTTTAGAACTTGGTTCATCAACCTCATGAATGTGCTAGGCGCATTAGAAAGACCGAAAGGCATGACCATCCATTCGTACAATCCTTCCTTGGTCTTGAAAGCTGTTTTCCACTCATCACCCGGCCGTATTCGAATCTGATGGTAGCCGCTCCTTAAGTCCAATTTAGAGAATATTTTTGTGCCCTCTAGCATATCCAACATATAATCCAACCGTGGTATAGGAAACCTGTATTTTATGGTGATCTTATTGATGGCCTAGCTGTCGACACACATGTGCCAACTCCCATCTTTCTTTGGAGTTAGCAGAGCTGGTACAGCACATAGGCTCATGCTTTCTCGAATAAGACCCTTACGGATCAGTTCCTCCACTTGTCCCTGCAGAATCTCGCACTCATTCGAGCTCATTCGATAATGAGGACGATTAAGTAAACTGGACCCAGGGACAAGGTCAATATGGTGTTGGATATCTCGCATAGGGGGTAACCCATCGGGAAGGTCCTCAGGCCAGATTTCTTGGAATTCATGTAACAAGGGCCTTAGTCTTTCAGGGATGATGGTAGGCTCAAGTTCTTCCCCTTTTACAATTAATGCATAAGTCTGTCCTGTTTCTTTGGATTCTTCCACGAAGTCCCGAATGATTAAGAGAAAACGACCCTCCACTTTAGAAGTTTCAGGTGGTTCTTCTGGATCCATAGGGGCCAATATGGTCTTCCGGTCATCCTTGACGAAGATATATATGTTATCTCGCCCTTTATGAGTGGCGTCACGGTCAGATTGCCAGGGTCGACCGAGTAGTATGTGACATGCTTCCATGTCAACCACATCGCATACTACTTCATTCTTATAATGTTTGCCAATTGAAAAAGATATGGTGCACCGTTCAGTTACCTTTGTCTCGCTGACCTTCTTGATCCAACCGATTGTATATGGAGAGGGATGACGCTCTGTTTTCAATTGCAATTTTTCCACCATGATCTTGGATACGATATTCTCGCTGCTCCCACTGTCAATGATCACGTCATAAACCTTTCGATTCACCGTACACCTAGTGCGGAAGATGTTATGCTGTTGTGGATGCACTTCTTTTCTTGGCGCATATAATAGTCGCCTCACGATGAGCGACTCGCCATGATCTTGTTGAACCCAACCTGAATCATCTGTCTCGTCCTCGGTGGTATGCTCCTGTTCTTCAATATCTGGATCTTCATAAGCGTTATCAGCACTACCATCATTGATGGCGAGGTTTGCCACTTTTCGCTGGGGACAAGTATTTGATAGGTGGCCCGGTTGGCCACAACGATAGCAGTTATCGGGCCTTGGCCGAGCATAGGGGTTCGGGATTCTACTTGGACCAGCAGCAGTCGATATACCCCTTTGAGGTCTAGTCTGATCTCGGTTCTCAGGCGTAGGAGGTTGAGTACGTGCTCCTACGGGCTCCTTCCCCTTGGGCTGTGCAGTTCCCTGGGGCGGACCTGTCACAGGGATCCTTGCAGTAGGATAGGTCCGTGTGTTAAGACGTTCAAGTTGCGCTTCTGCCCGAGTAGCCAACTTATCGCATCATTCATCGTCCAGACGGACTGTATCTGGACCCGATCCTGGATAGTCATACGCAACCCACCATTGAATCGGGCGACTTGCTGCGATTCAGTCTCGACTAAATCGTTACGCGCCGCCAGGCGGTAAAATTCTTCTACTTGTTCTCTCACCGACCGACTACTTTGTCTACAATTTTGGTATTGCTGGAATAATACCTGATCGTAATCGCTAGGGAGGAATCGAGCACGTAGTAGCTGCTTCATCCGCTGGCAGGTGCGGATTGGTGCTTTCGTTTACCTGGTTCGCGGAAGTTGCAGTTGTTCCCACCAAGCTGAAGCTCCTCCTTTCAGCTTGTACGCCACAAGCTTGACCTTCTTTGCTTTAGGGATGTCCATATAGTCGAAAAATCGCTCAACTTTAGAAAGCCAATCGAGGAAATCCTCAATGTGTAGCTGGCCATTGAAGCTAGGAATATCAACCGGCATCTTGAATTCTCGATCCGTTCGATCTACTCGATCGGCACCATGTCTGGGGTGTTGAAAAATTATGTCGTCGATCTCCTCCTCACTGGAGCCCCCGTCCTCAAGCATGACCCTTAGATGCACTGCCGCTACTATCCTGCGATCAGTCCAATTACGAGTCTCAGCAATTGGCGGTGAAGGATTACCACCAGGAACACGGAGTTGCCCTAGGGTTTCTGCCAAGAGATTCGCTATGTGGTCCATGGAAGCCTGTAGCCCTTGCATGGCTTGCCGATTCTCTTGTTGCGCTGCTTGGAAAGTTGGCGCCATTAAAGGCAAATTCCCTGGAGCACCGCCTATGGGATTGTTGCCCGACCCGTCGTTAGAAGTCATCGATACGAGGGGAAACCTGGCTTTGATACCAAACTGACGCAAGGGAGAACGTGAGGTCGAGCACCATCTTCCGCAAGAGGATAACTATTCCGAATCCACGGAACTTCTCTGGACTCCTCACAGAGACTTCTCAAATCCACGAGAAAAGAGAGCAGAAAATAGAAATAAATTCTAAATAAATTCTAAATAGATTAATGAATGCATAAAAATGAGTTCACAACCCTTTAAATAAGGGTATTAAGCAATGGGAAAGAAATCATAATCAAACTACATCTAAAACTCCTAGAATTCGCGACTTACTATAAATAGTAAACTTACTATTTATAGACGGTCATGATGCCTACTAGTGCGCAAGGTTTTCGGCCAAAAATAGTAAGTGTCCTATTTGGCTTCACCAACCCGTTCTCCTAATTATTCTAAGCTCTTTTCACGTTGGGCGCAACTCCTAAAGCCCGACGGATGAAGAGTTATAAGCAAACTAAAACTTACTATTTATAGTAAAAACGAAATTAAAAGAGGGAAACGACCGTCAAATCAGGGGTTTCTCGCAATTCCGAGTGTCGCAACCCTGCATAGCTGGGTTGGTTGACTAAAGTAGCTCGTTCTACCCCAAAATCATATATTTTTCGTCGGCTAACTCATCCCGGATTGTGAGATACGCCTGATTCTGATGGTCCAGATCACTTCTTTCGCCGACCGGGCCTTTTCTGATCCATCTTCGCCATGTAATTGTCCGCGACCTGCTCTACATCAAGGACCCGCAGGGTTTTGTATTGCATCTTGAAGGGGAGGATGATTTAGTCCATCTGATCCTGGAAAGTGGCCAGCAAGACACGGAGAAATGGATTGAAAGGGGCAGGAACAATGAACCTACTGATCTGATTAACCTTCTAAAATCAAATTCATCAGAAGGTTTCAACGGTGTGGCCGAGTTAGATAGCAACCAGATTCCCCCAATTGGAGAGAAGCCTCCAAACTGCTGGGCTCTGCCTGTGGTTACCCTCACAAGCATCGCTGTCGCACTTCCCTACATTGATGAAAATATAATCAGATCGTTACGGCAAGCTGTAAATGAAGGCCTCAGGTATGTAAGGCTCATAGAAGCGAACCTGGATGCCAATGAGTCAAGTAGAATGAGGGAGGCAGCAGATATAGTCTGGCATGGCACTGATGTTTATGATCGTTGGCTCGACAAGGATCTCCACAAATTGGTCGCTGAAGAAAAGTATGCAGTGAAGATAATCGGAAGACTTTCTGAGATAGCAAAGGAAAGTGTTCGAAATTTCACGGATGGGCGCGTCCGAGAGACAGGACCTGGTGAATGGCCTGTAGAAGTATTGGCTGGGAGTTCCATGTACAGGATCGGTGAGACTATTCTACAGGACTATGAAGACAAGTTTGGGACTGTTGACAAGTTGTTCCAATGGTTAAGAAAAACCATTGCTGATATATTGGGTGCTTGCCTTACCAACCTGCCTCGTGTGATATCCATGGAATGCTTTTGTGGCGTCATTGAAGTGAGGGAAGACTGTGTTAGGGATGCTGCCTATCTTCTTGGTGAAGCTGAAACTATTCTGGTAATTTTAGGAGAGCGTATGTTCCCAGATTTGCACCCTGATCAGATGGCAAATATTGATGAATGGCGTTTGAGCAAGCTGAGAAAACCATGTCTCCTTTCTCCTGCTGATAATGTCTAGCTTAACTATGAGTGAATTGCCTTCATCAATTGAGGAGTTTGAAGCAAGGAACTTGAGAATGAAAGCAGATCATCATTCCGAGGGTAGTTGGTCCTTAGATTAATGTTGTAATATAGTTTTCATGTGGTCGTTTGTATTAGTATCGTGTGGATCATATACAGAATGCATTACTCATCGAGGCAGTGAAATCTTTGAGCCTGAGATTTAGGACCTGTTTGGATGAGCGATTATTGTCGTGATGTGGTGTAAATACCGTCATAAAGACGATTTTTCCTTATTTGAATATAAGTCATTTGCGCTTCTCAATTACTCGACTATTGCCTCAATTTAATCCAAGGCTGCATTCTTTGACAACACGGTGCGGCCCTGAACATCGGGGCCACCTGTTTTGCCATCCATTTCAAGGAGAGCAAAAAAAATAAAATGAAGTAAATCCAAATCTCAGTTAGACTGCACCACATGAAACATGAAACAGTAGTGATTAAGCGCCCACCATTAAAAACTTCTTAGGCAATGTTGTCAAAATCACTTTCATATGGCAAATCATAATAAGGGTAGAATTGTATTGAATCACAGATCAAATTGTACATCGTAAATGATTTCATGATTTTATTTATTTATTTATTTATTTTTTAAATTTCAAAAATATAAATAAATCAAGAAACACTGCCAAAATCGTGAATTTGCGATGGATTAGGTTCGTTGCAAAACGAAATTAATGACGGTCATGATTGGTTGCAGTTTGCTGCATCAGACAAATTGGGGATCCATCGCAAAACTGTGACAGTTTCAGTCAGTTATAAACAAGCGACAGATGCTATCCACTGCAAAAATTAAAAATCCGTTGCTGAACTATGGAAAAACCTGCATGGATTATTCGTCATTATAAAATTTGGTGACAGACGCGGTCTGTCGTTCCGCTTAAGAAAAGCAACGGACTTCAAATCCGCCGTTCATTTTTGACTTGTTTAGAACTTTGCAACGGATTTGGTCCGTTGCTAAAATTTCTGCAATAAACAAACAGTTGTATTTGTTGTTTTTTGAAGAATTCACAAGATTCTTTAATAAGAACCTCATTCACAAAATTCAAAAAACGACCAAATATAATTTTTGTGTGTATTTGGATGCTCAGTTGGTCAGAATAGCAAACTTAATATATAATTGATATCCAAAAATGAAGCGTGGTAGCATTGCCCTCTTACCATGAAAATGGTATTCCAATGTGAACATCCACAAAAAAAAAAAAATTATTTCCTTGGAGACCATCTCTATCCAATTGTTTTACAGCAACAACCTGTTCAAAGAAGCACACATTCTCATCATGGAGGGGCCCAAAAAACATGGTAACATTACATCAATAGCGAAACTTGCTATTGTTGGGTTCAATAGATAATCCACGTTTAGGTCAGGAATGGGAGCAGATTAGCTATTACTTAGTTACTCCATGGGTGTTATTCTAACCATGTAGGGCCTACCTTGATGTATTTTCTCTCTATCCACACCGTCCGTTCATATGTTTATCCATCATATTTTAGCATGTGATTCCAAATCATAAGAAGATCCAAATCTCAAGTGGGCCATACCAATCAAACATTGATGAATAACCATTAAAAACCTTCTGCAGGCAAAATTTTGGATCAATTTGATCTTTGTAATTTCCTTTCATCCAAATTTTCTTGACATTATCAACAAGTTGGAATGCAAATAAACACTACTAAATCTTTAGGATGAGTGTAACACCTCGAACTTTTCAATATCCGAGTATTGAAAGTCCTCGAGTGTTATCATGAAGTTTAACTTGGTACGTACATGTGTACGACACCAACCCAGCTATCCTAACTCTACATCCATTCCCCAACAAGAATTGAACCATTGGGAATGATCTTCATTCATAGATCAAGCCATCTGACCGTAGACTTCAAGGTAAGACTCTCCGTCATGAGATCTAATGTACGTGTCTTCCCTTAAAAGAATCGACGAATAATTCCCTATCCATAACAATTTAGATATACATTCTTTTCTAACAATTGCTTAGAAACATGCCTAAAACCATGTGGAGCCATTAGATTTCACAAAACCCTCATATCAGTAATAATTATGAAAACGTCATTGCCTAGGCTACTTGATTCTAGATCACTTATCAGTTTAATGCAAAATTTTATACCATGCCTAATTATCAGAAATTAACCGTGCACGTCAAATTTCAGCCCTTATATCATAGTAAATCAGCTACTTGACCTCTACATCCATTCGTACACTTATCAGATCAAGATTCTGATCCGTCCATCTTGTTCACACCATATGAATATGCTTAACCCACCATTAGAATCAGAATTTGAGAAACTTTCACGTGTAAGAAAGTCACTCGAATCTAACGTTATATAAGCCCTACCCCTAATCACTCCATAAACCTATTTTATATCCATCCGTTTACGAAACTAACCGTACATCAACCCACATACATGTCCGGAGTGCATACCATTAAGTTTCCATATTTTTAACAAGTAATCTGACCACCCATCCTGATTTGATCCGCCAAATGGGCCATCCAAATATGAGAATAAACTGATCATCATAAAGATCTTAGGGTTTAGGTCCAAACTGCCCGGTAACTTGTCAATCAGAGGAGTACAAATATTAATTTAAAATTTTAAAATATATTAACCATTAAATGAGAATCTTAGTCTCAAGATTAGAGTTTAAATTTGGACGATGGAAAGAGCGTGAAAAATAAAGATTATCTGTCAATCACATTTGGACGATAAACTCATGAGTTACGTAGGATGATAGAAGTTTTGAAAAAGAAAAGGGATAGAATGGTAAATATGGTAACACCACGTGCATTTGTTGAGGAATGAACGAACGAATGAAGTTTGAACCGTGAGAATTTTTGCTACTCGGTGGGACAGTGGGGTCCACTTGAGTAGATAACTACTACGTTTTTTACAGGGTGTCCTCAATTGAATAGATGAAATAAGTCCTTGGAAATCATCACAAGTTCGATTTTTTTTCCAGCCATTCATGACGGTCAAGAATTTAGCACGTGAATGACTTGCGTGAATACCGTCTACGTTGATTAAAGTGTGGCTTACTTGAGTTATAGATCAATCCATATAATATGTCCGAACACACCTTAGGATCATTAGAATCCTTTTAACCATTGATGTTTAATATCAAGGTGATCCAACCATCAAACTAACCGGAATCTACAATTAGAGCTAGAAATAAGTGAAATTAGGAGTATGACCCACCCAAGTTTCGGATTTCCCTCATCTCCGGCCAGGTGACCCAAATGGGCCCACAGAGAATCAGGAACAGAGTGGATTTCTCAGAAACATAATGGTGGGCCCCACATTGGGGCTGTGAGTGTGCACAATGGCCGTGCACTCGAGTTGCATCGGGACTGCTGCACAAATGGAGATTTCTCTCTCCAGCTGCTCTCGCCTACGGGCGTTTTTAAGAACGAAGGGCGTCCGTTTGATGCAAGTATGGCCACCATCGGTCATCATATTAATGATCCAAACCGTCTATCTGATTTAGGGGGAAGGCTCGACAAAAACCCAACTGTTAAAACTGAATTTAATGCACGTATGAACACACGAGAACCGGCGCAAAACAGCCCCAAAAACACAAAAAATTTCGGAAATGGAAACTGTCCGTTGCCAAAAGGACAATCCGCGTGGGCTCCCATTCTCTCAACCTCAGCCAACCATTAGCTGAAATCTCAACCATCCAGTGATGTCCACGTGGATTGCGGTTTGGTAGAAAATCCAGCAACCGAAACCACCCACGGCTAGCTGTTTGTAGAAAAACAGGAGGTCGGTTTGGGCCTGGTTTAAATGCTGTTGGATGCTTCCAGTGGCAGCAAAGAGGGGAAAAAAAAGAAGAAGAAAGAAACGAAAATGACAGAGAGAGAAAAGAGAGGAAGAAGGAGGAAATAGGGAGCGTGAACGTCGGTCCAGCCGGGTAAGCAGCCTGCAAATGCCGTTTCTCTTGTTGCTTTCTTCTTATTTACTCTCCTCCATTTCGTATAGTAATAAGCCCTGATATGAGCCAAGTTTGGGGCCAAGATCCGTCCATGGCAGAGCTTGAATAGGGCCTGAATACGGCTTCGTTTTGAGGCTGAAAGTGGCCTGAGTGCAGGCCCTGTTTGCGGCCGAACATGGCCTGAGTTCAGGGCCTGTTTGGGGCCGAACGGTAGAATGCAAATAGCCCCAGCCAAGGGCTGAAACACAGCCCAGAATCCACCTGCAAACAAGCTCCAGTCGGGCCGCAACACGCCCCCAAAATGGGACTGGGAACCAGGGAGAAAACACCCCTGTTCAGGTCATTTTCTTGGCTGGGAAAACTGGCAGCCACCCTGTCTCTATTAAGCGCTGATGTGGGACGAAGCACGGCCTCCAAAACAGCCTGCTGATTCGCGTCATTGCAGGGAAGACAGCCATGCACGTTGCAATCAAGATGGGCTGCACGTGGGCTTCACCAAACGCTGGTGGGCCCTGCACAAATGCAGGTGGGCCTCACCCAAAGCCGACGGAATGCCCGAGTTCTGGGCCCTGCACAAGTGCAGGTGGGCCGCACCCTGTGTCAGCAGGTGGGCCTCACCCTACCACGATCGGTGGGCCACGTGTCTGACCCCACCGTGATGACGTGGCTCAAGCCAGGCCGTCCGCCCGGTGGCTGGCCCTGGACGTTCTTTTGAAAAAGAAGAAGAAAAAATATAAATAGATATATATGTATTATATAATGGGAAAAGGTACTATGCGCTCGAGCTCACGGGTCTGTCCCATGAGGTCGAGCTGTGTGGGCCCCACCGTGATGCATTTTAACATCTACCCCATCAGTCAGATGCACCATTCCATCGTGGGCCTAGATCCCAAAAATCAAGTCAATCCGTGACTTGTGTGGGCCACACCACTTACAGAAGTGGAGAGGGGCTGTACACCATTAAAACATTCATAACCATTTTTGAGGGCCCACGGAGATGTGGTTTGCAAATCCAGCCCATCCATTATGTGTGTCCCACTTGAATGAGGGTTCAGACCAAGTTTCAGGTGCATGCAAAGCTAAGGTGGCCCCCACCAAGTGCTTTTATATGTTTTAACGGTGTCTTCACATAATAATTTTAGATGGTATGGCCCACCTGAGTTCTGTATACGGCTGATTTTTGGGGTATCCCATAATTTAAAGGGTACCCATCAAATGCATGGTGTTGATGGTTGACACGCATCACGTGGAGCCCACACAGTTCGACCTCATGATAAGCTTATCGTGTTATCGTGAGCTCGAGCGCAGAGTACCTTTTCCCACACACACACACACACACACACACACACATATATATATATATATACACACACACACGTACGCACATATAGATTTTAAATTATATCATGTAAAGCACCTCTGGTATATACGATCCATCCAAACAACGTGACATACGTGGATTACATCTTGACTGTCCATTTGATGGGCCCCCTTTACATACGGGGTGCTTCCAAAAATCAGCCATACACAGCGCTCAGGTGGCCCACTCCATTTACAATCGTGAGGAGACATGTCAAACCATATAAAAGCACTTGCTAGGGTCCATCTGAAATTGGGATGCATCTGAGACTTGGTTTGACCCCTTAACCTAGTGGGACACACATAATGGATGGGTTGGATTTGTGAACACAACTTGGCGAACCAACAAATGATTATGAATGCCTTAATGACGGATTATAGTATCTATTGTCATAATTAAATCCACTATTGATACATGATAGCTATTATTATTAATATTATGATAATAATTATGGTTATAAAACACAACTAACCATTATCAGATTGTCCATGCCAATAGTAATGCTTACAAACAAAATAATCATCATTACATATTAATCATTTAATTATCATTCTTAGGTACAATTATTAATAGTAGATCATAGCATTACTAGCATTATAATGATTATTATTAATAAATTAGCTAATGTTAATTATAACACTAATGTTAACCATCACTTTTTAATTATTATATTAATATGGTAAATTATTATATGCCAACTACAACCTACATCCTAAAAGAAATTTATCATACACCTAAACTTAAAGGTGAACCCTAGACCTGGGTAAATCCAAACCCCAGGTTATAATCTCAACCATAGATAGTGTGAAGAACTCGATCTAACCATGTAATTTTCTAAATCCTGATAGGACTCGATTATAAGGGACCACACGACCCCTATCCATGCTGGTAGGCGATCCCACTATAAGGTGATGATTCTTCCCATTGAGCTTTCCATCTTCTCATTAGCTTGAGTCATAGTTTTTATTTAAATTTCTAATTGATATCTCTCTCTTATAATCACATGTGTTAGCTAGTGGAAATTGAATTACTATATTGCTTGCTTAATGTTCATCCTGCATATTTATTCATGCTTGTGGGTTATTTGTGGATTGCTTATGAAACTTAAACTAGTACACCAGTGGGAAACCCTCACCTATATGTGTACACCCATACTTGGGATGTAACCCGACTGGTTGTGATAGTAATGGACCTTCAGCTTAGTGGTTATTGAATGGTGGTTTAAATTAACCATTGATGTGGGCCTACCATTCAGGGTATTTGTGTCTAATGGTTTTCAAGGATGGTCTTTTATCGCATTGTTTTAATATCGCCTATGTAGTTTGTTTCGATATCGCCCTATATGGCTTTATTTTGGTATTTATCCTATATGGGTTCGATATTTTATATCGTGCAACCGTGTGATGGAAAGCCCCATATACTGAATATAATTAGCCACTAGTCGATTGAGTTCCATTAAACATCCTAAGGTGGTAGCCTCATGGTGCAGTAGAAGGTGCAAGCATTGTCAGTAAAAAAGGCATCCACAAGTCGTGACTCACGAGTTATCACATGATTTCTTCAAACATCATAAATATTGGTCCTTCCCCAACAAACCACTCCTCATAAATTCGAAAGCAAGAACAACCCACCTTATGTGACAGCTCCTAACTAAATCCGCCAGACATTCAATTGCGATAACAACTACCATCAGTAACAACTATTAACTTCACCCACGGAAATCTTACACACCTTAGCATACAAGGTTTTTTTTTTTTTTTTTGTGCTTTTTCTCATCCGACACGTTACCCATATGCAACATCTGATACACTACTGAAACAGTGGCCGCATATAAAGGTCACCCAGGACAAAAACCAGGATGGTTCATGTTATGGGAAGATCCGAGCCCCTCATGATTTCGAGGCCCCTGCAGCATATGTTAATCCGATCGGAAGAATAACCGTTCGTTCGGCTCAGACAAAGGTTGACAAAGGCCTATATCTTCTGCCAGTTGAAAACAAACCTTACCTACTGAAAGGTCTGAGCCGACTCCATACTCCAAGGCGGAGGTTAAGGTGGACGTCCCTCAGGCTGAACTTAGAAACTACCATAAGAGGACAGGGCCGATAATGTCGCTCGCAGATACGCACGATGCGCGTCATATATTACGTGATCCTTAGATTGCGCGCAGTATCTCCACGATCTTAAAATCTCCCTGATTGAGAGAATCGGGTCGTAATTAACGGACGTGGATCATCATACCGTCAGGTATAAATATACGAAGACGCCATTGCTACAGGTACGCAATATCTTGCACTCACCCTCTACATTACAACTTAAGACCCAGATTTCCTTGACCTGACTTAGGCATCGGAGGGTCCCCTGGCTTAGCCAGGGTCTCCTTTGCTCACCCTTCGTGCAGGACCAGGGTCTATTCGAGGAGTGGAGAGCGATCCAGATTTTGACCTCAACATTTTTTGGCACCGTCTGTGGGAATTTGTTCACTCCCCAAGTATAGGGTTGTGATGTAGTAATAAAACTCGGTAAGACCGAGGTCGAATCCACAGGGACTGAAACCTGTACGTTATCTGAAAATAACCAGATCTAGAACTAGGTTAAGATGAAATCTAAACCAATTATGATTTGAGGAATAATGGTGAAATAATTAAACTAAAATTTAAGAGAATTCAGAAGTGAAAAACTAGGGATTCAGAGGATCCACTTGTAGAGATCAGGGAGAACTACACTTGATTCATGAAAATCAACTGAACTTCCTTTGATGTAGTTTTGAAAAGATGAAAGGTATATGAATTAGAATGGATTCCATCACCAAACCATGCCTATGAGACAAAGCAAACAACAGTAATTAAACTAATTACCAACCAATCAATGTATGAAGGTTAGGAAGTGTCACTGCCATCATCAGGCCATGCCCGGAGACGATGGTGAACAATGAGCTTTCGACATCATAAACATAAAAGGGAGAAGGAAATACTCAAAGCCATCGCACCCATTATAATTTCGGTCACAACAGACCATTAAGTACTTAAAAATATTCCCATAATAAAATTAAATCAAAATCCATTCGGATCTAAACAAAAGGCACAAGAAAGTGTCCCCCATCATGCTACAAGCTTCACCTCTTAGCCCTAGCTAAGAGGTTTAGCCACACATAAGTGGGCTGGAACCCTTAAAATAAAATAAAAAAATAAAAATAAAAATAAAGGAAAAGAAAAAAACAAATCTACTCCCTCTCACGTCCCTGCCTCCAGCCGAGCTGCTGCCTCCACGGCTCCCCCTCGTTCTCTCTCTCTCTCCTCTTTCTTATAGCTACCAGAGGTCGGATGGGTTGCTGGAGACCTTGCTGGAGTTGGAGAACCGACTCCAAGTTACGCAGGAAAGACGCAAAGACAACTTGCGTTGGCTTGGACTTGCAGTGGTTGATAGCTCCGGATTGCTGATTTGAGAAATCCACGCCGTCCACCGCATTATGCTCGAAAAACCATTCGGGTAGGGGCGGTTTTGGATCCAAAACATAATGGCCCACGAGATCTTTATTTCGTCGTCCATCTTGCTTTCAACGGCTGAAAACATGAAGTCGCTTGCATGGTGATGAACAGACACCTAGACATGGGTTACGCCTACCCTCCAGACGTCATGGACGGTCCTGATCAGAGCATCGTGTCATGCTGGTGGCCCACAAGGAAAAATTGCAACTCTGCTTGCGAACAGAGCTTCTGCATCAGCTCTATGATAGATGGTGGCCCACTGATTGACGACGACAGAGGAATCCATAACGTCCAATGTATTCCCCTAAAAAAAACGTTGGGAATGGACGGTTTTTAGAGCAGTTTCAGTGTGGCCCACGGATAATTTCATTCCACCGTCCGACCAGCGTTTGGACGACGGGATTTAACTCCTCGCGATATTCCGTAATTCTGACACCTTGGTAGTGTAGATAAACTCCATAAGGATCTGATGGACGGTCTGGATCAATGATCTGGATGATAGGTGGGGCCCACAATCAAAACCCAACCGAGCGGGAAAAAAAACGTTGTTGCGTTTGATCGGTTTGAGAAGACGAGTCGGTTAGCAAACGCTGACCGACTTTCGGATTGTGGGTGCACGCCTGGTGCATTAGTGCACCGTGCACATGCACGGCATACTTGGGTCCCATATAGATTTTTGTGAGAAATCCGATCCGTCCATCCTTTTCCAGATCCAATTTAAAGCGTTGACAATGAAATTTAAATATATCCAGATATCAGGCGGGCCCCAAATCGAGATTTAAGGGGCTGATCTGCTCGTTAGGCTACTTTCACAACGATCAATGGATGATTTTTGACGTGTACGGTTAATTTATGGTCCTCAGGCCACGTATGAAGTTTCGAGCCGAACGGATGGTGGGAACCCCATGATCTCGCATTCTAGACGTCATTCAGGTCATTTGAGCTTCAGTTTCTCAATTTTCTAGAATCTCTGGCGTGTAACTTCCTTGATCTTGGTCCCAGAGTCGTCCCTTGCTCTGGTGACTTGAAGCGATAAATCCATGCTTTAAGCTCCATTTTTCAGTCCATGCTTGCAAATACACTCTGTATCACAACACGATTAAATCGGACCGTTAACCAGTACAACGTTCGTAAATCCAGGCAATAACTAGGGTCTGATATACAATATTTGACCCTCAACACAACCCCCAGCCAGCATTTTGCTAGTCCCGAGCAAAGTATGCGAAAAAATAAATTGAGAATTACAGGACAAATTCTATAACCTCGAATGATTTATGAAAAACAATTTAAATACCAGAATTATAAGATACATGAATGGTAGGCATAAATTTCTCCTGGAATCAAGCTCACAATAACTTCATAATCAAGTTCAAATATTAATCCATTAACCAGAATAATTCTAAACATTGAGTTCCATGTGTAGTATAATCTCACTTACCATCATTAAGAGATCCAATCGTCACTTTCCATGATATCTTTGGTAACAAAATTCATGACAACCAAAACTGAAACCAACACTTGCCTTTTAGATCATCTTTTCGTTCTATCAGCCTTTGATTCCCTTTATAAATGATGGCGCCAAGGAGGGGAATCAAATCCTCACCTATAGGGAGCAAACCTATGGTGAAAACTTGTCGCCTAACTCTTTTCTCATGTCAACCATGGGGAATCGAATCTTCATCTATAGGGAGCAAATCTATGATGACGATTATGCGACTTACTCTTTCAATTCTTCTTTATAAACTGATGCTGAAATTTTTATTTTTAGGCTGGTTCTTTTTATGCTCAGTGATTACCAAATTAACCCTTCAGTTTCAAACTGAAATCTTAATATATAAGCGAGATGTGACATGGGAAATCATGACTCAATCAATGTTTACAACTTCTAATCATGGATTAATAATTCAAACTTAACTGTGAAATCTAACGAGCAACTGAATCCAAGAGTAGTAAATCACCAACCTTCCATATCCTGAAATTCTAAATCAAAGATGGTCGTCAAATCACTTCGAATTCACTAGAAAGTCCAGAAAATTTTAAAAATTTTCACAATTTTTGCTCAAGACTAAGAAAAACACTGATTAGGTTACCTAATCTCCCACCCCCAACCTAAAATCTACATTGTCCTCAATGTAAAAGATCTAAGCATGCCATGCACATGGGACAACGAAAGTAAAAGAGAAGTGATGGGAAGATAGTACCTGGATGATGAATCGAGAGAGACTTTCCAAGAGATCGCAGTGAGAGAGTAGGTTAGCGCAAGAGAGAAACTAACACAAGTAAAACACAAACAAAAATAAACTTCTACCTATACCACTTTCGCAGGTGCTCTCGATTGCATTTAGCGCATGCAACAAGCCTTTAAACCCCTAGGTTGCCTCTAGTGGACGAGTTGTAGTCTCGTGAGGGTTTGCAGTAATGTTACCCACAAACATTGAACTAACTAACTAGGAAAGTTAAATGGAATGAAAAGCTGGGTTACCTCCCAGGAGCGTTAAGTTTACCGTCTATCCTAAAACAGCATAAAGGAAACTACCCTAGTCCTAAGAAAGCAGGGAAAAACTACTCGACCACGCGCATGAGTTCCTCTTACGGAAGTATCGTGATAAATTTCTCAGTAGATTTCTTAACAGGATCATCCAAAAGCCCTTTTTGCAATAGGCTTGAATGCCCTGGAGCATGACATTCCAGAGAAACTTATGTACCTCATCAAAAAATTGTCGTTGAGTCGCCTGAGGTATCCAGAGTATATATAATTCACCTGCGACAGAAGAAGTTTCGAAGTTAGTATCCCATGGTGAATTAGAGACTACAAGTAGATCAAATTGAGAAAAATTTTCAAGAAGTGGTGTAGTCTCAACACATTACGAAGTATCAGACTTCGGTTCAATTTTTAGCTCATCTTCCCTTAATGGTAAATAGTGAGGATCTGGGGAGGGAGGGGCTTCAGAGTAAGGGTTCTCTCGGTCAAGGATGACTACCGAGATATCATCTTGCAAGGCATTCACTATGTCTCTTATCATGGGATCGTTTGAATCTGCAAAGTGTGCCAAGCAATCATCCAAAGAGTTGGGACATTTAGCTGAGAGTGACTCATTTTTCATATTAGAGCTCGTGATGATCTGCCCAAGGAATCCATCATCTTTGAAGGTAAACGGAGGTGTGCTCTCTTGCTCCAGCCCTGCACAGACAGATTGAGGATCAGTATACGAAGTATTGAAGTGCGGACTCTGTTCATTGATACTACTCAGAAGAGGCATTGAATCGTTAAAATTCAACAGTTCAGATGGTGGCCTCAACTGGGTGGTTTCAAATTCAAGAGTCATACCGAGTAGCTCGTCCATCTCCCGAATCATATCATCATGTAATTCAGGGGAGTGGTCCAAACATGTTTCATAAGAGTTAGAAGGGTCGGTTGTAAGGAGCCCATCATCTACCTTTAAATCAGACATGTTAGGTGAGGGGAGTGGCTCATTATGACAGACCACTTCGTGTACATCTTGATCATTGACTTGGACCAAACTTGAGATTGATTCCAAGGGAATTTGGGTTGTACATTCATGATCATCTTCCCAATACGCATCATCGTCTACTTCCATGCAGTGCACACTTGGGATGGGATCGCTTTCCTCACATTCTATTTCCAGATTGGGTTGAGGTTCGTATAAATTAACCTCTTCCTCTTTATTGAACTCAAGTGTGTCATGTGAGTGGGGTGTGTCATCATCATTATATTTGAAAGACAACCATATTTCTTCCCCATTCTTTTGAACAGTCATTGAGATCGACTCATCGGGGAATTGAACCGTATGCTCATTAATGGAATCCAACTCCTCATTCCAAATTCCAGATTTCATCAAAAGTGAGTGAGGATCACTTTTCTCGCATTGTATTTCTGGATTGGATTGTAGCTGGGATGAGCGAGCTTCCTCTAACCTATCAAGGCGTAACTCAAGCTCTTCTAGTAATTTCCTCATGTCAGCAGAAGAGTCTGTGTTACTTTGAAATGAATTCTCTTGGATCGATTTTGGTTGAATCTTAAAGGTAGGGGATCCAAAAGAATAATCATTATAATAGGTTGTTGGTTCATCTTTCCAACATTGATGTTTCCACTGATTATAGTCATACAGATCATAGGTGGGAGAATCTGATGGTTGGTAATACTTATAATCACTCATAATATAATCACGCATTGTTTTCTTTTTCTCAGATGGGTGATAGTAATTCTTACTCCCATAGTTATGATAACCCCAACATTCACGTACTGTTCGTGGGGTGGAATTGTTCTCCCGTATATGATCGCGTAAGGACTTCTTAACCGGTGGATCTTCATATTCCGGTCGATTCTCGATGATAGTTTCAGAAAAGTTTTGAGACATTGGTGGATTTCTATCATAATCATCATCCCAATATATGTTATTCTTCTCAGCATACTGACGTTCCCACTCGTGCATATACATGGTGAAACCCTAACTCTGAATCTAAATCTAAAGGAGAAATCCTACAGCAGTATGGAAAGTAAGAGGAGAAGTTAGAAAGGTATTACCAAATAAGAAGTTCCTATGTTAAGATCCTGCAAAACAAAGTAACCCAAGTCAGTATCTAAGAGATAAGACCAAATCTAAAAAAAATAGAAAAAGTAAAGAAATTAGGGCGAAGCTACCAATTTAGACAATCTATCAAAGACCCTACAAAACAGGAAAGTTAGTTCTAAATAGAAGAAGTTTCTAAAGCAAATCAAATCTAAAGAGTTAAAAAATCTAGAAAATCAGAAAGAGTTTACCAAATTAGAAGTTCTATCTTAACAACCTACAGAATAGGAAATATGTTAGTCCTATGAATTAAATAAAAAACAAAATTAAAATTAGTAAAATCCTAATCTTAAACTAACTCTAAATCTAATTAATTTCAGAAAATCGTAGTCGTCAACGATCCCAAGAATGCTACCAAAAACTTGTTCACTCCCCAAGTATAGGGTTGTAATGTAGTAATAAAACTCGGTAAGATCGAGGTCGAATCCACAGGGACTAAAACCTGTACGTTATCTGAAAATAACCAGATCTATAACTAGGCTAAGATGAAATCTAAACCAATTATGATTTGAGGAATAATGGTGAAATAATTAAACTAAAATTTAAGAGAATTCAGAAGTGAAAAACTAGGGATTCAGAGATCCACTTGTAGAGATCAGGGAGAACTACACTTGATTCATGAAAATCAACTGAACTTCCTTTGATGTAGTTTTGAAAAGATGAAAGGTATATGAATTAGAATGGATTCCATCACCAAACCATGCCCAGGAGACAAAGCAAACAATAGAATTAAACTAATTACCAACCAATCAATGTATGAAGGTTAGGAAGGGTACCGTCATCCGACCATGCCCAGGAGACGATGGTAAACAACAGGGCTTCCTGACGTCATAAACATAAAAGGGAGAAGGAAATACTCAAAGTCATCGCAGACCCATTGTAATTTCAGTCACAACAGACCATTAAGTACTAAAAATATTCCCATAATAAAATTAAATCAAAATCCATTCAGTCTAAACAAAAGGCACAAGCAAAGTGTCCCCCATCATGCTACAAGCTTCACCTCTTAGCCCTAGCTAAGAGGTTTAGCCACACATAAGTGGGCTGGAACCCTTAAAATAAAATAAAAATAAAAATAAAAATAAAGGAAAAGAAAAAAAACAAATCTGCTCCCTCTCACGTCCCTCGCCTCCAGTGAGTATTTCTTTGCCTCCGGCTCCCCCTCGTTCTCTCTCTCTCTCTCTCTCTCTCTCCTCTTTCTTATAGCTGCTGGAGGTCGGATGGGTTGCTGGAGACCTTGCTGGAGTTGGAGAACCGACTCCAAGTTACGCAGGAAAGACGCAAAGACAACCTGCGTTGGCTTGGACTTGCAGTGGTTGATAGCTCCGGATTGCTAATTTGAGAAATCCACGCCGTCCACCGCATTATGCTCGAAAAACCATTCGGGTAGGGACGGTTTTGGATCCAAAACATAATGGCCCACGAGATCTTTATTTCGCCGTCCATCTTGCTTTCAACGGCTGAAAACATGAAGTCGCTTGCATGGTGATGAACAGACACCTAGACATGGGTTACGCTACCCTCCAGACGTCATGGGCACGGTCCCCGATCGAGCATCGTGTCATGCTTTGGTGGCCCACAAGGAAAAATCGCAACTGCGCTTGCGAACGCAGCTTCTCGCGTCGGCTCATGATAGACGGTGGCCCACCGATTGATTTGACGATGAGAGGAATCCAGAACGTCCAATGTATTC
The DNA here is from genome assembly GCA_030180095.1 of Magnolia changhungtana. Classification (NCBI taxonomy): domain Eukaryota; kingdom Viridiplantae; phylum Streptophyta; class Magnoliopsida; order Magnoliales; family Magnoliaceae; genus Magnolia; species Magnolia changhungtana. The sequence goes on from JASAUF010000669.1 coordinate 14,510,388, forward strand.
CCCTCAAAAAAACGTTGGGAATGGACGGTTTTTGGAGCAGTTTCAGTGTGGCCCACGGATAATTTCATTCCACCGTCCGACCGGCGTTTGGACGACGGGATTTAACTCCTCGCGATATTCCGTAATTCTGACACCTTGGCAGTGTAGATAAACTCCATAAGGATCTGATGGATGGTCTGGATCAATGATCTGGATGATAGGTGGGGCCCACAATCAAAACCCAACCGAGCGGAAAAAAAAACGCTGTTGCGTTTGATCGGTTTGAGAAGACGAGTCGGTCAGCAAACGCTGACCGACTTTCGAATTGTGGGTGCACGCCTGGTGCATTAGTGCACCGTGCACATGCACTGCATACTTGGGTCCCATATAGATTTTTGTGAGAAATCCGATCCGTCCATCCCTTTCCAGATCCAATTTAAAGTGTTGACAATGAAATTTAAATATATCCAGATATCAGGCGGGCCCCAAATCGAGATTTAAGGGGCTGATCTGCTCGTTAGGCTACTTTCACAACGATCCAATGGATGATTTTTGACGTGTACGGTTAATTTATGGTCCTCAGGCCACGTATGAAGTTTCGAGCCGAACGGATGGTGGGAACCCCATGATCTCGCATTCTGGACGTCATTCAGGTCATTTGAGCTTCAGTTTCTCAATTTTCTCGGATCTCTGGCATGTAACTTCCTTGATCTTGGTCCCCTAGAGTCCGTCCCTTGCTCTGGTGACTTCAGAACGATAAATCCATGCTTTAAGCTCCATTTTTCAGTCCATGCTTGCAAATACACTCTGTATCACAACACGATTAAATCGGACCGTTAACCAGTACAACGTTCGTAAATCCAGGCAATAACTAGGGTCTGATATACAATATTTGAACCTCAATAGAATTTGATACAAAAAATCAGGTTTCTATTCTTGATTATAATGGCAAGAGGAAAGAAGAAAACAGTAGCTGCGGAACTAGAGCAAAACGAGCAAACTCGTTCCTCATCACTACTTTATGCGGAATCGGCCCTAGGACCTTCCCAGCGTTCGCGCAATCGAGCAAGCAAGTATCAAGCCATGCAGGGCGAGATACAAGCCTTATGTGATGAAGTGAATAGGATAAAGCAGCAACAGGAGTCGCAGTTACGCCCGACTCAAGAAGATCCTGTCCCCGAACCAGTCGGCCCAGTTGTGGAAGCCCACTCTGTGCCGAGGAGTGTGAGGCCTGAGACACCCCAGCATCCTCAGGTGCTCATATCGAGTCAACATCCTCTTCCGACCCAAATCCGACCCTCGGCTCGGAATACCGCAACGCGAGCTCCGACTAATGCCTCAGTTACTTCAGCCCTGACACCAACGAACCTCCATCATCGGTTGGAACGAAGGAGGGGGAGAAGTCCAGAGAGAGAGAACGCCCAAGAGATTGTGGTAGAAAATAAAGACCCATGGGAGAAGCGGTTCGAAGAGCTCAACAACAAGTTCTTAGCTCTGGAGAAAAAGCAACAACCGACGTCAGTTCCCGCTGCCGTCCAGGCAATGATGGAAGAGACTGAACCTCCCTTCATCTCGGAAATCATGAACGAGGTGATGCCTCAGAGGTTCCGGATACCTCCCGACATTCAATATTCTGGGTCTGGGGACCCAGCCGAGCACGTGGAAGCCTACCGCTCCTGGATGCAGATCCAGTCGGTGACGGATGTAATGATGTGCCGAGGGTTCTCAATTACACTAACGGGATCCGCTCGAAGTTGGTATCGGCAATTCAAACCAAAATCCGTCAGCTCCTTCGCAGAGTTGAGCCGACTATTCCTTACCTAGTTCATCAGCGGTAAGAGAAGTCGAAAGCCCAACACTCACTTGCTTACAGTCAAACAAGAGCCGAAGGAGTCGCTGAAGGATTAAATCACTCACTTCAACGAGGAAGCGTTACTAATGGAAGACTATGATGACAAAATGGCCCTAGCCGCTATGTTCAATGGCTTGAAAGAAGGAAAGTTCACCTTCTCCATTGGGAAGAACCCACCAAAGACACTGACTGAACTTGTGGCTAGAGCTCAGAAGTATACCAACGTGAAGGAATTCACCAATGCCGGTAAAAGTATCCAAGTGATTGAGCTAAATGGTAAGGGGAATAGGCCTAGGAACGAGGAATCCTAGACGTCTAACAAAGGGACCGATGAACGCACCTCTCGCGATCATCGCCCGAGCAGGAGACCAGAGAGAAAATTTCGCTCCTACACCCCCCCTAACACGTCTGCCGAGCAGATTCTACTGGACATCCGAGGTGAGAAGATGTTGAATTGGCCTGTCTGCATGAGGGCCGACCCAGATCATCAAAACAAGCGCAAGTATTGTCGCTTCCACCGAGATCACGGTCACAATACTGATGACTGTGTAGACCTTAAGGACGAGATCGAAGCCCTTATTCGGAAAGGACACCTGCGTCGATACACAAAAGAAGGAAAAGTTACTCGGAGAAGAGAATGGGAACGCGAGCAGCCAAGTAACACCGCAGAGGAACCCGTCGAGATCCGTACAATCTTCGGGGGCTCATCCGGTGGGGGAGATTCAAATAGGGCATGAAAAGCTCACTCCTGGAAGTCCGAACTAGAACACTACGTTCATTTAACCGAGCGGCTCAGCAAGGAACTTCGTATCAGCCCATGTACCCTAACCTTCACAGAAGAAGATGCACGTGGAATCCAATACCCGCATGATGACGCTCTGGTAGTCACAATGACTATAGCTAATTGCAAAGTGTACCGCATTTTGGTCGACACCGGGAGCTCAACCAATGTGATCTATTCAGAAGTTTTTGAAAGAATGGGGATTCCACGGTCCCATCTCAGACCTGTGAAGACCCCCCTGCACGGCTTTGTCGGGGAAAGGGTAATTTTCGAAGGAGCCATTTCCCTCCCTGTGACTGCGGGAGAAGGACAACATCAAGTCACACTCATGGTGGACTTCTTAGTTGTCAATGTGCCTTCTGTATACAATGTTATCTTGAGAAGACCCTCTCTCAATGTAATGAGAGCAGTTGTTTCTACCTACCACTGTGATGAAATCCCCCCCCCCCCCCCCGAGAGGCGGGATAGGCTACCTTTGAGGCGATCAGCGAGAAGCTCGGAGATGTTATGCAATTGCAGTGAAGAAGGGGTCGGTCAAGCAGGCGCTCGCCATCAATGTCCTAAATCCCCAAGGGCCCGCGGAAGGCTCATCTGTAGAAGATCTGGAGAAAGTGCCGCTTGATGAAGCCGATCAGAGCAAAACTGTTCAGATCAGAATATCATTGAATCCAGAGCAACAGACTGAAATTTTGGCATTTCTGCGACAACACAGGGATGTCTTTGCATGGTCCCATCAAGATATGCCCGGAATTTCTCCGGAAGTCATGGTTCACAGATTGAATGTGGATCCAGATCACAAACCCGTTAAGCAGAAAAGAAGGTCATTCGATGTTGAGCGATGCGAAGCAATTGCCGACGAGGTCTTCATTCTACTCGACGTAGGATTTATAGAAGAAGTGCACTACCCCGATTGGATCGCAAACGTGGTCCTTGTGAAGAAAACTAATGGGAAATGACGGGTGTGCGTGGACTACTCAGACTTAAACAATCTTATCCGAAAGATAGCTTCCCACTGCCTCAGATCGACCAACTGGTGGACAGCATGACAGACCATGAATTGCTCTCTTTCCTGGACGCATACTCTGGATATAATTAGATCGTGATGCACCCCCCAGACAGGCAGAAGACTACCTTTATCACGAACAAGGGACTCTACTGTTATCAGGTTATGCCATTTGGCCTAAAAAACGCTGGGGCCACATATCAAAGGTTAGTGAATTAGATGTTCTCCAAACAGATTGGACGCACCATGGAAGTATATGTCAACGGCATGTTGGTAAAAAGCATCAACGCATCCGATCACCTGACGAATCTCGGGGAAATGTTCGCCGTCCTTCGAGAATACCAGATGAAGCTGAATCCAACGAAGTGCGCCTTCGGAGTCAATTCAGGAAAATTTCTCGGCTTTCAAGTTAGTTAGAGAGGAATTGAAACGAATCCTGAAAAGATCAAAGCACTCCTTGACATGAGTTCGCTTCGAACCATCAAGGATATACGATGCCTTACGGGTCGAGTCGCAGTGCTCAGACGCTTCATTTCCAGAGCAACGGATAAGTGTCTCCCCTTCTTCTAGAAATTGAAGGGTCATAAGAAGGCAGAGTGAACGCCAGAGTGCGAGCAAGCCTTCCAGCGGCTGAAACAGTACTTGGGCTCACCCCCTCTACTGTCCAAACCTGAAGAAGGCGAGCCTCTATTCCTCTACCTCGCAATCTCAGCCTTGGCCGTCAGCTCGGCTCTGATTAGGGAGGTTGGAGGCAAGCAACACCCTGTTTATTACGTGAGTAAAGCTTTGGTGCCGGCAGAAACGAGATATTCGCCCCTAGAAAAGCTAGTGTTCAGCCTCGTTGTTTCAGCTCGGAGGTTACGCCTATACTTCCAAGCTCACTCGGTAATTGTGCTAACAGATTCCCCTCTAAGGCAAGTTCTCCAAAGGCCCGAGGTGTCAGGTCAGGTGACTAAGTGGGCCATCGAGCTCGATGAGTTCGATATTCAGTTTCGCCCGAGGACGGCAATCAAAGGGCAGGCCGTGGCCGACTTCATCGCCGAATTCACTCTGAGCGCTGAAGAGATCGGTGCCGAAGTTGAAGCAAGTTCGCCCACTCCTCCGAGCGATCAAAAGGCAATATCAGATCCAGGGTGGGTTCTCTATGTGGACGGGTCATCCAACGTCAAAGGGGCCAGGGCCGGGATCGTCTTGATCACACCTGACTCCACGACCGTTCAATACGCGATCATGTTGGGATTCAGAGCCTCAAACAATGAGGTAGAATATGAAACTTTGTTAACTGGACTCATATTGGCAGCAAGTCTGGGTGTCCAGTCTCTTCAAGTCCAATGCGACTCCCAGCTGGTGGTAAATCATATCTCTGCCAAGTACGAGGATAAGGAAATAAAGATGATGGCCTATCTTGATAAGGCGAGGAAATTAATCGAAAAATTTCAAAATTGCACGATCTATCAATCCCGAGGGCAGAATATTTATGGGCCGACGCCCTAACATGGCTCGCCTCAGCCGCAGAGGGGAAGATCCCACGAGTCATCCCCGTCGAATTCATAGAGCAACAAAGCATTAGTAAGGATGAGAAAGAAGTCAATCCAGTTCGCGTAAGTCCGAACTGGATGGACTCGATCTTCAAGTATCTCACGACAGCCGAGATTCCTTTGGACAAGCTGGAAGCCAGGCGGCTCAGAGTTCGAGCAGCTCGATACATTATCCTGGATGGTATCCTGTACAAAAAAGGACATTCTCAGCCCTATCTCAGGTGTCTCCAGGCCAATGAGGCGGAATATGTCATACGAGAGATTCACGAAGGAATCTGCGGAAATCATTCCGGCAGTCGAGCCTTGGCTCTGAAGATACTCCGACAAGGGTACTTCTGGCCAACTATCAAGGAAGATTCCAAAGATTATGTTTGGAGGTGCGATAAATGCCAGCACTTTGCGGCCGTGCCAAGGCAACCTGCTGAAGAGATGGTCCCCATGAGCGGCCCCTGGCCTTTCGCACAGTGGGGAATCGACATTATCGGTCCCCTACCCACAGGAAAGGGACAAGTTAAGTTCGTAATTGTCACTGTCGACTACTTCACCAAATGGGTCGAGGCCGAGCCCGTCGCCAAAATCATAGAGCAAAAGGTGATCTACTTCGTTTGGAAAAATATCATCTGCGATTTGGGATTCCGCGGACCATCGTGTCAGATAATGACCGACAGTTCGATAACAACAAATTTCGAAACATGTGTTAAGGACTCGGCATCATGAATGCGTATTCTTCTCCCCGACATCCCCAGTCGAACGGACAAGTAGAGGCAGTTAACAAGGTCATCAAGCATCATCTCAAGACAAAACTGGAGAAAATAAAAGGCAGTTGGGCAGAAGAACTTGCGTTCGTTCTCTCGGCCTATAGGACCACAACTCAGTCCTCAACTGGGGAAACTCCATTCTCGCTCTCCTATGACTCGAAGGCAATGCTGCCCGTGGATATTGGTCTTCCTACGGCTCGAGTCAGGAGCTTCCAAGAAAAACAGAATTCCGAGCTGATTGCCACAAACTTGGATTTGCTCGAAGAAGTTAGAGATATCTCGAAGCTCCGAGTCGCTGCTCGACATCAACAAGTGGCACGATTCTATAATTCGAAAGTCAAGGCTAGGCGATTCCGACCAGGGGACTTAGTCCTATGTCGAGTGTTCCAGAATACTGCCGAGCCGGGGGCTGGTACACTCGGACCAAAATGGGAAGGACCTTATCGAGTCGTTCGATCAACTAAACCAGGCTCCTACCACCTAGAAGACCTCGAAGGTTGTCAGCTTTCCCATCCCTAGAATGTCGAGCATCTGAAAGTTTATTATCCATGACGAACTAGCCTTTAAGGCTCTGAATAAATGTACTCCTCCGAACGACAGGCCTTTAAGGCCCTCACCGAAATGTATGCCTCCGAGCGATAAGCCTTTAAGGCTCTCAATAAAATTTACCTCTTCTCATCTACATGAACGGATTCTCGACTAAGGAAAAGTTACCTCTCATATGAAGAGGCGGACTTAACGGATTAATCCCTTAAAAAGGGGTCAATACATTATCCCACAAAAATTCTACATGGTATCTCCTAAACTAGGGGAAAAACTTAAGCGCTATCTCGACTACCTTAACATAGGGGTCGGCTCGCGAATTAACGGGCAAAACGGAAGGGTCTCACCAATCGTGGGATGAGCCGACCCCCTAGGGGCCCGGACTCAATAAACGAGCCATAAAAGCTCAACAATAAGATAATGTTGGGAAACGCCAGCCCGCCGAAAGGTAAGGTCAGCTTAGGCTACGCCGCAAATGAAATGAACCTCTCATTTTGACAATCAAGTAGTCTACGGTCAGCATTCAACAAGAAATCAGCTACGGATTAACATATAAAAAAGAGAAAATATATCATCATCCATACGCCCTCCCAAGGGTCAAAAATCATCATCCACGGACCTCCATTGGAAGGTTAAAAAAGTAATAAAAAAGAGGAAGAGTTCCAACCAGTTCGAGTTCCAACCAGTTCAAAATAAAAAAAGTGAGGGTAATCTGAACTATGCGGGTGGCGGGGGAGCTTGAGCATCAAGGGCAGGATCCGAGCGGACTTCATTTACAGGCGACTCTTCAGCTTCTTTAAGTAGTATTGAGTCGAGGTTAAGGTCCGGGTATAAACCCAGGACCGCCTCAATGCAATCGTCATAGCCACGGCCATAGAATTTGGCGGCCTCAGCATCCCTCTCCTTTAAAACTTTGAAGGCTTCTACACCGCAACCACCGCCTTGGCCAGAGAAGCTACATCCTTGGCCTATTGAGTTTCCTTCGCTTGGGCAACGGCTCGGGCCTGCTCTTCCGCCGTCTCGACCTTTGCTCGATTAAGAGCTTCCCCCAGTCAAGCATTCTCCTGGGCCAGCGAGTCTGCATGAGCCCTAGCCCGGGTCAGCTCGGCAGTCGCAACGTCACATCGAGCTGTCAAGTCCTCTACCACCCCTTGCAATCGCAGCTCCCTAGCTCCGAGGTCGACAACAGTCTCCTATAGCTGAAGCTCCTTGGCCTTCCTTTCTTCAACTCGCCAGTGCAACTTGCCTTGCTCGAGTCGGAGGAAAGTGCTCTCCTCCCGCAAGACCCCCATTTCAGTTTTGAAAGCCTCCAGCTCAGCTTCTCTTTTTTCCGCCTCCCACGCTCTTCCCCGAGCCGATAAAAGCTTTGGGACAGACTGCACAAAAACAGACGAATGAACACTTGAAACCCTACAGGCATAAGGATTTGAAATGCACGGGTTATGACGCGCTCGGAGGAACCGGTAGACGAGGCGATTGGTCTTCCGAATGGTTACTCTCCGAGCCCTTAGCAGACCTCAAAGAGTAGGGGGCTTCTGTTATGGGAAGATCCGAGCCCCTCATGATTCTGAGGCCCCTGCAGCATATGTTAATCCGATCGGAGGAATAACCGTCCGCTCGGCTCAAACAAAGGTTGACAAAGGCCTATATCTTCTGTCAGTCGGAAACAAACCTTACCTATTAAAAGGTCCGAGCCGACTCCATACTCCGAGGCGGAGGTTAAGGCGGACGTCCCTCAGGTTGAACTTAGAAACTACCATAAGAGGACAGGGCCGATAATGTCGCTCGCAGATACGCACGATGCGCGTCATATATTACGTGATCATTGGATTACGCGCAGTGTCTCCACGATCTTAAAATCTCTCTGATTGAGGGAATCGGGTTGTAATTAACGGACGTGGATCATCATACCGTCAGGTATTAATATACGAAGACGCCATTGTTACAGGTACGCAATATCTTGCACTCTCCCTCTACCTTACAACTTAAGACCCAGATTCCCTTAACCTGACTTAGGCATCGGAGGGTCCCCCGGCTTAGCCAGGGTCTCCTTTGCTCACCCTTCGTGCAGGACCAGGGTCTATTCGAGGAGTGGAGAGCGATCCAGATTTTGACCTCAACAGTTCATTTAACGAGGGCTAAACCTTTGAAATCAATATAAAGTCGAATGGTCAGGCCCAATGTATATATCTGGCCTATCTGATGACTGGTCAATTCCAATTTCCGCTCCAAGTGATCTTCATGGCATGGTCCACCCTTTCTAAGGCCTGGATGACACGTAAGCAAGAAAAATGAAAAAAGCTATATGTTACAGCTGAATGGTTCGTTGCCAACACTTGTTCCGCAGCCTAACCATCCAGGTGTCAGTGTTTTTAATGGTGGGCATCCAATCACCTCTGTTTCCTGGCCATGGCCGTGGGTCCCACCTTGATGTCTCTCTTGGATATCCACACCGTCCACCCAATTTTCCAGCTCATTCTAGGGCAGAAGCCAAAAAATGAAGCAGATCCAAATAGCAGGTGGACCACCCCACAGGAAACAGTGGTGATTGACCATTAAGGCTTTGGATCTAGCTGTTATTTGTGTTTTACCTTCATCCAGGTCCGTGTGACCTTATCAACAGGTTGGATGGCAAATGGCCATTACGGTCGGCCCTGTTAATTGTTTTTATGGAGGGCTTTCCACTACTGTTTCTTGTGATGTGGTTCACATGATATTTGGAACTGTTTCGTTTTTGGGCCATACCCTAAAATGAACTGGCAAAACAGATGGGGCTACTATCACCACCTAACCAAACGCGGTGTCACCCCGACCTGACTTAATCCGCTCGGTCTTAATGGTTCATTGCGGTCGAACACACATTTCTGCAGTCAGAAGCTACGTTGGACCCATGGAGACCTAATCGTTCCTTTTGCAGATGGTTATAAGCCTCTGGCAGATAAATCCCCTTGATATTTGGTATATGGCCCATCCTGTAATGGCCCACCTGAACAACAGTTTGGTTACCACTGTTGAAGTCTTATGAAGCTACTGCTGCAAACTACCATTCCTCTTATATTTAAATCACCTCCTTAGTGCTGTATTGAGCTTTAATGAGAACATAATTCAAAGGAGTTCCGCGAGCAGAGATTTTCCACTAGTAGAGAAGTGCGGGAGTTAAGAGGGACTTGGCCGTCTGGCTGGGGTAAGAGCATTTCAAGGTATTCTTCTTTTGTGTTGCTTCTTGATACCATCCCTTTTGTTTTCACTCTCCTTTTCTACATACTCACTTCAGTAAGAAATTCATGGTTATCTTTCACAAGGACAAGAAGAACACAAGCAAGCGAAAGAATAATAAAGAGAAAAGATGGGGCTGGATGGCTGCAACGCCACTGGCGAGCTCAACGACCAGAAATTCAGCCAGCCGATGCCATGGATCGGCCTCTACATAGCTGGAGTTTCATTGGTGTGTGCACTTTTCATGGCAATCGACATCTTTTATGGGTTCCGTCAGCGGAAGCTCTGGTTCCCTTGCAAGTTTTTCTCACTCAACGCCACTTCCTTAACCCTCTTATCCATCGCTACAAAACTGCCTGTGGATCTGAACACATCCATGCCACGCCGTGAAGAACAGCTTGTCAAGCTCAGTGGAAGCATCCTGATTTGCACTACAATGGGCAACTTCATGACCTCTCTAGGAACTATGAAGGGCTCTGAAATGCTCTCAAATGTTTTCGCCTTGGCTATTTTTGTGATCACCGTCGTTGTTAATGTCGCCATTCAAATGGGTACTGGTGTGATCTATGCTTTCTTACCCGAACACGCCGTAATCTTGGTTTTCATGATCATTTTGCTTGTGATCTTGGTTTCTTCCTCTTTAACAGTTCCAACAGCCAAGCAGCTGCTGGAAAAACAGTATGATAAGAAGCATGCACAGGCTTCTCCTGGAGCGGAGGCGTCCAACGTTCATAAATTGACAGAGTCTGTAAAAAAGTATTGGATGTTGGCTCATACTAGTAGTCCTCAGTACGTTCTAGGACGCTCGGCTACTTGCACTGCTTCAGGAGCTTTCTGCCTCCTCAGTGCACTGATTTTATTGGAAGCTTTAGTCAGATCCTCATCCTTGCACTTCTGCAAGGGGGAATCCGACTATACGTGGTCAAGTAAATTGATTTTAATTTCTCAGGCGATTGCAGTTGGAGTTGGTACCATTGCCCCAGCTATTAGATGGTTCAATGCTATTAGCTTCAGAAGCCCAGAGAGTCGAAGAAGATGCAGAGATGAGTTCAAGGTAGAGAAGTACTGGTTTGAGAGGCTGACAGAATGGAAAGAAAACCCTTTACCATTCAGCTTTAGTAGCAGGTGGTTTAGAAAAATCACCCATGTCTCAAAAAATCTAATTCTGGATGCCTGTATCCGAATGCAAATTGCAGTAGTAGTAGTCTGCAAGTTCGTTGGGCTGGCTTCTATACTGCCAGTGAGTTGGCTTAGTAGACTCTTCTCCTGCTGCAAGCGACACGGGAAGGATTCAGAATCCATCAGTTCGGAGTCAGAGAACTTGCAGGGTTTTGTGTTGCATCTGAAAGGGGAGGAAGACTTGGTCCATCTGATCATGAAAAGCGGCCGCCGAGACACGGAGCAATGGATTGCGAGGGGCAAGAAACATGAACCTACTCATCTGATTGAACTTCTAAAATCATCTTCATCAGAAGGTTTCAATGGCGTGGCTGAGTTCGATCGCGACCAGGTTCCACCAATTGGGGAGAATCTTCCAAACTGTTGGGCTCTGCCCGTGGTTACTCTCACAAGCATTGCAATCGCTCTTCCCGACATTGATAAAAATATAATCAGATCGTTATGGCATGCCGTAGATAAAGGCCTCAGGTATGTTAGGCTCATAGAAAAGAACCTGGATGAAAAGGGGTTGAGTAACATGAGAGAGGCAGCTGATATAGTCTGGCTTGGTATTGACATTTATGATAAATGGCTTGACCATGATCTCCAAAAATTAGTCACTGAAGAAAAACAGACAGAGAACATAATCAGAAAACTTGCGGATATTGGAAAGAAAATCATTGATGAGTTCAAAGGTGGGGGCGAGAGAGATAAAAGTCACCGTGAATGGCCTACAAAGGTATTGGCGGCCAATTCGATGTACCGGATTTGCGAGACTATTCTGCAGGACCACAAAAACAAGGTTGGGAATCCTGGCACCTTATTCAAATGGTTACAGACAACCATTGCTGACATATTGGGGGCTTGCCTTACCAACCTGCCTCGTGTGATATCCATGGAATGTTTCTGCTGCGGCATTGAAGTGAGGGAAGAAAGAACCAGGGATATGGTGTATATTCTCGGTGAAGCTGGAACTATTCTGAAAATTTTAAGTGAGCATAAGTTCTCAGATTTGAACGCTTCTCAGATAGCAGATATTGACGAATGGCGTTCGAGAAAGCAGGGAGAACCTTCATCTCTCCCGCCTCTCCCTCCTCTTGAAAATGTCTAGCTTAACTTCAGGTGAATTGCCTTTATCAATTGAGAAGGAATTTGAAGGACCTACAGAATCAAAACATATATATCATCATTCAGACAGTACGGAGTAATACGGTTCTCATGTGCTTCTTTGTATTATTATCCTGCTTATCATATTTAGAATGCATTACTCATCGATGCAGTTAAATCTTCATGCATGGGATTTAAACGAAAAATGAATTCTAAAAAAAAAATTAAAAAATCTCAATCTTGTCAAAAACAGATTTTTCCTGTTTTCCTGCATTGTGATTGGTCCACATCATCACTTACATTCTCGGCACTGTTGCATTAAATGCAGTCAGTGATGATGTGCTTCAATCACATTACAACAAACAGGTTTTTCCTTTTTATGGCAAGTAAAGATCTGAATTCAAAAAGGAAAAAAAAAAAATGATAACCAGAAGGTCTCATTTTCGAACTTATTAACGTCCTAAAGATGTAGGTCAAAGAGAAATAAACTTTCACTTCACATTATAAATTCAATTCAACGGCAGCGAAGATGAACAATTGATCGTTCTGTGATTGGGTATAAGTCTCCCCACATTAAAGTACCAAGTATTGCATACAAATATGGTGGGGGGATTATTTTTAGAAATTATAATAAATCTTTGAATGCACAATGCAACCCATGTACTAGTGATCTCATTGACTGAACCAAATTTTCATGAACAGAAATAATTGAATATTGTAGTCTAAGGCATTATATTCAAAAGTTTATATTAATTAGACTTCTCTTTAATCTACTTTCTTAGACCCATATGCACAGGTTTCGATATCCCATAGGCCATCCACACCATTGCTTTGTGACTTAAAAATGTCGTCCACAAATAAAGCCAGCTCATTGTAGGGCATGGGCATAAATGTGAGGGAGATCCAAAACTATAGTGGGCCACAACATAAGAAACATCAAGGAAATGAGCTGGCGAAATGGATGGAAATTAGAATTGGACTTTCCAGTAGAGGAACTCTCAGCCAACTGCACTACATTTCCATTTTGACGTCTCAAATTATCGGCCTCATAAAGGATCAATTGCATGTGGAACTTAATTTTCTCGTCATATTTGAGCTCAACCATACTGTGATTGTAAATGAATCTATCATACATAGATGTTAATGACAAGATGATGGCATTAATGATGGTTTCCTCCTCTTTGGCATTTATTCAATTAATTCTAATTTATTGGTTAGTTCGAGCAGCTACATGACATGTTCATTGACTGACGCATCTTCCTCGATTTTCGAGGAGTATAGTTATTTCTCAAGGGTCTAGACACGAGTATTAACCTGGGTATCAAACATAACCTTTAGGTGTAGGTATATGTTCCTGAATTTTTATTATATTCTGCATCTAATTGTGGAGCACGTTGGATATGGAAGTCAATATATATACTTTGGCTAGCTTATTGTTCCTTTCCTATTTGGCATATTTGGAGGAGACAACCAATGGCTCATCATCAAAGGCCGAGTTGAGTTCAAGTGGAGAAGGCATGTGGATGCTATACAATACTTGCTTAAGGGTGAGTACTAGCCCAAGTTTTTAGGATCAATTGATGAAGTTTTCCCCAATAAACCTCTTAGATGTAATAATTTAAGAGATTGTGTTTAATTTTGCAAAAAAAAAAAAAAAAAAAAAAAAACTTAAATTTATTGTTCTTCATCTTGTGCTCGGGAATGCAATGTTTTAGGGATTAAAATGCGAAGTCTGTTACGTTGTGTCCCTAACACGACTAATGGTTCCCACTACATGAAGTAGCTAAGGGTGACATAATGAGGCATCAAGTATCCATCCACAGGTTGACAACCCATGTAGAGCGTGAACTAAGGCAGCATGTGATTGCCAATACAACACTACATGGGACTTAATTAAAAAAAAAAAAAAAAGGTTTTACAACACAAGCTAACATCATCATATGTGGGAACTACAACGTATGTTTGGAGTGAACTATGAGGCATATGTTTGGACTATCTTGTACTCCCTCGTACATTACACCTTACATATGCTCAATGATATTGAGTGGTTTGTCGATGGCATCGATAGACTTTGCTGTTTACAGATTTGAGACTTCAATAACATTTGTCTCATCAGATGATGTTGGATCATAGACCATTTTCAGAAATCTCCAATCATAACCATGAAAATTTGTGGAACTGGTAGAACTAATCCCGTTAGATCTTGATCGGGTCAATCTATCGATGCCTATCTAGTTAGATGTTGGTCCGGTCTTCATATCTTAGTAATCACCACAAGAGTTTTGAACGTCTTTGGGAAGTTCTCCCATTTTGAAAGAATTGTGAGAGATGGCTTTACCAAGCATATCTAAATTTGTGATAGAATCTTTACCTTGATAGGTCTTTTATAGACATATTAGGTACGCTTTCTTAGTCACACGCTACACAAATCAGGGTTACTTATCATTCGTTGCTTTGCTTCCTCTAAAGGTATACGTATGGTTTTGTGCAACCGCATTATGACTGAAGACGTATCACTCAAGGAAAAATGGTAAAAATTTATCCCATGAGCACGAGTACAATTCTACCATTATTAGGTGCATAATGTCGAGAGGTGGCAGCATCTTATTGATCTACAAAATTACGTCAAAAATGGGTTTAAACACATGCAACCATCCCATGCTTAAACTTGCATAAATGAAGATCCTAACCACTTCATTGGTTGCAATTTCTTTTTAGTTGAATGCAGCCTGCTTTTATATCTCTTCTTTAATCTTTCAATTGTGTGCGATTTATTGAAGTGATAAAATTAAGGCCGTGAATTGCTTGGGCTGGCCCCCTCAAGCTGGCCCTAAGAGTATTATTGCTTTTTAAAGAAAAAAAAAAAATCTAAGGGTAATTTAGTAAATTTCATTTCAAAATAAGATGGAGGAAGTTTCTGTAAGAATTCCGACATAATATATCAGAACCGCATCGCACTCTCTCTTGGACGCAGATTTCCTGCCAAAGCCTTCCTGAGGAAGTTGCCGCGCAAGGATGCTGAGTGGGGCCCACTGAAATGTATGTGAGAAATCCATTCCGTCCATCTGTTTTGAGAACTCATTTTATGACGTTTCACCAAAAATGAGATATATACAAAACTCATGTGGGTCACACGAGAGGGAAAATTGGTAAAAGAAATTTCTACCGTTGAAACTTTACTGGGCTCCACCTTTATGTTTATATGCTATCCAAACCGTTTATAAGGTCATTCTCAATAGGATGAATTGAAAACACCTAAAGGATATCCTGATACAAAACTTTTATTGCCATAAGAATGCTTCAACGGTTCTCACTGAATTCCCACGGTTTCCTCTCGTGTGGCGCACTTAAAGTGTTGGATACACTTCATTTTTGGTCGCACATCTAAAATGAGCTCGCATGTCTGAAAAACATCTCGTTGGACCCCACGTAGCATCCCTGCGCAGGAACTTCCTGCGAAAGGCTTTGGCAGGAAATCCGCGTCCCTTTTTCTCTCTGCAACCACTCCGCCTCATTATCCAAGCTCCGACCGTGTCCTCCATATTTCGAGCTCGGAAATCTTCCTAATTCTCTCTCTTTCTCTCTCATCTTCTGAGTTCCGATCTCTTCCTAACTTCCTCCAATCATGACCACCGACCAAACATCCAGATTTTCGCCGGGATCATCTCCGAATCTGACGCCATTTTCGCCTTGGCCTGTTAGGACCAACCACACGGCCCTTTGGCTATTGAACAGCGAACCGTAAAATGGTCCGCTGGGGTTGGGTTTCACTAAGATCAGATTTCAAAGGCGTTCCGTGAGCTAAGCTTTTCCGCAAGTAGAGGAAGAGGATCTAGCTTGGGGAAGAGCATTTGAAGGTATTCTTCTCTCAACTGACAAAGAGAAACGCACCTTTGCGTTGCTTCTTGATGGCATCCTCCTTTTTTTTTTCACCCTGTTTTTCTACATTCTCAATTCGGTAATAAATCTATGGTTATCTTTCAAAAGGACAAGAATAACACAAGCATACAAGCATGCGAAAGAATAATAAAGAGAATTGATGGGACTGTATGGCTCCAGCGCCAGTGGGAGCTCCACGGAGAGAAATTCAGCTGGCTGATGCCATTGATCGACCATGTCCGCGGTTCCTGCGGTCGGAAACTAGGTTAGGCCCAACGTGATGTTTGTGAGAAATCCACCCTGTCTATCCTTTTTTCCAGATCATGTTAGGGCATGAACCCAAAAATGAGGCAGATCTAAAACTCAAGGAGGCCGGAAATAGTGGGGGTTGAACTCCCACTTTTGAAACAATCGTAGGCCATAGAAGTTTCGGATCAGGCTAATTTTTTGTTTTTTAGTTCATCTCATTGGGAATGATCTTATGAACAGTTTGGGTGCCATATATACATCACGGTGCACCTTGCAAAGGTTTCAACGGCACCTATTTCCCTCCCCACCTTTTCCTGTCGTATGGTCCACTTGAGTTTTGGATCTGTCTATTTTTTAGGCATTGTCTTGACATGAGCTGCAAAAATAGATGGGATGGAATATTTCTCACAAACATCAGGGTGGCCTGCCTTGCTTCCAACCGCAGGAAGGTTGATGTCGTAGGCAATGGGTGCGTCTAAATAGGAAATGGAATTGGAGGTAAATGAATTGAGAATAAATGGCTTATATAGTTGTGTTTGGATGGGAGTAAACATTTGAAATCTGGGAGGAATTAGAACGCATTTAAAATTTTCGATATATCCGCAAAAATATGTGACATCCCAAATCAGCTTTTATATCCCAACTTAGTGTATATATGCAATGTTTAATAAAATGATTAAAATGAGCCCATTGAAATATCTACTTTAGCAAAAAGAACAAAAACAAAATTCAAGCGTAGGATAAGCCACAAATGTAAGGATCACAAACAAGCAACTTATCAACTTTTTTAACCGTCCATTTATATAGACATCTTTTGGATGGTTTGGATAATTATTCTTTTCATGTGATTTTAGTGATATAGCCGATCATTCGATTCTTTTGAAGTATCATTAGCATGACACGTGTGGTAGACATGTGTGTAGCGGCACCTTTGATTACATGTGCCACTCTCTAAGCGCTCAAAAAGGTATTTCACCGCATTTACTTCCAAGTCATCTCTACATCATTTACATGTACATTTACTCGCATTTCATTTCATTTATATGCATTTACTCCCATCCAAACGCACCTTAATTACCATTTACATTCATTTACTTCTAATTACACCCATTAACCTCCATTTTCTCCTATCCAAATAGCCCTTAGGATGAATGAACATATTTCACACGTCAAAATTGAGGCCATTTCAAAACTCAGGTGGGCCCTACCACATAACATATGGGTCTTTAGGTGTGATTGTACATCACTACCTATAGCTATGGTGTGTCCCACCATAGTTTTGGATTATGATAATTCTTGGGATGTATGTTGTAAATGAGGAGGTGCACTAGATTCAGAGTTTAGTATGGAAGGTATGGATTCCAAGCATCACAGCTGGGCCCCACACGTGATCATTCCCATGTTTAAACTTGCATAAATCGAAGATCCTAACCAACTGCAACTTTTTGGGTTGAATGTGGACCTCTTTTGTATATTTTTCTAAACCTTCCCAGTCGTGGACCATTCCTTTGAGTTGTTAAAATTAGGGCTTTCAATTGGCTGAACTGGCCTATCTCACGGCGGCGTTGGATGGGAGTATCAGACACCAGGCCCGGCCTCACGCTTCAAATTCAAGCCCACCTTTGAAGCTGGCTGGGTTTGGATCTTGTACAACAGCCTGTCGGGCCAAGCTGAGTCAGCCCGGATTGGCCCATAAGTTTTGCAGTGGTAATTTTATTATAGGGATTTTTATGGCAAAACTCCTGGACAATTCAGATTTTACCAAATAATGCTTATATGATTAGGAACCACATGGAGGTGCTTTTGGAGGGATGAAAAAAAAAAAATGCCCTTATCTAATCTTTTATTTAAAAATAGTGAAAGTCAAAATTTGTGAGACCCATGTGGTATGCGTGTAACATCCAACCCAGCCACCATATGCATTCCATCATGATAATAATACTAATAAAAAAAAAATCAGGCCAATCAAATCATCAGACAGGCTACACTTGAATTTGGAAATTTCTAGGGGTGTAAATTATTATTATTTTTATATTGGCCCACCTTATGATTGGATCTGTCATATTTTTGGTTCGTCTAATAATCATGTTTGTCTCTATCTGTTGGATGGGTTGGATGTTAGATAGGCTCCCATATATCTCGATTCTCTACATCGTTACGAAAAAATAAATGAAAGCAGTAATCTAATTTCGTTTTTTAAAAAAGCACTGCTCTGGTAAGTTCCTCCAGGCAGTATTTCATAAATTTTAAATCATTGAGAAATTTTGTAGTGCCTCCAAGAATGGAAAGCATGTAAATTCTCTAAAAAAAAGTACTTCTTTGTGGTGTGGTCCACTTGAGAATTTAATCTGCATTGTTTTTTGGACCATGCCCCAGAAAGATCTCGCAAAAATGGGGATGGACGGTGTGGATGTAGCACATACATCATGGTGATGTGTGGCACACCACGCAATCCTCTTCCTCTGTTTTTTCACTCTGTTTTTGTACGTCCTCACGTCAGTGGTAAATTGGTGGTTATCTTCAGAAGAACAAGAAGAACACAAGCAAGCGAAAGAATAATAAAGAGAATTGATGGGGCTACATGGCTGCAGTGCCACTGGTGAGCTTGACGACCAGAAATTCAGTGAGCCGATGCCATGGATCGGCCTCTACATAGTCGGAGCTTCACTAGTGTGCTCTCTTGCAATGGGAATCGACACCTTTTATGCATTCCATCGCCAGAAGATCCGGTTCCCATGCAAGTTCTTCTCACTTAATGCTACTTCCTTGACCTTATTATCCATTGCCACAAAACTGCCCATGGATCTGAATACATCCATGCCAAGCTGTGAAGATCAGCTGACCAAGCTCAGTAGCACCATCCTGATTTGCACTGCAATGGGCAACTTCATGACCTCTCTAGGAACAATGGAGGCGTCCGAATTGCTTTCGAATGTTGTCGCCTTGTCTATTCTCGTGATCACTGTGATTGTTAATGTCGATATTCAAATGGGTACTGGTGTGATCTATTCGTTCTTACCCGAGCATGCCGTAATCATGTTTTTCATGATGATTTTGCTCGTGATCTTGGTTTTTTCAGCTTTAACAGTTCCGACAGCCCAGCAGCTGCTAGAACGACAGTATCTTGCCAAGCAGGTGCCAGTTATGAATAGAGTGTACAATGATGATGTGTTTGAAGTTGATAAATTGAAAGAGGCTGTGCGAAAGGGATGGATGGTGGCCCATACTTGTAGTCCTCAGTATGTTCGCTCGGCTACTTGCACCACAGCAGGAGATTTCTGCCTCCTCAGTGCACTGATTTTATTGGAAGCTTCAGTCAGATCATTTATATCATCGTCTTCGGACTTCTGCAGAGGGGAATCCGACTATAAGTGGTCAATTAAATTGGTTTTAATTTCTCAGGTGATTGCAGTAGTAGTTGGTACCATTCCCCCAGCTATTAGATGGTTCAATGCTATTAGCTTGACAAGCCCAAGTCAGAAAAGAAGCTACAGAGATGTGTTTAAGGTAGAGGGGTACTGGATTCAGAGGCTGGTAGATTGGAAAGAAAGTCCTCTACCATTCCACATTGGTAGAAGGCAATGTACAAAAGTAGTCTATTTCTAAAATTTTGATTTCTTGATGCCTGCATTGGACTGCAAACTGTAGTAGTAGTATTCTGCAAGTTCGTTTCACTGGCTTCTATATTGCCATTGAGTTTGCTCAGTAGACTCTTCTACCACTCCCGGAAAGGGCATTGTAGGGATTCTGAATCCAACCAACTGGAGTCGAAGAATCTGCAGGATTTTGTATTGCATCTGGAAGGAGAGGATGTTTGGGTTGATCTGATAATGAAAAGCGTCTCCAAGACATGAAGCAATTGATTGAGAAGGGCAGGAAGAATGAACCTACTCATCTGATTAAACTTCTAGAGTCAGCTTTATCAGAAGGTCTCGACAGTGTGGCCGAGTTTGATAGTGACCAGGTTCTGCCAATTGGAGAGAAGCTTCAAAACTGTTGGGTTCTGCCTGTGGTTACCCTCACAAGCATTGTCGTCACAATTCCCGACATTGACCAAAATACAATCAGATCGTTGCGGGATGCAGTACATGAAGGCCTCAAGTATGTAAGGCTCATAGAGAGTTGTGACACTGATATTTATGATCTAAAGAGGTTTAACATGAGGAAAGCAGCGGATATAGTATGGCGTGGCATTGATATTTATGATCAATGGCTTGACATTGATCTCCACAAATTGGTCACTGAAGAAAAACATACGAAGAAGATAATTGAAAAACTAACGGATATAGGATCCAAAAGCGTTTTGGAGTTCACAGCTGGGGGTGGTGGTGAATGGCCTGCAAAGGTATTGGCAGCCAATTCTATGTACAGGATCGGTAAGACTATTCTGGAGAAGCACAATGACAAGCTTGAGTCTCCTGAGGATTTGTTCAAATGGTTACAAACAACTATTGCTGACATATTGGGAGCTTGCCTTACCAACCTGCCTCGTGTTATATCTATTGAACGTCATGGCGACAGCATTGATGAGAGGGAAAAAGAAATAAAGAATGCAGCGTCTGCTCTCGGTGAAGCTCAAACTATTTTTGCAATTTTAAGTAAGCACAAGCTCCCAGATTTGAGCCCTTATGAGATGGCAGATATTGATGATTGGCGTGAAGCTCTATCTCGCCCTTCTTCTCCTGATGATGTCTAGCTTAACTTCAGGTGAATTGCCTTTATTAATTGAGAAGGAATTCGAAGCAAGGACGTGGAGAATGAAAGAAAGCAGATCACCACTCGGAGGGTAGTTGGTCCTTAGATTAACTTGGTAATATAATTCTTATGTGGCCTTTTGTATTACTATCGTGTAAATTGCATTTAGAATGCATTACTCATTAAGGAAGTTAAATCTTCATGCATGGAATTTAAATGAAAAAATGAATTCCAAAAAAAAATATAATGGAACTATGATTGTGAGATGGTTTCATTTTCCAACTTATCAACGTCCTAAAGATGTGGGTCAAAGTGAAAGAAACTTTCACTTCACAGTATATATTTATTTCAACAACAGTGAAGTAGATGAACTATTGACTGTTATGTGACTGGGAAGAAGTCTCCCTTAAGTATTGCATGAAGACATATGGTGGGGATAATTTTTAGAAAGGTATAATAAATCAGTGAATGCACAATGCAACTTATGTAGTAGTGATGTCCTTAATTGTTCCAAATTTTCATGAAAAAAAATAATTGAATATTGTAGTCTAAGGCATTATATTCAGAAATTTATACTAGTTAGGCTTCTCTTTATACTTTCTTAGACCGACATGCACAGGTTTTGATATTGGAATGCCAACACAGGGGATGTTGTGGATTGGGCTTCTTGTTTACAAAATAGATGTTTGTAATTTAATTCCTTTTTTCCGTTAGTAGTTGTTCCCCTATATCTAAGTCCTTGGAGGGTGGTTTTATAATGAAAGTTTTGTAAACTCTTGTATGATAGAAACTTCAAAAAGACTAAAGAAAAAAGAAAATCATATTGTTGGGCCGGTAAGCTACTTACAAAGAAGTGACTTCTTACCTCCAGCCCTCTGCAGTTTTCGAAAAAAAAAAAAAAAAATTTGCTATGACTTGCAAATGATTTTTCTGCCCCAAACAACACCTGTAGGTAACTTGCCTTTTAAGTCATTTATATTTTACCCTACTTACAACAGACATCCAAACAGGCCCTTAGGATTTTATTTATGGAGGGATTGGAAGGTTGGCCTTTCCATCCCACGCTTCATTAGACACGTTTTTTTAATAGTACAAGTCTCCAAGTTTCTAGAAGGATTAGGAGTTACATGGTACCCGACCTGAGGCTTTGCTCTGTGTATGTACGCTGGTTTTCGGTTCCAAGTGTGAGGGTCTTGGTTCTTGTTTTGTCCACCACACATAAAGCCAGCCTAAATGTGAGGCTGATCCAAAACCCTAGCGGACAACACCGAAAGAAATAGTGAGGTAATGAGCCACTCTAGTGTCCCTTTTACGCTCGTGAGAATTGGATTTGCTGGTAGAGGAGCCCTCAGCCAGTTGACTACATGCTCCTTTTGACATCTCAGATTGTTGGCCTCATAGAGGACGAATTGCATGTGGAGCTTTTTCTCATTATATTTGAACCCTATCACATTGTAGTTATCAATGAATCTATCGTACCTATGTGTTAGTTGTAAGAGGATGGCATTAAAAAAAAGATGATTATATTAATAACGGTTTCTTCCTCTTTGGCATATCCAATTAGTTCTAATTCATTGGCTAGTTCGAGCATCTTCCTGATATGCTAACTAACGATGTGCTTCTTTTGAGTTTCGAGTATAGTTATCTCTTGGGGACTTGGACGCGAGCATTAACATAAGCATCGAACATACTCTTCAGCCATAGATGTCCCTAGCTTTTTTACACAATGAAGAGCATGAAAAAATAAAGAGGAAGATCATTGTCTTCCTCAAGTAAGCAGAACTTTGAATCCATAAGGCAGTTTCTTAAATCCATAAGAAAAAAGAGAGGAAACCCTAATATTTTTATTGAACAATTATGTTTTTAGTATGATTTCTCCATTACACCATTAATAAAGAAAAATAAAATTCTAATTCGTAATCACTCAAAATAGTAAAATTCTAACTCTAATAGAAGTTACAGAAAATGGTAAAACTTGTTTAAAGCTTAATTTACCAAAAATAAAAAGTCCAGATAAAGCTCATTGGAGGAGTCCTAGCATGAGTATAAGTAATTTATAAAAAGATAGAAATCTAAAACTCTAAAAATAAGAAAATACGACAAAAATGAAATTATTAAAAATAATAAAAAATTTATAAAATCCTGCTTTTGGATGGGAAGTGTATGTTTTCTCATGAAGTAGATAGAATTGACCCTAATTTGTGGGTCGGTTGACCTTGGATGACCCATTACAGTAAAGATTGATAGGTTGTATCTCCCATAACGATACTCAGATCAAAAGTTCTGGTTGATTTACGGTTCACACTTTAAACGATAATTTTTTCATATCCATATTGAATTTTTTCGAATTAGACACGCCTAGGCCCATTACATCATGCCCTATGTAAGATTAGGCCCAGATTTGATGGACTATTTTCATTTCCATTTGGCCTTCTTTTAGTCTAGTCATGTCCTACATCACTTTTGTCATGCTCCACATCTAATTGTGAAGCATGTTAGAAATGAAAGCCAATACATACACTTGGGTTACTTAGAGGATGAGTATTAGTTCAAACTAGAAGGCTCATGTATGTTATACAGTACTTATAGGAAATAACTAAGGACTCATAATCAATGGTCTAGTTGGGTTCAAGCTAGAAGGCTCATGTATGTTATGCAATACTCTGTCAAGGATGCGTATTAGTTCAAGCTTCTTGGATCAATTAACAAAGTTTTATCAGTAAGAATTTTAGATATAATGATATTATTTTTAATTTTGACACACACACACACACACACACACACACACACACACACACACACACACATATATATATATAACCTTTCGATTCAGTGTTCTTTTGGCTTTTGCTTGTGATGTTTTATGTACAAAAATGTGGAGTCAGTCTTGTCGTGTCCCCATCACGACTGATAGCTCCCACTGCATGAAGTAGTTAAGGGTGACATAATAAGGCCTCAAATATCCATTCACCAGCATGTTGGGGGCTGTCGCACAAAACCTTAAGATCTAGCCTCCCAAATAACACCAGAATTATGGGATAATAAAGCAATGAAATACATCAAAGCACAAACCACATGACACAAGAGATTTTTACGTGAAAAACCCTCAAAGAGGTAAAAACCACGGGACCTAGTCCAGAGCAACAATCCACTATGAAGTAGAACATTACAACCGATCACAATCACACCTTGCTTGGATCAAACCTTTTTCACTCACACAAGAGTGGATGAACAATAAGAGAATAAAAGAAAAACGGAGAGATCTCACCGAATACGAGGACGTAGAAGCGCTGAGATGTCAAGTGCATGCACAGTAGTTCACCTCTCCACAAGCTTCCTCTCTCTCTCTCTCTCTCTCTCTCTCTCTCTCTCTCTCTCTCTCTCACACACACACACACACACACACACACACACACACACCTTTAATAGCCTTAAACCCTTTAGCAGACCCATGCAAAGCTTTAGGAAGCTCCCTTGCATTGCCTAGAAAAGCCTTAAGAACCCCTATTTATAGTTTAGGCAACTCCCTTGCACACCTCTTGCGAAACCGCGTCAAATTTCGGCAGTCTGCACAAGATCCGGACTCAAATCTGCGTAACCTCTACTGGTCGAGTAGAGTCCTCGACTGGTTGAGCGGCCCACTCGACCGGTCAAGCACCTCTCTCGACTGGTCGAGCACCTCGAAAAAAATCGAACCAAACTCGCTGGAGTTTGAGTCGAGCCAGTCCTCGACTGGTTGATCAGCATCCTCAACCAGTCGAGTGAGGCTCTTAACCGGTCGAGCCATGAGGAGAAATCCCTATCAAATCTCTCCTTTTTCGACTTAGAAGGAATCCACCTTATTTAAGTCAGCCCGGTTTCCCTCAAACTTGCCCTTGAGCAAAGCCTTGGTCATCATGTTTGACCATTGTCGTCTGTGTGGACCTTCTCAAGCTGTAACACCTCTGTTTCAAAGTATCCCTGATCCAGTGATATGAAATCTCTATGTGCTTCGACTTGGAGTGCTGACTTGAATTCTTGCTCAAATGTATACCACTTTGACTATCACAATAGACCACGTGCTGCTCCTGCTTCAAGCTAATTTTCTGTATGAACCTCTTCATCCAAAGCATATCTTTACATGCCTCTGTGACTACAATGTACTCCACCTCTGTCGTCGAAAATGCTATGACCTTCTGTAGCTTACTCTGCCAAGAGACCGCTCCCCCTTCAAAAGCGAACATGAACCCCGATGTAGACTTCCTGAAGTCTATGTCGCCTGCCATATCTGCATTTGTGTAGCTCTCTAACACAGGTTTTCCGTCACCATAGCATAGGCTCAACCTAGATGAGCCTTTTAGATACTGCAGTATCCATTTCATCACTGCCCAATGTTCTTTGTCAGGATTGACAAGATATCGACTGACAACACCAATCGCATATACTATGTCTGGGCGCGTACACACCATAGCATACATCAAACTTCCTACTGCTGATGCGTAGGGTATCTTCTGCATCCCTTCCACCTCTGCCTTCGTCTTGGGACATCGTCTGTCGCTCAATCTGAAGTGACCATTCAGTGGAGTACTGACCAGCTTCGCTGCATTCATATTGAACCGCTATAGGATTTTCTTAATATACCGCTCTTGTGACAACTAAAGCTTCCTGCTACTTCTGTTATGGGTTATCTCCATTCCTAGGATTTGTTTAGCCAAGTCCAAGTCTTTCATCGCGAACGACTTGCCCAATTCCTATTTCATCCTGTCAATCTTCTTGATGTCTTTTCCCGTGATGAGCATGTCATCAACGTATAACAACAGAACTAAGAAATCACCATCTGAGAACTTGCACGTGAACACACAGTAGTCTGACTTTGTTCTGTCATACCCATGCTTTAACATGAATGAGTTGAACTTCTTGTATCATTGCCGTGGAGATTGTTTCAGCCCATATAAGCTCTTCCTTAGCCTACACACCATATGCTCTTTGCCCTTGACTTCGAATCTCTCTGGTTAGTGCATGTAGATCTCTTCTTCTAGGTCACCATGGAAAAAGACAGTTTTAACATCTAACTGGTCTTTCTCTAGATCCATGCTAGCCGCCAACTCAAGTAACACCCATATGGATGTCATCTTCACCACTGGTGAGAATATCTCCTCGAAGTCTATGCCTTTCCTCTGACCAAACCCTTTCATCATAAGTCTGGCCTTAAACCTCGTCTGTGAATTCTTCTGCTCAATCTTCTTTCTGAACACTCTCCTTTATGTTCACTAGCTAGGGCCTTAGAATAATCTTCTTGCTCTCCCCCATCAGTGAGCATAATGTACTTATGCGGCGAGTACCTCTTAGACGATTGTCTGTTCCTAGATGACCTCCTCACCTGCAGCTCAACAGGTGGATCAAGTGGGGGCTGCTTCTCAGGTCCATCTTCTGTAGGAACTCCCTCCTCCTATTCACCTTGTTGTACTCCCCCATCATCAAGCACCACGGGAGGAATAACTGGATCCATGTCCTCTAACTCACCTGAACTAGGCTGGTTCTTTAGCTTACAAATGTCTTCTATACATTGATCTTCAAAGAATATCACATCTCTGTTAAGATGTGGAGTCACATCTGCGACCGTCTTCGACCGGTCGTGAGCCATGCTCGACCGGTCGTAGGGTCTGGCTCGACCGATCGTGGACCGGTTAGACTCAAAGTCCAATGAACATCGTTTTTTGATCCCGAGGTGCTCGACCGGTCATGGCCCATTCACGACTGGTCATAGGGGTCTCTCGACCGGTCGTGCAGTCTGCTCGATCGGTCAGAAGCTATGATTCGTTCGCGATTTTTGCGCGGATTCGTGTCATGAGTCCTTTCAGAATGGCGGGATGCGGAAAGGGGAGTTAGCTAAACTATAAACAGGGGTTCCTAGGGTTTTTCTAGGTATTGAAAAAGCAAGGGAAAGTTATTGTAAGGTGTGGGCAAATGGTTTTTTCTGTGCTTCCAAGCGAGAGGTTAGTATATTGCCTTGTAATCTTCGTTCTTCATAGTGGAAGTTTACATCCGTGGTTTTTTACGCTAGTTTGGGGTTTTTTCACGTATATCTTGTCTTGTGGTTTATTTCGAATGCTTTGATCTATTTCTAGTTTATATTTCTTCGTGTTTATCGTTTGTGGGTGAGGTCTGAGATTGGATCTAGGCTCACTGTGTTGTTGGCGTGCTGCGCAACAACTGGTATCAAAACTATTGGTTTAGTTCTATTGGAAGCGATGACAGAAGAAGGGAAAACTAAAATTGAGAAGTTTGATGGTTTAAACTTTGCCTTCTGGAAGATGCAGATGGAGGATTATCTGTATCAGAAGGACTTCTATATTCCTCTAGGAGGAAAAGAGAAGAAACCAGAAAAGATGACAGATGATGAATGGTTTTTACTGGATAGAAAGGCTTTAGGAACGATCTGACTCTCTTTGTCTAAGAGCGTCGCTTTCAATATATTCAAGGTGAAAACTACAAAAAAATTAATGGAAGCCCTAGCCGCCATGTATGAAAAGCCCTCTACATCTAACAAGGTTCATCTTATGAAACAGCTATTCAACATGAAGATGTCAGATGGTGGGAGCATGACTGAACATCTAAACGAGTTTAATACAGTCAAGAGCCAATTGGAATCCGTTGACATTATTTTTGAGGATGAGGTCAGAGCGTTATTGATCTTGTCCAGTTTGCCAGACAGTTGGGATGGTTTGGTGATTACTGTAAGCAATTCTTCAGGGTCGACAAAGTTAAAATTTGATGATGTGGCCGGTCTAATTCTCAGCGAAGAACCTAGATGAAAGACATCAGGAGTTTCAGGGGATTCAGGGAATGCTCTAAACATTGAAAGAAGAGGAAGATCGCTGAACAAAGGAGGCAATAAACACGGGCGTTCTAAGTCGAGCAAGAAGTCCAAGGGACCGAAAGACAGATGGGTGTTGGCATTGCGGCAAGAGGGGCACATGAAACATGATTACAGGGCACTCAAGAAACAAGAATGAAGCTATCAAGGCGGGAAGGATTCAGTGAATCTATCTAAGGAGAGTGACACAGAGGCGTTGATCTTGTCTCTTGATGCAAGGAATGAGTCTTGGGTTATAGACTCGGGTGCTTCGTTTCAGGCCACCTCATGTAAGGAAGTTTTGCATGATTATGTGTCAGGTGACTTTGGAAGAGTCTACCTAGGTGATGATGAGTTGTGCAGTATTGTTGGAAAGGGGGACGTTTATGTAAATCAGAAAGATGGAACGTCTTTGAAATTGAAGGATGTCAGACATGTACCGAGTTTGAAACGTAACTTGATCTCAATGGGGTAGTTGACTGATACCGATTATGTAACGACATTCACCAGTGATTTCTGGAAGATCACAAAAGGTGTCTTAGTGATATCTCGAGGCAAGAAGGAAGGTACTTTGTACGTGACTTCAGGATTGTATAATTCACTCGCAGTCGCATCAACCGGAGTGAATAAGCAGTTATGGCATCAAAGGTTGGGACGTATGAGTGAGAAGGGGATGAAAGTGCTATTGTCTAAAGGGAAGCTACCAGGGCTAAAGTCTATTAACTTGGAATTCTATGAGGACTGCGTGTATGGCAAGCAGAAGAGGGTAAGCTTCAAGAAGACGGGACGCGCTCCAAAGACGCATCTATTGGAGCTTGTACACACTGATGTGTGTGGACCGGCACAAGTATTATCTCTTGGTGGTTCACATTATTTTATTTCCTTTATTGATGATGCTAGTAGAAAAATGTGAGTCTATTTCTTAAAACATAAACCTGATGTATTTGATGTATTTAAGAAGTGGAAAGTTATGGTAGAAAATGAGACAGGTAAAACAGTAAAATGTCTCAGATCTGATAATGGGGGAGAGTACTGTGATAAGAGATTTGAGAAGTATTGTGCAGCTAATGAAATCAAATATTAGAAAATGATTCCAGGGACACCGCAGCAGAATGGTGTGGCTGAGCGCATTAACAGGACCATCCTTGAACGCGCTAGGAGTATGAGGTTACATGCAAGGTTGCCCAAGACCTTTTGGACAGATGCTGTGAATACTGCCACATATCTCATCAATAGAAGTCTCTCAGCACCATTAGATGGTGGGCTACCAGAAGAAACGTGGACTGGTAAAGAAGTGAACCTTGTACATCTCAGAGTGTTCGATTGCACTTCATATGTTCACATTGATGCAGAGTACAGAAACAAGATGGATATGAAATCTAGGAGGTGCACGTTTATAGGTTACGGGCAGCATGATTTTGGCTACAGGTTTTGGGATGCAGAAAATAAGATAATCATTAGAAGTAAGGACGTAGTCTTCAATGAAAAAGTGATGCATAAGGACAGTGTGTAGTAAAATAAGGCTGAGGAGAAAGACTTTGTAGAGATAGAAGAGTTACCGGACACGGATGTTATAGCGCCACAAGATGATCATGCACAAGAGCATTATGAGGCAGAGCCGTATACACCAGTTGTGAGGATGTTTACTCGGGAGAGGAGACCCACGGTCTGATACTCACCCTCCTTACATTATCCACTATTGATAGATAATGGTGAACCAGAGTGTTTTAAAGAGGCATTACAGACGAATACATGGGTTAAGTGGGAGCAGGCCATGGATGAGGAGATGGACTCTCTTGAGTCTAATCGTACATGGGAGCTAGTCACTCTACCTAAGGGTAAGAAAGCTCTTCATAACAAGTGGGTTTACAGACTGAAGAAGAAGCACGATGGTTTGAAACGGTACAAGGCTAGACTGGTTGTGAAAGAGTTTTAACAAAAGGCAAGTATCGATTTCACTAAAATATTTTCACCTGTTGTGAAAATGTCTACGATTCGTATGGTCTTGAGTATAGTGGTTATAGAGGACTTACATTTAGAGCAGCTAGATGTTAAGATAACCTTTCTTCATGGGGACCTTGAAGAAGAAATATATATGCATCAGCCGACAGGATACGTGGGATCAGGAAAGTAGAACAAGGTGTGCAGACTGAAGAAGAGTCTATATGGCCTGAAGCAGGCCTCGAGGCA
This sequence comes from Magnolia changhungtana, assembly GCA_030180095.1. Taxonomy (NCBI): domain Eukaryota; kingdom Viridiplantae; phylum Streptophyta; class Magnoliopsida; order Magnoliales; family Magnoliaceae; genus Magnolia; species Magnolia changhungtana. The sequence goes on from JASAUF010000669.1 coordinate 14,540,171, forward strand.
GTGGTATAAGAAGTTCGATAGTTTCATGATGGGAAACAGTTTTAGGAAATGTCATGCAGACCACTGTTGTTATTTGAAGAAGTTTGATACGTCGTACATCATCCTTCTTTTGTATGTTGATGACATGGTTGTGGCCAGTTCAAGCATAAAGGACATCTCAGACCTCAAAAGACAACTGTCTAGAGAATTTTCCATGAAGGATTTAGGAGCTGCAAAACAAATCCTAGGCATGAGGATAAAGCGTGACAGGGAAAACAAGAAACTAGTTTTGTCATAGGCAGAGTACATAGCCAAGGTACTTGATTGATTCAATATGGGAGGTGATAAGCCTGTTAGCACTCCATTAGCCAGCCACTTCAAGCTATCTAAGGAGCAATGTGTAAAGACGCAGGAGAAACGAAACTACATGGTTAAAGTCCCATACGCGTCAGCTATTGGGAGTCTCATGTATGTTATGGTGAGCACGAGGCCAGATATTGCTTAAGCAGTGAGAGTTGTTAGCAGGTTCACGAATAACCCCAGGAAAGAACATTGGGAAGCTGTGAAGTGGATCCTCAAATACCTGGTAGGTACTGTGGATATAGGGCTATGTTATAGAGGATCGGAAATCAAGCTACAAGGCTACGTAGATTCAGATTTGGCAGGATATATCGACAGCAGAAGAAGCACTATAGGTTATGTCTTTACTCTAGAAATGTTGCAGTCAGTTGGGTCTCTCAGTTACAGAAGATAATATCTATCAGTACAACGGAAGTAGAATATGTCGCGGCTACAGAAGCGTGTAAGGAGATGGTATGGATGTAAGGTTTCATGGAAGAGTTGGGTAAGAAGCAAGCAGATTGCAAACTGTACGGTGACAGTCAGAGTGCAATACACTTGGCTAAGAATTCAACCTTTCATTCAAGGACCAAGCATATTGACATCAAATATCACTTCATACATTCGTTACTGGAAGATGGATCGATTGCACTAGAGAAGATTAATACAAGTAAGAATCCTACGGACATGTTGACCAAGACGGTCACACGGAAGAAGCTGAAGCTTTGTTCAGCTTTGATTGGTCTTCAGCCTTGAAGACGGGGAGGTGGTGCACTCCGGATGAAGAAAACGAAGGTTTAAGGCGATGTGTCTCCAAGTGGGAGATTGTTAAGATGTGGAGCCACATCTGGGACCATCTTCGACCGCTCGTAAGCCATGCTCGATCCATCGTAGGGTCCGGCTCGACCGGTCGTGGCCCATTCACGACCGGTCGCTCGACCCGCCGTGCGATCTACAATGGAGTCGTGAATTCTGTGGTCGTTCCGCGATTTTGCGCGGATTTCGTGTCGCAAGTCCTTTCGCAACTGGGATGCGGAAAGGGGAGTTAGCTAAACTATAAACAGGGGTTCCTAGGGTTTTTCTGGGTATTGAAAAAGCAAGGGAAAGTTATTTTAAGGTATGGGCAAAGGGTTTTTTCTACGTGCTTCCAAGGGAGAGGTTAATATATTGCCTTGTAATCTTCATTCTTCATAGTGGAAGTTTGCATCCGTGGTTTTTTACCCTAGTTTGAGATTTTTCCATGTATATCTTGTCTTGTGGTTTGTTTTGAATGCTTTGATCTATTTCTAGTTTATATTTCTTACTGTTTATCGTTTGTGGGTGAGGCCTGAGATTGGATCTAGGCTCACTGCATTGTTGGCTTGCTGCGCAACAATCTCTGCTCCTGACGAGCTTCTTCTCGGTTAAATCCCACAATCTGTAACCAAAATTTTCATCACCGTACCCCAAGAACACACATTGCCTGATCTTCATATCGAGCTTGGACCTCTCATCCTTCGGTACGTGAACGAATGCTCTACATCCAAACACCCTGAGATGATTGTACGATGAATCCTGTCCAGTTCACACCTTCTCCGGTACTTCTCCATTCAACGGGGCTGATGGAGACCTGTTTATCAAATACACTGCCATGTGCATTGTTTCTCCCCAGAACATCTTGGGCAACTTCGCATGGGTTAACATGCATTTGATTCTCTCTACAATGGTGTGATTCATTCGCTTAGCCACACCATTATGCTGGGGGGTCTTGGGAACCGTCTGTTCATGCCATATACCCAGGGACTTACAATACTCATGGAAGTCACCAATGTATTCACCACCATTGTCAGTGCGGATGCAATTCAATGATCTACTTGTCTCTCTCTCGACCATAGCTAGGGCTGAAAGTCCGGTGGGTTGGGTCAGGTTGGTGCTTAACCCTAGCCTAATCCAAGGTTCCTATACCTCAATCTTAACCCAACCCAACCCAACCCAACCCAACCTTGGGTTGAAAATTCTTAACCCAAGCCCAACCCAAGCGGGTGTTCACTCCCCAAGTGCAGGGTTATGATGTAGTAATAAACTCGGTAAGACCGAGGTCGAATCCATAGGGACTGAAACCTGTACGTAATCTGAAACTAACTAGGGCTAGAACTAGAATAAGATGAATTCTAAATCAATTGTGATTTGAGGAATAATTGTGAAATTATTATCTAAAACTGAGGAGAAATTTAGAGGAGGGACACTAGAGATTCAGAGGATCCACTTGTAAAGATCAGGGAGATCTTACGCCTGCTTCACTAATCATGGAAATTAACTGAACTGCCATTGATATAGTTTTCAAGAGATGAAAGGTATATGAATTAGAATGGATTCCATCACCAAACTATGCCCAAGAGACAAAGTAAACAATAGAATTAAACCAATTAACAACCAATCAACATGATATGAAGGTTAGGAAGGGTACCGACATCCAACCATGCTCAGGAGACGATGGTGAACAACAGGGCTTCCTGACGTCATAATCATAAAGAGGAAAAGAATATGCTCAAAGCCATCGCATACCCATTGTAATTTCAGTCACAACAGACTATTAAAGACTAAAAACATTCCCTTAAAATCACACTAAAATCAATATTAATTCAGTCTTAAACAAAAGGCACAAGCAACAAGTCCTCCCATCACGCTACAAGCTTCACCTCTTAACCCTAGCTAAGAGGTCTAGCCTAACATGATTGGGCCAGATCTCAGGAAAATCCTGATAAAAGAAAACTATAAATAAAACAAATACATAATCTACTCCCTATCTCTCTCTCTGCTCTGATGTTCCCAGCCAACTGATTGAGTCCCCCTGGCCTCCCTTACTATTGACGTCTCCACCGAACTCCTCTTTTATAGCTGCTGGAGTTCGGCTGCCAAGGCCCTTGCAGAGTCCGTTTACACCACAGAAAACAGAGGTTTCCTTTCGTGAGAAAAAAAGCTACCCAGTTGCGTAACTTGACGATGCCACATCCTCCTCCTTCCTTGTCTTCTTTCCAAAGAGACAACGTCTCCTTGGACTTTTCCAAGCGCTCTACATGATAGATGGTCTGGATTGCCGAATCAATTAGAGATGGTGGGCCAAGGTAATTCAGAATGTTCGGTTTTTTTCGGACCGCGTAACAGAGCTTACGCGAGGAACTCTGACAATCAGTGGGGCCCACTCCTTCTGATATCCGTGAAATCCACTCCGTCCAGTGGAATACTCTCGAAAAACCATTCTGGAATGCCAAAATTGGACTGATCTCGGTGTGGTCCACCTAATTTATCTTGGCACCGTCCGAATTGCGTTTGCTCGGTAAAGAAATGATCACGCTGCTCTTCTCAAATCCGCTCTCCTAAGTATGATTTAGCGGGGCCTTTGGAGTCTACTGAATGGTCCAGATTGGTCTGAAGACTTCATATGGTGGCCCACTAGTGATCACAGCGTCCGGTTTCTTAGGACCGTGAAACAGAGCCAGTGCGACTGTCGGTGGGACCCACTCCTTTCGGTTTCTACGAAATCCATTCCGTCCATTAGTTTGCTCTCGAAAAACCGTTTAGATATGGATGGTTTTGGATTTAAAACGTGGCATCTCTCGGACGTTTGTTTGGTGTCATCCAACTTGCGTCGAAGCCTTCATATTCATACAACATCCAAGAGAATCAGGAAACGGCTCAAGGTACGGTCAGTTTGACCCTTTGAAATCAATGAACGGTGTGGATCATCCAAATGCATGATGATGGTGGCCCACCTGCACCCGACCGTGAGTCCCTGTGCAGACGCTAGAAGGAAAAACGGATCTTCCGTTTTTAAGAAGAAGCCTCGGTCCAGCGACAGTTTGACCGTTTCTTAGTTGCTGTGCACGGTTGGTGCACTAGTGCACCATGCACACCCAACTCAGGTAAGGTCCAATGTGCTACGTCTAAGAGATCTGATCCGTCCATCCGTTTTCTTATCTCATTTAAGCTGTCCAGCTCCAGTTTGAAGAATATCCAGATCTCAGGTGGGCCTAAAATCAATGGTCTATAGGCTGATCTGTCCGTCCGGCCACTTCCACAATGATTCGGGAGCTGAAATTTGACGTGTACGGTTCATTTATGATCTCCTGACCCTGGATGAAGTTTCGAGCCGATCAGATGTTGAGAACCCTGTGACCTTGAATTCTAAACATTTTTCAGGCCATTTGAGCTTCAGTTTCTTGATCTTCTCATATCTCGGCTGTGCAAAATCGTCGATCTCAATCCCCAGGAGTCCGTTTCTTGCCTTGGTGACTTCAAAATCTCAAATCCACGCTTTTAGCACCTTTTTGTAGTCCACGCTGGCAAATGTACCTTGTGTCACAAACATGATTAAATTGGGCTTTTAAACGGTGGCATGTTCATAAATCCGGTAATCATTGGGGTCTAATATGCAATATTTGACCCTCAACAGCGGGCTCGGTCGAGTTAGTCGGGTTGATATATGCTAGTACTTTCATTATTACATTCGTCTATTATATTTTAATACACACTTATTTTTTGTATATATGATTTTATTAATTATATATGTAGTTATTTATTATAATGAATTTCATTTTTTATCTAAACGAACAAGCTAAAATATAAGACAACTACTCCTTTAAAAGACATGCTATGTGGCACGCAATCTATATGTACCAATAAAACTTGATGACACTAGAATTTTTTGTGCCTTCAACACCGATGATCCACACTCAATTATAATGTATAAGTAACTTACATATTGATCGGGTTCGGGTTGGGTCGGGCAACCCGAGACCTCAACCCAAGCCCGACCTAAGTTTTATTGGGTTGGTGTTTGTATAGCCCAAGCTTGAGATTGGACTCGATACATCCTACCCGAGCCCAACCCAATGTCGGCTTGGTCATGGGTCGGTTGGGTTGAACCCACCCAACTTTCAGCCTTAACCATATCATGAAACAATTTAAACACCAAAGACCTCGTCCTTGGATTTCAAAGTATAAACCCAAACCCTCTTAGATGCATCATCTATAAAAGTGACAAAATACAATGCCCCACCCAAGGTTTTTATCCTCATCGGACCACAAACATCAGAATAAACCAAATCTAATACATGCAATTAATTAACATGAGAAATGGATTTAATAAATGAAACTCTTTGTTGTTTCCCTGATAAACAATCAATACAGATTTTGAGAGGTATACCTGTCACGTCTGGAAGGAGCCGCTTCCCCGCTAGTACCTGAAGCCCTTTTTTCACTCATGTGGCCTAGACGCCTATGCCACATGTCAATAGTTGAATCTTCCGCTGCATTCAACCCACCCTTACACACACTGACACTTGTCTTGTAAAGGGTGCAACACTTATTTCCTCTGGCTGTGATCAACCAACCCTTGATGAGCTTCCAGCGCCCACCAGCAAAACAACTTTCATAGTCATCATCATCCAGCCTTCCCGTCGACATCAAGTTGAGGCGAAGGTCTGGGATATGCCTCACATCCTTGAGAACCAATGTGCATCCCACATCAATCTTCACACAAATATCACTGACCCCTACGATCTTCGATACGCCAGAATTTCTCATCTTCACGGTCCCAAAGTCACCTGACTTGTAGCTTGTAAAGAAATCTCTGTGTGGAGTCACATGAAACGAGGCTCCTGATTCTATCACCCAGTCGGTGTCTTGGCTCGTAGCCATGAGATAAACATCATGATCTGCTGAAAGAATAACTACAATGTCACCATTTAAAGTGACTGCAGTGGAATCTGATTCATCTTCTTTCTCCTTTCCTTTTCCTTTTTTGTCATTCTTATTCTTATGACATTTATGCTTATAGTAACCCTTCTTGCCATAATTCTAGCATTTAACATCATTCCTGGTACTTGACTTGCCTCTTGATTTATCTCGGGCCTTCTCGCCTTTTCTATTCTTTCCTCTCCTCCATTCTTGTATCACAAGGGCTGCTTGCTGAGTAGACCCCTCAGACTTCCTCCTTGTCTCCTCATTGAAGAGACAACTAGTTACCTATTGCATGGACACCTTTCCATCTGGCGCGGAGTTACTTAGAGATATCACCAATGTCTCCCAACTATCAAGCAATGAATTAAGCAATAGTAAAACCTATAATTCATCGTCCAAGACCATCTTCATGGCGGAGAGCTGGTTCAATATATTGCTGATTTCATTCATGTGCTCAGCCACAGAACCACCATCTTTGAACTTGAGATTCATAAGTCGTCTTATTAGAAAAATTTTATTGTTGGCTGTCTTTCTCTCATACAGCCCTTGCAGTTTCAGCCATAGGCTAGTGGCTGAGATATTTGTAGACACAGTGGAATACAGAATCATCCAACCATTGTCTAATAAACCCCACCGCTTTCCAGTCTAATTTCTTCTAATCATCATCAGTCATATCCTTTGTTTTTGTTGATATGCCTAAGATTGGAGCATATAATCATTGCAATAAAGCAAGTCCTTCATTTTAGCCTTCCATGTGGTCCAGTTAGAACTATTGAGACTGATCATCCTTGATGAGCTACCTTCCATAATTCAAACTGATCCCACTCCGTTTAATAAACCTAGACGCTCTGATACTACTTTGTTGGGGGTTGTTGCACAAAACCTTAGGATCTAGTGTCACGCCCCAAACTCGGAAACCGGGCTCACAAAATTCCCGATCGCCGAATCCGGCGCTGACAGCCTCTGTAGTACCCCATTCTCGGCTTCCAGCGCCCATACGCCAGATTCTGATCCTGGGATCCTACAAGGAGGATTTTCAGTATAAATTTTTTTTTTGTAATGGAGCATAACCACAAGCATAACCAAGTCACAACAACAACACCACATATATCCACTATATCAAAAACTTCGAGTACAATGCAGAAAGGGAAATACAATATGAAGATATTAAAGGAAACTCCAAAAGCTCCAAAAGACTGCTGCACGCTCCGAGCTCAATGCTGCTGTAACCTAACGCCACCTGCACGCATCTATCGTGCATAAGCTTACAAAAGCTTAGAGGGTGGTGAAAGTGTGTGTAAGGCAAACGCCAAGTGTACAATATCAGAGTAATGCAGAAATATGCGGTTAAGTCCATGAATGTTATCAGCTGTACCAAAGCTATGTAATGTAAGGCATGAATGCTATAGGCCATACCAAGGCCATGCGATGCGAAACATGAATGCTATCGGCCATCCGACGCTTGTCTGAGGCCTACGTAGCCGAATGCCATATGCGAGATGCAATACAAGCATGTCAGTCCTCATCATGTACACATATCAGTACAGTTTCTCTCTGGATATCACTAGGGTCTAATACACGTCACACTGACTGCCTCCTCTCTAGCTACACAGTCAAGCAAGTGGAAGAGACCACACTATCCGCCTGACCAGTAGTCTGCCAATACCTACTCGGCTTGTCGATAGCGTACACATTTGTGAGCTGGTCAAACTCAGCCTAACTTATAGCCCCCTCACTCAGGCAAATAAGGCCACACCCCTTCCAACCGACCACGACACAGCGGGAGACGTGGCCTACTGGTATTCGGCACTCGGGCGCTCGTATATCCACTCGGTCTAGACGTTGGAGCATACCCTGGTACCAAAAAGGTTCTAGAACTTTCACCCAAGGACATCCTAAGTGCCTACAGTGCTAGAACCAAGTATTTTCAGTATCCGATACGGCCATCCACGATGTATCTGTGGGGCCACGACCCTGATGTCGCTAGGGCGTGTAGTGATTAAGTCACACATATGCGAGATGCATGAGTCACATCGTACAATCATGCAGCAATCTCGCGTGTACCACGGGCTCATGACGGGCACTCCGTCTCATATGGAGTCCCGTAAATTTCTCAGCCCAACGGCTTATGCTATGATTAAACATTCCTCATATCAAGCATACATATGATGCGTATGGGCATGAATCATGGAGTTATACTAAGCATTTTATAAAGTAATGAACTATCCTTACAATGCAGATGGGCCTAGACGGCCTACACACAATGAATATGGGCCTATCAGTGGGCCCTAGGGAGAGTCATAATGCGGACATTTAACCAACATTATTCTTACAATGTGGACGTCAAACCATCATTACTCCCAAAGCATAGCCCGCTATAACTGTCATTACATAACCCATGGTGGAATCACACAATGCAATAGACCTTGTATACATCACATTGGGCCTCGATCCATGGGCCTCAAATACATCAAATGGGCCTCAACCCACGGGCCCTAATACATCACAATGGGCCTCAACCCATGGGCCCTAATACATCACAATGGGCCTCAACCCATGGGCCCCAAATACATCACAATGGGCCTCAACCTATGGGCCCTAGTACATCACAATGGGCCTTAACCCATGAGCCCCAAATACATCACAATGGGCCTCAACCCATAGGCCCTAATACATCATAATGGGCCTCAACCCATGGGCCTAATCACATGGGCCTTATATACACCAAATGGGCCTAATCCCATGGGCCTTGTATATACCAAATGGGCTACACCAATTGGGCCCCATAGTACGTCAAAATGGGACCGATCACATGGACCATATGAACAACAAATGGTGGGGTCCACTTGAACTGTTAGATCTGCCTCATTCCTTAGCTCATGCAATAAAATGGGCTTTCAAAATTTGATGGACGGGTTGGAGGCAATACATGCATCATGGTAGGCCCCAAAACAGCCCACCAGCATATATATACATAAAATATATATATATATATATATATGGGAAAAGGTACAATGCGCTCAAGCTGATTTTAGGTCCCATGAGGTCAAGCTGTGTGGGTCCCACCGTGATGCATTTCGAACATCTACCCCATCAGCCAGATGCACCATTCCATCCTAAGCCTAGGTCTCAAAAATCAAGTCAATCCGTGACTTGTGCAGGCCACACCACATGCAGCAATGGAGAGTGCCGTGCACCGTTTAAAACATTCATAACCATTTTGAGGGCCCACAGAGATGTGGTTTTGCAAATCCAGCCCATCCATTATGGGTGTCCCACTTGCATGAGGGTTCAGCCCAAGTTTCAGGCACATGCAAAAACTCCAGGTGGGACCCACCGTCCACTAGAAGGTGTGCTTGAAACACAAACATCACCGTGGGCTCCACCGTCCAGCGAACGGTGGAATACAACACATACATTACAGTGGGCTCCCCCGTCACACGGACGGTGGGGATAAGACACTGAAACATCCTTTGTGGGCTCTACGTGGGGCCCACCATAGCATTTATTTTACATCAGCTGTTGATAGGGTCACACGAGACACAGGTGAATAGGAAAAACAAATATCAGATTGATTCAAAACTTAGTGGGCCCAAAAAAGAGTTTCAATGGTAGAGTTCAATCACCATGTTGTTTCGTGTGGTGTGGGCCACCTGAGATTTGGATCAAGCTGATTTTCGGAGGGGACCCACCTCAGGGGGTGGTCCACCTCATGGACGGTGTGGATACAAAATATACATCATGGTGGGGCCCACGGCTGGAGTCGTGGGTTGCTGCCCGTTTCACGCTGACATAAGCAGCGTCCTCTCTCTCTCGGACAGTAATGAGTAGTAATCTTTGTTGTGTTTTTTTTTGTGGAAATCACCTTTTTCTAAGGTTTTTCATGCGTGGGGTCCACTTTAGCCAAATCCACCTTGGCCATTGGTTTCCATGACCTGAGACGGACCAAACAAGTCCAATATTTGATACTTTTCAGTGTATAGGACTATCAGAGTGGATTTCAACGGTAATGACATTTGTTTTCAACACTATGGCCCACCAGATACTCGGATCAACCTCATTTTTCGGCTCAACGGCTAAAATGACTGGGTAAATAGGGTAGGCGTGGATTGAATACATTCATCAAGGTGGGGCCTATATGGACGACCCAACCAAATGGCCTTAACCAAGGCTAACCTTTGTGTTTTCCATTCAACCTCCAGCGTCCAGGGACGCTGGACGGCTGTGTATTTTGGGTGGGCTGCACATTCGGGCCACCAAATGATGGGTGGTGTAGATACAATGCTTATAAAGTGGGCCCCACCTATAGATGACTTGACTAAAATACATGCTTCATGGTGGGGTCCATCCGTGTGGGCCACACGGCCACATCGTCATCATTTGAAAGAAAATGAAAAAGAGAGTGAGAGAGAGAGAAAAGAGTGAGGCACACGTGTGATGGAGGGACCCCGACACTATGGGCCTTCCCTTGCATCCAATCATACATCAAATGATAATCAAGGTGGGCCATCGGCCACATCTTAGGGTCCAAAGTGAGATCCATACCATTGATCGGTAGGTCTCACTTGGCCCATCTAAGAAAACATGAAAACTACCCTATCAAAGCACCCACCGGTTGATCTCTTCAGTCCGTTGGAACATCACCCTCCTTGTGCTTCACTTTGATGGTGGAGATGAGAAGTGGATGGCTAGGATGATAGGTTTTGGAATGGGAAAGGTGGGCCAAGTGTTTGTGGAAATGACTGAATGAACATGGAACTTGGATTCCTGCTTGCCATGACTATCCGTCGTGGGTACATGCGTGTTGTAATTGTGGCAACTCCCTAGTGAAAGGATTTGGCCTCTTACCTATGTGATCAACATACATCAAGTATGTTGATGTATGTAGTTTAAAGTGTGTGTTGAAATGACTAAATAAATATGGATTTATGATTTATGTCTACCAAATGTATTTAATGTAAGAACATGATTGATGTGTATGCGACAACTCCTTGCTATAAGGATTTGTCCTATTTTATGTTGAAATCACCATACGTCATGTATGTTGGAGTGGTCTAGTTTAAGTGTTTGCTAAAATGCTTGTGTGAGAAATTGTGTAACGAACTAAGTTTAATAATAGAGTGTTGAGATATGATTCTCAGCTACCTTAGAGATGTATATGATTTCCTCCATGTTGCTTGTTTAATTTAACCGCTTATGAAATATAGGTGTTTGTATTTCCTGTTTATATTGTGCTTTATTACATGTTTTATGATATGCTTGTCAACATGCTTGAATCACTTTGTTTATTCTGCTTTACTCTACATGCTTCTGGTCATGGATTGATTGTATTTGGGGCTATGATTATAGTCAAGGCAATCGGTAACGGGATTGAATTCATGGCTCAGATTAATTTTCCACGTGAGATATGTTCGACGAACCCGAGTCGTACTTCGGTTGGTGATAGTGGTTGGCCACACGAAGTGCTTGTGCGCTTCATATCATTCAACTTATTGTGCGTTCGAGCTAGCCGAGCTCGTCAAGTAACCTGATCTGCCTTATGTATGTTCACCATGTTTGGACGCTACTGCTTGAACCTAAGGTACCAAACTTACCAGTGGAAACCCAGATTAACTATGGTACCTCGATCCGCTAAGACTTATGAGTGGACATGGTGGTATGGGACAGTGGTCGATTTTGTCGGCCCTCTGTTGCCGGGGTCACGTGCCTCCCCGTAGTGACCATTGAGCAACCAGACTCGTGAGCCGAATACGGTGGTATGAGACACTGTATTCGAGTTGTCGATGTTGAGGGTCAAATATTGCATATCAGACCCTAGTTACTGCCAGATTTTACATACACAATAATGTTTAACAGAGTATTTTAATTATGATTTGTTGCAGGATGCAATCAGAAGTGTTAACTGGAAACCGACACTAAAAGTATGGATTTGACACTCAGAATTCACCAGAGCAACGTACGGACTCCATGGGACCAAGATCGATGATTTTACACAGCCGAGATCCGAGAAAATCAAGAAACTGAAGTTCAAGTGGCCCGAAAGTCAGCCAGAATGCAAGATCACAGGTTTTCCACCATCCGTTCAGTCCGAAACTTCATACATGGCCTGAGGACCATAAATCAACCGTACACGTCAAAAATTAGCCATTGGATCTCTGTAGAAGTGACTCAACAAGCAGATCAGCCCCTTAAATCCTTAAGTGGGGCCCACCTGATGTCTGGATACACTTCATCTTCGGTCCGTCCGGCTAGAGTGATATGACAGAATGAATGGTCGGATCGGATTTTGCGCGAACATCACAGTGGACCCCACACGAGGGTGCACGTGCATATAGTGCAGGCAATCAGGAGGTGCACCGGACGGGCAGCCCAGTCAAAGACGGGCTGACCCGTCTTCCTTCGTTCGCAGAGACAGCGGACGGATGCGCGTCCGCCGGTCTCTCGCAGTGGGGCCCACTCATCCTCTATTCGGATGATCTGAACCGTCATGAAGTTAAGAGGGTGGCCACGCATCTCACCTAGGTGTCTTTTTTTTTACCATGCGACCTATTAGAAGATCCTGGCCGTTGAAAGCAAGATGGACGGTGAGTTCAAATCTCTGGTGGACCACATCTAAATCAAACAAAACTTGTCCTTCCTGGACGGTTTTTCATCCTGAAGCTGATGGACGGATTGGATTTATCAAAAAGTCATTGAAAGGGGGCCACCAACATCACAGCACCAGCGTCCGCGAGCTCTGTTCGCAGCAGAGGTTGCGGGTCCTCTCAGTGGGGCCCACTACTTGTCCATATCAACAATCTGGACCGTCCATTCGTTCCGTGGGGCAGCCATAACCTACTCCTAGGTGGCGGAATCTCCGAAGACAATGGAGATCTTCATTTCGTCCGTTCGAAGGTAAGATGGACGGTGAATGAAAAACTCCGTGGGATATATCAACGGACGACTAAAAATACACCATTCTAACTGGAATCTCGAGAGTATTTCGATGGACGGTGTGGATTTCTCCTTCGGCATCAAGAATGGGTCCCACCGAGAATCAGCGTAATCCAATTTACGTTTTTGTTCGCTGCGAGAAAAGCTACGGAGGATTCTCTCACCTACTTCAGCGTCGGTTTCTTCATCTTCTATAAAAGGGAATTAGAGCAGAAGCTGGAGAGGATATACGGCTGGAAGGGGAGAAATCGGGTGGAGCAGAGAGAGAGAGAGAAAGTATAGTAGAATTTTCTTTATCTTATTTGTTTTCTTGTTAAATTCTATTAGTTTTTTTTTAAGGATGTTTAGCCTCACCATGTCTATGTGTGGCTAAACCTCTTAGCTAGGGCTAAGAGGTGAAGCTTGTAGTGTGATGAGAGCTCTTTACTTGCCTTTTGTTTAGACTGATCTGATATTGATTTGGATTTAATTAAGGGAATGTTTTCAGTCTTTAATGGTCTGTTGTGACTGAAATTACAATGGGTCTGCAATGGCTTTGAGCATGTTCTTTTCCTTTTATGTTTATGACGTCAGGAAGCCCTGTTGTTCACCATCGTCTCCTGGGCATGGTGGGATGTCGGTACCCTTCCTAACCTTCATGGCATGTTGATTGGTTGGTAATTAGATTAATTCTGTTGTTTGCTCTGTCTCCTGGGCATGGTTTGGTGATGGAATCCATTCTAATTCATATACCTTTCATCTTCTCAAAATTACATTAAAGGCAGTTAAGTTAATTTTCCTGATTTGTAATACAGGCATATGATCTCCCTGATCTCTACAAGTGGATCCTCTGAATCCCTAGTTTCCCTTCTCTGATTTTTCCTAAGTTTTAGATTAATATTTCATCATTATTCTTCAAATTATAATTGATTTAGGTTTCATCTCATTCTAGTTCTATTTCTACTTAGTTTCAGATAACGTACAGGTTACAGTCCCTTGGGATTCGACCTCGGTCTTACCGAGTTTATTACTACATCACAACCCTATACTTGGGGAGTGAACAAGTTTTAGCGCGCCATAGTTGGGATTGTTGGCTACGATTTTCTGAAATTAATTAGTTTTAGAGTTAGTTTAAGATTAGGATTTTACTAATTTTAAATATTTAATTTTGTTTTCTATTTTTCATAGAACTAACATATTTCTTATTCTGTAGGATGTTAAGATAGAACTTCTAATTTGGTAAACTCTTTCTGATTTGCTAGATTTCCTAACTCTTTAGATTTAATTTGCTCTAGAAATTTCTTCTATTTTGAACTAACTTATTTTGTTTTATTTTGCAGGTCTTTAGCTTAGGGACTCCAATTTGGTAACTTCCTCCCAACCCTATCTTTCTTTCTAGATCTTCATTTTCTTTCTTAGGATTAGGTTTAGAATTTAATTGAGGGCTGCGAGTGTTTCATGCCCAAGTGGGCCCGTGACAACACTCGACGTCTCTTGAGTGAAGGAGGGTTAGTTGAGGGGTTGACTGTGCATCGCAGGATTAGACACTGTTCGAATTCCCCTGAGTTAATTGAGGTTATGGCTGAAAATCAACCTCAAGCACTACCTCAACAGATGGATGAGGAAGTACATGATGAGAATGAGGTGCTTCAGCACCCCGCCTCGTACCTTACGAGATTATTTACAACCGGCGGGGTGAGTACGCCCTCATGCATGATTTTTCCTGAAAACACGGGACATATGGACATCAAGCCGGGGAGTTATCCAACTCCTTCCTAAATTCCATGGGCTTGAATCGAAAGTCCATACTTACATTTGAAAGAGTTCGATGAGATCATAGCCACCTTATACTTTCCCAATGTATCAGAGGATACAATCAGTGAAACTCTTTCCTTTTTCCTTGAAAGAGAAGGCTAAGACGTGGCTACATTCATCTGCGTCCTAGATCCATTGGCACATGGAATGATTTGCGAGAGGAATTCATAAAGAAATTTTTCCCACACCATAAAACAATTACCCTCGGAAAGCAATTATGAACTTTGCCCAAAAGGAAGATGAAACATTCTACCAATGTTGGGAAAGGTTCAAGGATCTTGTCGATTCATGCCCACAACACGGTTTTGAAATGTGGCGCATTACAATTTTTTCTATGATGGACTGACATCTTCCATGCGCCTAACCTGGTCGAGACAATGTGTAATGGTGAATTCATGAATAAAGAGGTCGACGAGGTATGGGATTACCTCGATAGACTTGCCGAGAATGCACAATCATGGGACCATTACCCAAAATCAAACACCACGCCTAGGCCAACTCAATCTAAGGAGAAAGGTGGAGTATATCTCCGAAAGAAGAGGACGATGTAAATTTTAAAGTGACTAATCTCACTCGAAGAGTCGAGGCCATGGAAGGAAAGAAGGAGAAGGTTAATGAAATTGTTTGCGGCATACTGTGATTGCAACATTCACACAACCGAAAATTGTCCTACCATATCTGCCTTTCGAGGAGTGTTGAATGAGCAAGCTAATGCCGTAAATAACTATCAAAGACCTTTCAATGGATCTACCTCCAATACATACAATCTGGTTGGAGAAATCATCCAAATCTTAGTTGGAGGAATGGACAAACTGCTACCCCTCAAAATTTCTTTAATCAAAACCAAAATCGGGAAACCTCAAGAAGAACCGGTTCAAAATCCCATACAAGAGCCGACTCAGCGGTGCGTGGACTTACGAGACTTTATGCGAGAAAATGGATTCACGTATGACGGTTATAGAAAAGGGATGCTTCTGCACAACCGCTCCCCAATCCTAAACCGCAATACGAGATAAATGATCCAGCTCTCAAATCAAATGGGACACGCTAAATCCATCACCACTCTTAGGAGTGGGAAGATCATTGATAAAACCCTTCCGGTTAGGCCCGAAAAGTCTCAAGAACCGAGAAGAGGACAATAATGATGGATCTCGTGATGTCCCACAAAATTTAGAACCAGGAACTTCTAGAGAAGCCGGTTGCTCCATTCCCCCAACGGTTGGTTGCACCAAAACGTCTTTCTAACTCTCGGGATATTCGGAGGTGTTGAAACAAGTGAAAGTCAACATTCCTCTACTTGATGTCGTAAAAGCAGATTCCTTCATATGCAAAATTTATGAAAGACCTATATGCGACCAAAAGACAAGCAAAACATTCAAAAGAAGATTTTCTTAACTGAGAAAGTGAGTGCCATCCTGAAGCAAGACGTGCCGCAGAAATTCAAGGATCCCGGTAGCCCAACCATATCATGTGTAATCGGGAACCATCGAATTGATCACGCACTTCTTGACTTGGGAGCGAGCGTCAATCTGATCCCCTACTCGGTATACAAACGTTAGGATTGGGTGAGTTAAAACCTACCCTAACTACACTACAACTTGCCGATCGAACTGTTCGTGTACCAAGAGGGATTATTGAGGATGTGTTAGTCCAAGTTGATAGATTTTACTACCCTGTAGATTTTATCATCCTGGACACTGAACCCATCAACAACATGAGCACTCAGATTCCCGTCATTCTTGGTCGCCCATTCCTTGCCACGTCAAATGCAATCATCAATTGCAGGAATGGTGTCATGACTATGTCTTTTGGAAATTTGACATTGGAGTCAAATATCTTTTTCAATAACGGCAGCAACGCAGAGGATGATGACGATGTCCACGACATTAATATGATCGATACTTTCGTGGAAGATAGGACACCCCTTACCTTATCCTCTGATCCTCTAGAGACGTGCTTGGCCCACTCCCATGAGTTTGATGATGATATGATTAGGGAGATGTGTGCCTTGCTTGATATTGCACCCATATTGGAAGTTAACCGGTGGAGGCCACAATTTGAAGAATTGCCACAAACTGATGTAGTGCCTCTACCGTCTAACCTCAAGGCACCGAAGCTTGACCTAAAACCTTTGCCCTCTAAATTGAAATATGCCTATTTAGGTCAAGATGAGACATACCCGGTGGTGATCTCTGCCCACCTGGAGAAAGAACAGGAGAGTATGCTCATATCTACTCTCATTGAGCATAAAAGAGCCCTTGGATGGACGATAGCGGACCTCAAAGGAATCGATCCCTCGATTTGTACTCACCACATATATCTTGAGGAAAATGCAAAGACCGCTCTAAGAACCAAAACGTAGACTAAATCCAAACATGAAGGAAGTGGTTAAGGCCGAGGTTCTTAAACTATTGGATGTGGGTATCATATACCCTATATCCGATAGTCAATGGGTGAGTCCAACTCGGTGGTTCCTAAGAAGTCCAGGAATCACCATCGTAGCCAATGCTAATAATGAACTCGTACAACCAGAGTCACCACTTGGTTGGAGAATGTGCATTGACTACGGGAAGTTGAATACCGTCACAAGGAAGGATCACTTTCCTTTGCCCTTCATCGATCAAATCTTGGAAAGGCTATTTGGTCATTCCTATTCATTTTCTTGACGGGTATTCGGCTACAATCAGATTGAAATTGCCCCGAGGACCAAAAAACCACATTTACATGTCCCTATGGCACCTTTGCTTATCGAAGGATGCCATTTGGATTATGTAATGCCCCTGCCACCTTTCAAGGATGTATGTTGAGTATCTTTTCGATATGGTGGGGCAATATCTTGAGGTCTTCATGGACGATTTCTCTGTCTATGGCTCATCTTTCAGTAAGTGCTTGGAAAGTCTTAAATGTGTGCTGAAAAGATGTGAAGAAAAGAATCTGGTACTTAATTGGGAGAAGTGCCATTTCATGGTTCATAAGGGGATTGTCCTTGGACATATCATCTCGTCCAAGGGAATTGAGGTAGATAAGGCAAAAATCGATCTTATCTCTAACCTACCTCCACCCAAGAACATCAGAGACGTGCGATCCTTCTTAGGACACGCAGGATTTTACAGGCGATTCATAAAGGACTTTAGTCTCCTCTCTCGTCCTTTATGTAATCTTCTTCAAAAGGATGTTCCATACGAGTGGTCTGAGCAATGCCAGGAAGCTTTCACCAAGCTAAAAGGCATGTTAACCACTGCACCCATCATGCAGCCACCCGACTGGAACCTTCCTTTTGAGCTTATGTGCGACACCTCTGATTATGTTCTTGGAGCGGTTCTAGGCCAGAGAAAAGATAAGAGGCCCTACGTCATCCATTATGCGAGTAGGACTTTAAATCCTGCCCAAGTGAACTACTCGACTACGGAAAAGGAACTTTTAGCTGTGGTGTTCGCCTTGGACAAATTTAGGTCCTACTTGATCGGATCCAAGATCATTATCTATACAGATCATGCGGCACTGAAGTATCTTCTTTCCAAGAATGATTTTAAGCCCCGCCTAATACGATGGATCCTTCTACTCCAAGAATTTGATTTGGAAATTAAAGATAAAAAGGGAGTAGAGAACGTAGTGGCCGATCACCTTTCTCGCCTTAATACCTCTGATTCCCTTGAGACGACACATATCAATGACATGTTCCCGATGAACAAGCTGTTCGAGTCTCCCATTCACCTTGGTTCGGTGATATTGCTAATTATCTTGCTACGGGTTCCATACCGACACATTTGATCAGCAAGTAAGATAAGAAGAAATTTTTCACCGAGGTACGCAAATTCTTCTCGGGATGATCCATACTTGTTTAAATATTGCCCAGACCAAATCTTGAGGAGATGTGTGCGACGATGAGCATCGAGTGTCATCTCCTTTTGTCACTCACAGGCCTGTGGTGGTCACTTTTCTGCAAAAAAGACCACGACCAAGATTCTGCAGTGTGGCTTCTATTGGCCAACTATGTTAGGGACACTCATGAGTTTTGCAAAGCTTGTGAGCGTTGTCGAAATTGGGAGCATTGTCCGTCGAAATATGATGCCCTTGAATCCCATTCTTATCATAGAGGCATTTGATTCTTTGGGGCATCGATTTCATGGGACCATTCCCCAATCTTATGAAAATTTATATATTTTGCTTGTCGTAGACTATGTCACTAAATGGGTCGAAGCGATTAGTGTCGGAATAATGACCATCGCACGGTCATTAAATTCCTAAAAGAAAACATCCTTTCCGATTTGGAACACCTCGAGCCATTATTAGTGATGGGGGCTCACACTTTGTAATAGGCCATTCGAGAGTTTAATGAAGAAATATGGTATCTCTCATAAGGTGAGCACCCCATACCACCACAGACAAGTGGGCAAGTCGAGATTTCTAATAGGAGATCAAACACATTTTGGAGAAAACGGTTAACCCCGACCAGTAAGGATTGGTCAATTCGATTGACCGATGCCTTATAAATGCACGTCATCGCTTTTAAAACTCCTATTGGAATGTCTCCCTTTAGACTCGTCTATGGGAAGGCTTGCCACTTGCTCCGTGGAGTTGGAACATAGAGCCTCATCGGGCGATCAAAAATTTAAATTTCAATCTGAACAACACGCTGGCTCGCTACGCAAACTTCAATTAAATGAACTTGAAGAAATCCGGAACGACACATACGAGAATTTGAGAATTTACAAGGACAAGATGAAGGCGTTTCATGACCAACATATTCTATGAAAATCATTCACGCCAGGCCAGAAAGTCCTTTTGTATAATTCTCGATTACATCTCTTTCCGGGTAAGCTTCGATCTCGTTGGACCGGCCCTTACATTGTTGTTACTGCATATCCTCATGGGGCTGTCGAGATAAGAGATCCCGACAATGGCAAGGAGTTTAAAGTAAATGGACATCGCTTAAAGCCATTTGTCGAGAGATTTGATTCAGAGGACATGTCCATGCCTCTGACTGATCCTGTCTACCGGGGATCGATCTCCTAGTCTGATGGAGGTATAGGTAGGTTTATCGCTTTCTTAGGACTAGGGTAGTTGCTGTAGTTGTCTGGCTGAAGACGTTAAACTTAGCGCTCCTGGGAGGCAACCCAGCTTTTCTTTTCCATTTATTTCATTTTCCTAGATAGTTCAATGTTTGTGGGTAACATTACTGCAAACCCTCACGAGACTACAACTCGTCCACTAGGGGTAACCTAGGGGTTTAAAGGCTTGTTGCATGCGTCAAATGCAATCGAGAGCACCTGCGAAAGTGGTATAGATAGGTTTTATTTCTTGTTATTTTTGTGTGGCTTTCTCTCTCGTACTCACCCGCTCTCATGTTGAGATCTCTTGGAAAGTCTCTCACGATTCATCATTCAGGTACTATCTTCCCATCACTTCTCTTTTACTTTCGTTGTCCCATGTGCATTCCATGCTCATATCTTTTACATTGAGGACAATGTAGCTTTTAGGTTGGGGGTGGGAGATTAGGTAACCTAATCAGTGTTTTTCTTGGTCTTGAGCAAAAATTGTGAAAATTTTTAAATTTTTTCTGGAAATTCTTGTGAATTTGAAGTGATTTTGACGACCATCTTGGATTTATCATGTTAAGATACGTATTATTGGTAATTCATTACTTTTGGATTCGATTATCTGTTGATTTCACAGTTAAGTTTGAATTATTAATCCATGATTAGAAGTTGTGAACATTGATTGAGTTATGATTTCACATACCACATCTCACTTACACATTGAGATTTCAGTTTGATATTGAATGATTAACTTGGTAATCACTGAGCATGAAAGAAACCAGCCTAAAAGATTTAGCCATCAGGGTATAAAAAGAGAATTACACCATGGGTTTGCTCCCTATAGGTGTGGATTTGATTTTCTATGATTAACAGTTAGACAGAGCCTGGGCGACTATTTTCACCATAGGTTTGCTCCCTATAAGTGAAAAGTTGATTCCCATCTTAAAAAAAAAAAAAAAAAAAAAAAAAAAAAAAAAAACTAGAAAATGAAAGAATGATCTCATGAGGCAAAGTGCTGATTTAGGTGATGGTTGTTATGAATTTTTTTGATTGATTACTAATGATATCATGAAATCGACAATTTGATCTCCTAATGTTGTTAGGCTGAGATTTCACTATACACCCATGGAACTCAATGTTTAAAATTATTCTAGTTTATGGATTAATATTTGAACTTGATTATGAAATTCATCGTGCATGAGAGGCCAGGAGAAATTGATAATCAACATTCATGAATCTTAAGATTCTCATTCTAGATTGTTTTTCAAAATATCACTCGGCTTCATAAGAATTGTCTCGTAATTCTCAACTTAATTTTCGCATATTTTGCTCGGGACTAGCAAAATGTTTGGTTAGGTTGTGTTGAGGGTCAAATATTGCATATCAGACCCTAGTTACTGCCAGATTTTACATACACAATAATGTTTAACAGAGTATTTTAATTATGATTTGTTGCAGGATGCAATCAGAAGTGTTGACTGGAAACCGACACTAAAAGTATGGATTTGACACTCAGAATTCACCAGAGCAAGGTACGGACTCCATGGGACCAAGATCGATGATTTTACACAGCCGAGATCCGAGAAAATCAAGAAACTGAAGTTCAAGTGGCCCGAAAGTCAGCCAGAATGCAAGATCACAGGTTTTCCACCATCCGTTCAGTCCGAAACTTCATACATGGCCTGAGGACCATAAATCAACCGTACACGTCAAAAATTAGCCATTGGATCTCTGTAGAAGTGGCTCAACAAGCAGATCAGCCCCTTAAATCCTTAAGTGGGGCCCACCGATGTCTGGATACACTTCATCTTCGGTCCGTCCGGCTAGAATGATATGACAGAATGAATGGTCGGATCGGATTTTTTCAGGAACATCACAAAGTGGACCCCACACGAGGGTGCACGTGCATATAGTGCGTGCAATCGGGAGGTGCACCGGACGGCAGCCTCCAGAAGAGGGGCCGACCCGTCTTCCTTCGTTCAGCGAGAGACGGCGGACGGATGCGCGTCCGCCGGTCTCTCGCAGTGGGGCCCACTCATCCTCTATTCGGATGATCTGAACCGTCATGAAGTTAAGAGGGTGGCCACGCATCTCACCTAGGTGTCTTTTTTTTACCATGCGACCTATTAGAAGATCCTGGCCGTTGAAAGCAAGATGGACGGTGAGTTCAAATCTCTGGTGGACCACATCTAAATCAAACAAATCTTGTCCTTCCTGGACGGTTTTTCGTCCTGAAGCTGATGGACGGATTGGATTTATCAAAAAGTCATTGAAAGGGGGCCACCAACATCACAGCACCAGCGTCCGCGAGCTCTGTTCGCAGCAGAGGTTGCGGGTCCTCTCAGTGGGGCCCACTACTTGTCCATATCAACAATCTGGACCGTCCATTCGTTCCGTGGGGCAGCCATAACCTACTCCTAGGTGGCAGAATCTCCGAAGACAATGGAGATCTTCATTTCGTCCGTTCGAAGGTAAGATGGACGGTGAATGAAAAACTCCGTGGGATATATCAACGGACGACTAAAAATACACCATTCTAACTGGAATCTCGAGAGTATTTCGATGGACGGTGTGGATTTCTCCTTCGGCATCAAGAATGGGTCCCACCGAGAATCAGCGTAATCCAATTTACGTTTCTGTTCGCTGCGAGAAAAGCTACGGAGGATTCTCTCACCTACTTCAGCATCGGTTTCTTCATCTTCTATAAAAGGGAATTAGAGCAGAAGCTGGAGAGGATATACGGCTGGAAGGGGAGAAATCGGGTGGAGCAGAGAGAGAGAGAGAGAAAGTAGAGTAGAATTTTCTTTATCTTATTTGTTTTCTTGTTAAATTCTATTAGTTTTTTTTTTAAGGATGTTTAGCCTCACCATGTCTATGTGTGGCTAAACCTCTTAGCTAGGGCTAAGAGGTGAAGCTTGTAGTGTGATGAGAGCTCTTTACTTACCTTTTGTTTAGACTGATCTGATATTGATTTGGATTTAACTAAGGGAATGTTTTCAGTCTTTAATGGTCTGTTGTGACTGAAATTACAATGGGTCTGCAATGGCTTTGAGCATGTTCTTTTCCTTTTATGTTTATGACGTCGAAGCCCGTTGTTCACCATCGTCTCCGGGCATGGTGGGATGTCTGCACCCTTCCTAACCTTCATGGCATGTTGATTGGTTGGTAATTAGATTAATTCTGTTGTTTGCTTTGTCTCCTGGGCATGGTTTGGTGATGGAATCCATTCTAATTCATATACCTTTCATCTTCTCAAAATTACATTAAAGGCGCTCGATTAATTTTCCCGATTTGTAATGTGCATATGATCTCCCGATCTCTACAAATGGATCCTCTGAATCCCTAGTTTCCCTTCTCTGATTTTTCCTAAGTTTTAGATTAATATTTCATCATTATTCTTCAAATTATAATTGATTTAGGTTTCATCTCATTCTAGTTCTATTTCTACTTAGTTTCAGATAACGTACAGGTTACAGTCCCTTGGGATTCGACCTCGGTCTTACCGAGTTTATTACTACATCACAACCCTATACTTGGGGAGTGAACAGTCGACACCTACGACGAGGGCCGAATATGGTGAGACATGTATTCGTGCTGACGGGTGACGAGCCCTTCGTAGTGTCTTCGAGTATACTCTAAAGTCTGTGATTGGCGATGAGCCCTTCGCAGCAACTAAAGCATGAGTTGAGCCGTGTACGGTGAGACCTGTATTCAAGTTGACGGCCAGCGATTGAGCCGAGTACGGTGAGACCTGTATTCGAGCTGACGGCCAGCAATTGAGCCGCATATGGTGAGATCTGTATCCGTGCTGACGGGTGACGAGCCCTTTGTGATGCCTTCGCGATGCCTCTCGAACCATAATATCGTATGAAATTATCTAGGTTTGACGACCCTAGAATGGATCATGTTTGGGAATGATATAAGGGAGGTACCTTAGTTTCTCAATACTGCTGTTTGAAATGAATTAATAACAACTCGGTAATCATGCTCATCATCACATTGCATGTGCCTGGAAGATGTGGAGCACTAAGGAATACAAGCATGCCGCGAACGTAAGATGGTGTCGCACGAGGGAGTATGTGGTGAGGGCATGCATCATGACTGCATTCATACTTACATTAATAAGAGTAGTTAGGAGTGTTTGATTTTACTGCTTTATCATTACTGCTTGACTGTTTTGATAACATGTTAACCTATGCTTTATTTTTCCACTGAGTTGATCACTCACTCCCACGTTACGGGACGGTGTTGCACACACCAACCAGACTTGTTTGAGTTTCAGATGATGGCAATGCTGCGAAGTGGAGCCGGACTTTTATGAGGATGAGGAGGATTCCTCCTTTATGCTGTTTCAGGCGGTTTCCTGTGAGCCGTGTCCTGATCGACAGGGCTTTCTGGGATATTGACTAGATGACATTACACATTTTGTATATTTTAGAATTGTACTTATAATTATTTAACCTGGTAACGTTATCACACTGTGGAGACTCACCATAGTTTATATATTTTATTTCTCTATCACAGTCTTTCACTTGCTATCTCACTGTCTCTGGAGTATGATATACTGTTTTGGCTTAATCTTACTCATGTTCAATGCACTAATACAAACAACATTCAATCATCATTCATTTTGTTGCATAAGTGAGGCGTTAGAACTCGGGAGTTGAGTTTATGCTTGACCCCCGATTTTCAGGGCGTTACAGTTCATATGTTGGATGGGTTAGATGTCAGACACATATCACATGAATCCCACAAATTTGAATTCTCCACTTTGTCAAGAAAAAAAATAAAGGACAGTAGTGATGTAACGGTGGATCCCCTTCTGATGGATGAAATTACAAAATTGCCCTCATTAGTGGCTTTTTAAAAAGTGACGAGGTCAAAATTGTGGGCACTACAATCTACTTGTATGGCATCCAATCCATCCAACATATGCATCCAATCATGAAGATTACACAAAATTCGAGCAGATCTAACTAGAAGGTGGACCACACCATAGAATATAGTATACACCATTCAAAAACATCCAAATTCATGTGTAGCCCATCTTATGATTTAATTAATTAGAATTTTTGAGTGATCATCATAGTGGGGTACATATATCAGGCAGGTTGGATATCGTACACATACCATGTGCACCCCACAATTCTCAACTTTATCATTTTCTAAAGAAAAAAAATATAAATAAGGTAATTTAGTAATTTCATTCCCTAAGAATTGTTGGGCAGCACGCCAACAACGCAGTGAGCCTAGATCCAATCTCAGGCCTCACCCACAAACGATAAACAGGAAGAAATATAAAATAGAAACAGATCAAAGCAATCCAAAACAAACCACAAGACAAGATATACGTGAAAAAACCCCAATCAAGGGTAAAAAACCACGGATGCAAACTTCTACTATAAAGAACGAAGATTACAAGGCAATATACTAACCTCTCCCTTGGAAGTATAGAGAAAATCTCTTGCCCACACCTTAGAAATATTTTCCAATATTCACCTTAACCCTAGAATAGCCTTAAGGACCCCAATTTATAGTTTTGACAACTTCTCTTTCGCATCCTAGTTGCGAAAGGACTTGCGACACGAAATCCACGAAACTCCTTTCCACATCCCAGTTGCGAAAGGACTTGCGACACAAAATCCGCGCAACCTCGACTGGTAGTGGGCGGCCCCAAATGTATCTTCACTTCTCAACAATCTCCCACTTGGAGACATATCGCCTTAAAAATTTGTCTTCTTCATCCGGAGTGCACCACCTCCCCGTCTTCAAGCCTGAAGACCAATCAAAGCTAAACAGAGCTTCAGCTTCTCCCTTGTGACCGCCTTGGTCAGCATATCCACAGGATTCTCACTTGTATGAATCTTCTCCAAAGCAATTGATCCATCTTCCAGTAACGAACGTATGAAGTGATATCTGATGGTATTATGCTTGGTCCTTGAATGAAAGGCTGAATTCTTAGCCAAGTGTATTGCACTCTGACTGTCACTGTACAGCTTGCAATTTGCTTACTTCTTACCCAACTCTTCCATAAAACATTGCATCCATACCATCTCCTTATATGCTTCTGTAGCCGCAACATATTCTGCTTCTGTCGTACTGATAGATACTATCTTCTGTAACTGAGAGACCCAACTGATTGCAAGACTTCCCTGAGTAAAGACATAACCTGTAGTGCTTCTTCTGCTGTCGATATCTCCTGCCAAATCTGAATCCACGTAGCCTTGTAGCTTGATTTCTGATCCACCATAACATAGCCCTACATCCTTAGTACTTACCAGGTATCTAAGAATCTACCTCACAACTTCCAAATTAATGTTCCTTCCCGAGATTGTTCATGAACCTGCTAACAACTCCCATTGCTTGAGCAATGTTTGGCCTCGTGCTCACCATAGCATACATGAGACTCCCTATAGCTGACGCGTATGGGACTTTAGCCATGTAATCCCGTTCCTCCTGCGTCTTTGATCCTTGCTCTTTAGATAGCTTGAAGTGGTTGGCTAATGGAGTGCTAACCGGCTTAGCACCTCACATATTGAATCGATCAAGTACCTTGGTTATGTACTCTGCCTGTGACAACACCAGTTTCTTGTTTTCCCTGTCACGCTTTATCCTCATGCCTAGGATTTATTTTGCAGCTCCTAAATCCTTCATGACAAATTCTCTAAACAATTGTCTTTTGAGATCTGAGATGTCCTTCATGCTTGAACTGGCCACAAGCATATCATCAACATAAAGAAGAAGGATGATGTACGACGTATCAAACTTCTTAAAATAACAACAGTGGTCTACATGACATCTCCTAAAACCGTTTCCTAACATGAAACTGTCGAACTTCTTGTACCACTGCCTCGAGGCCTGCTTTAGGCCATACAGACTCTTCTTCAGTCTGCACACCTTGTTCTCCTTTCCTGGTGCCACGTATCCTGTCAGCTGATTCATATATATATCTCTTCTTCAAGGTCCCCATGAAGAAAGGTTGTCTTAACATCTAGCTGCTCTAGATGTAAGTCCTCTTTAGCCACTATACTTAAGACCATGCGAATTGTAGACAATTTCACTACAGGTGAAAATATTTCAGTGATATCGATACCTGCCTTTTGTTGAAACCCTTTCACAACCAATCTAGCCTTGTACCGTTTCGAACCATCGTGCTCCTCCTTCAGTCTGTAAACCCACTTGTTATGAAGAGCTTTCTTACCCTTCAGTAGAGTGACTAGCTCCCATGTACGATTAGACTCAAGAGAGTCCATCTCCTCATCCATGGCCTGCTCCCACTTAACCAGTGTATCCGTCTGTAATGCTTCTTCAAAACTCTCTGGTTCACCATTATCTGTCAACAGTAGATAATGTAAGGAGGGTGAGTATCGGACCGTGGGTCTCCTCTCCCGAGTAGACCTCCTCACAACCGGTGTATACGGCTTTGCCTCATAATGCTCCTGTGCATGATCATCCTTTGGCGCTGTAACACCCGTGTCCGGTAATTCTTCCATCTCTACAAATTCCTTTTCTTCAGTCTTATTTTCTTGCACACTGTCCTTATGCATCACTTTTTCATTGAAGACTACGTCCTTGCTTCTGATGATTTTCCTATTTTCTGCATCCCAAAACTTGTAGCCAAAATTATGCTGCCCGTAGCCTATAAACGTGCACCTCCTGGACTTCGCATCCAGCTTATTTCTATGCTCTGCATCAATTTAAACATATGAAGTGCAACCAAACACTCTGAGATGTACAAGGTTCACTTCTTTTCCAGTCCACGCTTCTTCTGGTAGCCCACCATCCAATGGTGCTGAGGGACTTCTATTGATGAGATATGCGAGGTATTCACAGCGTCTGCCCAAAAGGTCTTGGGCAACCCTGCATGTAATCTCATGCTCCTAGCGCGCTCAAGGATGGTCCTGTTAATGCACTCAGACACACCATTCTGCTGTGGTGTCACTGGAATCATTTTCTAATGTTTGATACAATTTGTTGCACAACACTCCTCAAACCTCTTATCACAATACTCTCCCCCATTGTCAGATCTGAAACATTTTACTGTTTTACCTGTCTCTTTTTCTACCATAACTTTCCACTTCTTAAATACATCAAATACATCAAATTTGTACTTTAAGAAATAGACCCACAGTTTTCTACTAGCATCATCAATAAAAGTAACAAAATAACGTGAGTCACCAAGAGATAATACCTGTGTCGGTCCCCACACATCAGTGTGTACAAGCTCTAGCAGATGCATCTTTGGAGCGCGTCCCGTCTTCGTGAAGCTTACTCTCTTTTACTTGCCATACACGCAGTCCTCGTAGAATTTCAAGTCAATAAACTTTAGCCGTGGTAGCTTCCCTTTAGACAATAGCACTTTTATCCCTTTTTCACTCATATGTCCCAACCTCTGATGCCATAACTGCCCATTCACTCCAGTTGATGCGGCTGCGAGTGAATTATACGATCCTGAAGTCACGTACAAAGTACCTTCCTTCTTGCCTCGAGATATCACCAAGGCACCTCTTGTGATCTTCCAGGAATCACTGGTGAATGTCGTCACATAACCGGTATCGGCTGACTGCCCCACTGAGATCAAGTTACGTTTCAAACTCGGTACATGTCTGACATCCTTCAATTTCAAAGACGTTCCGTCTTTCTGATTCACATGAACGTCCCCCTTTCCAACAATACTGCACGGCTCATCATCACCCAGGTGGACTCTCCCAAAGTCACCTGACACATAATCATGCAGAACTTCCTTACATGAAGTGGCATGAAACGAAACACCCGAGTTTATAACCCAAGACTCATTCCTCTCATCAAGAGACAAGACCAACGCCTCTGTATCACTCTCCTCAGATAGATTCACCAAATCTTTCCCGCCTTGAGAGCTTCCTTCTTGTTTCTTAAGCGCCCTGCAATCACGTTTCATGTGTCCTTTTTTGCCGCAATACCAACACCCGTCTTTGTCTTTCGGTCCCTTGGACTTCTTCCTCGACTTAGAACGCCTGTGTTTATTGTCTCCTTTGTTCAGTGATCTTCCTCTTCCTTCAACGTTTAGAGCATTCTCTGAATCCCCTGAAATTTCTAATGCCTTTCTTCTAGATTCTTCACTAAGAATTAGATCGGCTACATCATCAAATTTCAATTTTGTCTATCATAAAGAATTGCTCACAGCAATCACCAAACCATCCCAACTGTCTGGTAAACTGGATAAGATCAATAACGCTCTGACCTCATCCTCAAAAACAATGCCAACGGATTCCAACTGGCTTGTGACTGTATTGAACTCATTCAGATGTTCAGCCACGCTCCCACCATTTGACATCTTCATGTTGAATAGTTGTTTTATAAGATGAACCTTGTTGGATGCTGAGGGCTTTTTGTACATGGTGGCTAGGGCTTCCATTAATTCTTTTGTAGTTTTCACCTTGGATATATTGAAGGTGACACTCTTAGTCAAAGAGAGTTGGATTGTTCTTAAAGCCTTCCTATCCAGTAAAAACCATTCATCATCTGTCATCTTTTCTGGTTTCTTCTCTTTTCCTCCTAAAGGAATATAGAGGTCCTTCTGATACAGATAATCTTCCATCTGCATCTTCCAGAAGGTAAAGTTTGAACCATCAAACTTTTCAATTCTAGTTTTCCCTTCTTCCGTCATCACTTCCAATAGAACTAAACCAATAGCTCTGATACCAGTTGTTGCGCAGCACGCCAACAACACAGTGAGCCTAGATCCAATCTCAGGCCTCACCCACAAACGATAAACAGGAAGAAATATAAACTAGAAACAGATCAAAGCAATCCAAAACAAACCACAAGACAAGATATATGTGGAAAAACCCCAATCTAGGGTAAAAAAACCATGGATGCAAACTTCCACTATGAAGAACGAAGATTACAAGGCAATATACTAACCTCTCCCTTGGAAGTACAGAGAAAATCCCTTGCCCACACCTTAGAAATATTTCTCAATATTCACCTTAACCCTAGAATAGCCCTAGGGACCCCAATTTATAGTTTTGACAACTTTCCTTTCGCATCCTGGGCCATGAAAGGACTTGCGACACGAAATCGCATGAAACTCCTTTCCACATCCCATAGAAAGGACTTGGTGACACGAAAGGACTTGCCATGGAAAGGACACGAAATCCGCGAAACTCCTTTCTGTATCCCAGTTGCGAAAGGAATTACGACACGAAATCCGCGCAACCTCGACTGGTAGTGGGCGGCTCCAAATGTGGCTTCACTTCTCAACAAGAATCACCACCTTGTAAGTTAGTATCGTGGAACCATTATTTGGTAATTGGAAGAATTTTGTGGTAAAATCCACACAAAATATATATATATATATATATTTTTTTTTGAAAGAAAAAATCCTAATAAAATATATAAAAGAGCTTTTTTTTTTTTTTTTTTTTTTTGTTTTTAATCATACAACCATCTGCATTATAGTTTATTGACAAATCAGAACTTGCTTTTAAAATATTTTTAAGTACCGATGTACCATTTTCAAATATTGTAAAAAATTGCCTCATTTGTTTTTTCACTTATGGTTGGTTAATGAAAAGGTTCATTATGTCGTGAAAGGTTACTTTATCCTGCATACCATGTCTAGGGGTGTACATCTCAAACTGAGTCGAGCTGGCCTCAGCTCGACTCGGCTCGAACACTAGCTGACCTCCAATCGAACTCGGCTTGGCTCGGTTCTCGAGCCTGACTAGCCAGCTCGGCTCGGCTCGGTCAGCAACTCGGGCCAGGTCGAGCGGAGTTCGAGCCAAGATCGAGCCGAGTTCGCCATTGCAGCATTTTCACAAACATTTGGACTGTACCTTCAAAATCTCACTATATTTGAGACAGCAACAATGGTTTTACGAGTGTTTTATCAAACACCTTCCAAGCAACATTAAAAAAAAAAAAAAAAAAAAGGTGTTGGTTTCATATACATACCTTCCTTGCCACCAGCTACACTTCTTTGAGTCATTTCATCAAACAGTTGCTGAGCAACATCAATATCAAAGTAACCGAGTAACCGAACTGGTTCGATCCCAGTTAGATTGGAGCTGGGTTCGATCCGAGTCAAGTCGAGCCAGGGCCAGCTCGAACTCAGCTTGAACTTATTTTCGAGCTCAAAAAATCAGCTCAACTCAGGCTCGAACTCAGTTTTGAACCGAGTTGATTCGAGCTATTTCGAGTCGAGTGAAGTGAGCTAACCGAGCTAGCTTGGTCCGTGTACAGCTCTAGTCTACCCCATTAGTTGACGTCGAGAAGAGACATTGGGAGACTAAAAGTTTGGTGGGATTCATTGGTGCTGTTGTTGAATTCTCGGCCGTTCATCCACTCTACTTAGGGCTGTTAACGGGCCGGGCCTAGGATTGGTCCCGGCCCATATTTTGAACTATTTTGGGTCGGGTCTCGTGCTGGCCCTATTCAAAATTCTCATTTTTGCAGGCTCGGGCCAGCCCATTAACACCTCTAGTCCATGGTAGGATTTGAGGCTAAAAGCCACTAAGATTGAACATTTAAGTGGACCCCAAAGGTTGAAAACAATAGTGTGAATGGCTACCGTTGAAACACTGGATCCCACCATCATGTTTTTGAATCTTGTCCATCTGTTTTGCCTACTCATGATTGGGTGTGAGACAAAATATAAGGTAGGTGTAAAACTCAATTGTGCCGCACGGCCAGAGTATTATTATTATTTTTTTTTTTCAAATCAAAAGGCTTTCATTGCAACGAACAGAGGGCATTACAGCATTTACAGTATTTCGGGCTTCCGAAAAGAGAAAAAGGAGCGGAGGCCTATCGTAAGAGGCTGAAAGCAGGACACGGCCAGAGTATTGAATGCCAAGCACTGAACTCTCTTTGGATTGCAATCATGGCCAGTTAAAAAAGTCGTGAGCCCACTGTAATGTTTTTGAGAAATTCAATCCGTCTATCATTTTACTCACATATATAAATTTAGGGGTGCTCAAAAAATTCAAGTAGAACCAACACTTAAGTGGACTACATGGCAGGAACAAACGATATTAAATGCTGGCCATTGAACCCTCTCTAGCTGAAAAAGTCATAGGGCCCACCATGATGATTTTGAGAAATTCAATCCATCAACCATTCTAGCCACACAATTTTAGGGGGTTGGCGCAAAATCGGGCAGATACAGTATTGAATGCGACTGTGGAACTCGTTTTGGATGAAAAAGTTGTGGGGTCTGCTGTAATGTTTATGAGAAATCCAATCCATCCACCATTTTAGCCACATAAATTTTGGTGGTGTGCCAAAATATCAGGCAGATCCAACACTCAAGTGGGCCACATAGCACAAAATAGCTGGTATTAAACAACAATGATAGAAACATTCGGTGGGGCAGTCGTGGGCCCACAGAAGTTTTGGATCAGGCTATTATATTTGAGTTTTTTTTTTTTTTTTTTTTAATAATGGGAATGACTTTATTTTTGAATGGCATATAATCAAACATGGACTCCGGGAAGATTTCAATGGTTGGCATTTTCTCTCCACTGTTTCACTCCTTGTAGCCCACTTGAGTTTTGGACTCGCTCATTTTTGGGCCCACCCACTGCAAGATGGATGGATGCGGTAGATTTCTCGAAAAACATCGTTATGGTCCTTGGGTAGGTTTCAATGGTGATGTCATTATTCCCACTGTTTTTGATGGTGTGGTGCACTTGAACTTTGGATCAGCCTCATTTGTGGCTCATGCCCTAAAATGAGGGGCCAAAATGTATGGACAGTGGGATAAAACACATACATCATCATGCAATCATGCATAAGTAAACAGTGGTATTGAAACTGAGCATGGACCCAACGTGATGTTTTCGATAATCCACCCTATCCACCAGTTTCACTAGATCAGAGTGGGCCCAAAAATGAAACAAATCCAAAACTCAATTAAGCTACATGGCTTGAAACAGTTTGCATTGAATGCCACCATTGAAACAACCTTTCTCTCAATATGACAGTTGAAAAAGTCACGAAGCCCACTGATATTTTTGTGATATCCATCCTGCCCCTCATTTTAACCAGCTCATTTTAGGGGTGGGCAAAAAATTGAAGTAGATCCAAAATTCAAGTGGGCCATATGGCTTGAAACAATAGGTCCATCCTGTTATACACCCATCTTGTAACGGAATGATGGCTCAAGCTTTTAGAGCAACTGGTTGTTTAACGTGATATTAGAGCCAATGGTTAAGTGTTGGAATCCTGGGCTCATTTATTGTGTGAGTGGAGTGTTCCTCCACCCTAACCCAGTATCTTCCCTTGGGGTGTTGTCCATCGTCCTCCAACGGCTCAAGCTTTTAGAGCAACCAGTTGTTTGACATTTTCATCATTTAAAATGAGTCATTTTCATCATTTAAAATGAGTTCGGCTCGAGCTTTTAGAGCAATTGGTTGTTTGATATTTTCATCATTTAAAATGAGTTGAGTGTTCCTCTACCCTTACCTAGTATGTTTTATCCTCCCACCCTTAACCTAGTATGTTCCCTGGTGGAGTTTAAAAATTACAGAACGTCATGCATATCCCTAACTCTGCACATGCGGGGGTGTATTGGAGTGTTAAAGTCTCTTGATGTATACCTTGATACACCAGTATGGCAAAGAAAAAAAAAAATAAAAAATTCTTACGGTCTCTCATCTTCTAAGCTTTGTAATATTCCGCTCTCATCTTCTAGGCTCTTATCTCTTCCTAACTTTCTCCTATCATCGCCTTCGGCCAATCTTTGAATTTTTGCCGGGATCAGGTCTGAATTTGACGCCATTCTCACCTTATAAATACCAAACAACCAGACCAAAGCTCACGGGCCTCTTAGGACCAACCCACACGGCCTTTTGGCCATTGCAGCAGCGAGCTGAGGCAAGAGCATTTCGGGTTTTCTTTTATGAACTGACAAGAGGAACACACGGTTGTACTACTACTTGATGGCATCCCTTTTGTTTTCACTATGCTTTTCTACATTCTCACCTTACTAATAAATTCGTGGTTATCCTTCAGAAGGACGAGAAGAACACAAGCAAGCGACAGCATAACAAGAGAATAGATGGGGCTGCATGGTTGCAGTGCCACTGGTGAGCTTGAAAACGAGAACTTCAGCAAACCATTGCCATGGATCGGCTTATACATAGCTGGAGCTTCACTTCTGTGCTTGCGTGCCATGGCAATCGACTTCTTTCATGGATTCCGTCGCCGGAAGCTCTGGTTCCCATGCAAGTCTTTCTCACTCAATGCTGCTTCCTTGACCTTCTTAGCCATTGCCACAAAACTGCCCGTGGAGCTGAGCACATCCATGCCACGCCGTGAAGAACAGCTGACCAAGCTCAGCGGCACGATCCTTATTTGCACTGCAATGGGCAACTTCATGCCCTCTCTAGGAACTATGGAGGACTCTGGATTGTTCTCAAATGTTCTTGCCTTGATATTCTCGTTATCACCATTGTCGTTAACATTGGTATTCAAATGGGTACCGGTGCTATCTATGCTTTCTTACCTGAGCACATCATAATCATGTTTTTCATGATCGTTTTGCTTGCGATCTTGGTTTCTTCTGCTTTAACAGTTCCAACAGCCAAGCAGCTGCTGGAACATCAGTATAAGAAGAGGCATAAACAGCAGCAGCTGGAACAACAGTATGATAAGAAGCATAAACTGGCTTTTGATGAAGAAGTGGACAAGGCTGAGGTGTTCTGTGTTGACAAATTGATAGAGACTGTAAACAAGTATTGGATGATGGCCCATTCTTCTAGTCCTCAGTACGTTTTGGGACGCTCGGTTACTTGCATTGCCTCAGGAGTTTTCTGCCTCCTCAGTGCGCAGATTTTTTTGGAAGCTTTAGTCAGAGCATTTACTTCATCGTCGTCGGACTTCTGCAGCGGGCAATCTGACTATAAGTGGTCAATTGAATTAATCTTAATTTCTCAGGTGATCGCAGTCGGAGTTGGTAACATTGCCCCAGCTATCAGATGGTACAATGCTATTAGCTTCAGAAGCCAGGAGAGCCGAAAAGGAAGCCCTGAGAGCCCAAAAGGAGGCTGGTTTAAGGTGGAGGAGTACTGGATTCAGAGGCTAGTAAAATGGAATAAGAGCCCATTACCGTTCCGCATTAGTAGCAGACGATGTAGGAAAATCGCCCATGTTTCAAAACATGGAATTCTGGATGCCTGTATTGGAATCCAAACTGCAGTAGTACTAGTTTGCAAGTTCGTTTGGCTGGCTCCTATACTGCTAGTGAGTTGGCTCAGTGGATTCTTACCCTGCTGCTGCAAGCGTCAGAGGAATTTGGAATCTAACAGATGGGAGTCAGAGGACCCGCAGGGTTTTGTATTGCATCTTGAAGGGGAGGATGATTTAGTTCTGATCATGGAAAGTGGCCAGCAAGACGCGGAGAAATGGATTGAAAGGGGCAGGAACAATGAACCTACTGATCTGATTAACCTTCTAAAATCAAATTTATCAGAAGGTTTCAACGGCGTGGCCGAGTTTGATAGCAACCAGATTCCCCCAATTGGAGAGAAGCCTCCAAACTGCTGGGCTGTGCCTGTGGTTACCCTCACAAGCATTGCTGTCGCACTTCCCTACATTGATGAAAATACAATCAGATCGTTACGGCAAGCTGTAAATGAAGGCCTCAGGTATGTAAGGCTCATAGAAGCAAACCTGGATGCCAATGAGTCAAGTAGAATGAGGGAGGCAGCAGATATAGTTGCGTGGTACTGATGTTTATGATCGTTGGCTTGACAGGGATCTCCACAAATTGGTCACTGAAGAAAAGTATGCAGTGAAGATAATCGGAAGACTTTCTGAGATAGCAAAGGAAAGTGTTCGAAATTTCACGGATGGGCGCATCCGAGAAACAGGGAATGGGCTGTAGAAGTATTGGCTGGGAGTTCCATGTACAGGATCGGTGAGACTATTCTACAGGACTATGAAGACAAGTTTGGGACTGTTGACAAGTTGTTCCAATGGTTAAGAAAAACCATTGCTGATATATTGGGTGCTTGCCTTACCAACCTGCCTCGTGTGATATCCATGGAATGCTTTTGTGGCGTCATTGAAGGGAGGGAAGACTGTGTTAGGGATGCTGCCTATCTTCTTGGTGAAGCTGAAACTATTCTGGTAATTTTAGGTGAGCGTATGTTCCCAAATTTGCACCCTGATCAGATGGCAAATATTGATGAATGGCGTTTGAGCAAGCTGAGAAAACCATGTCTCCTTTCTCCTGCTGATAATGTCTAGCTTAACTATGAGTGAATTGCCTTATCAATTGAGGAGTTTGAAGCAAGGAACTTGTGAATGAAAGCAGATCATCATTCCGAGGGTAGTTGGTCCTTAGATTAATGTTGTAATATAGTTTTCATGTGGCCGTTTGTATTAGTATCGTGTGGATCATATTTAGAATGCATTACTCATTGAGGCAGTCAAATCTTTGAGCCTGAGATTTAGGACCTGTTTGGATGAGCGATTATTGTCGTGATGTGGGGTAAATACTGTCATAATGACGGTTTTTCCTTATTTGAATACAAGTCATTTGCGCTTCTCATTTACTCGACTATTGCCTGAATGTAATCCAATGGCTACAATCTTTGACAACACGGTGCGGCCCTGAACATCGGGCCCACCTGTTTTGCCATCCATTTCAAGGAGAGCAAAAAAAATGATATAAATCCAAATCTCAGTAAGACCGCACCACATGAAACATGAAACAGTTGTGATTAAGCGCCCACCATTAAAAAACTTCTTAGGCAATGTTGTCAAAATCATTTTCATATGGCAAATCATAATAAGGGTAGAATTGTATTGAATCACAGATCAAATTGTACATCGTAAATGATTTCATGATTTTTTTTTAAATTTCAAAAATATAAATAAGAAGCACTGCCTCTATCATGAATTTGCGATGGATTGGGATAGTCACAAAATGGAATTAACGACGGTCTTGATCGGTCGCAGTTTGCTGCGTCAACAAATTGGGATCCAACGCGAAAATGCGACAGTTTCAGTCCGTCGTAAACAAGCGACGGATCCTATCCACTGCAAAAATTAAAAATCCGTTGCTGAACTATGGAGAAACCCATATGGATTATTCGTCATTATAAAATTTGGTGACGGATGCGGTCCGTCGCTGCTCTTAAGAAAAGCAGTGGACTTCAAATCCGCTGTTCATTTTTGACTTGTTTAGAACTTTGCAACGGATTTGGTCCGTTGCTAAAATTTCTGCACTAATAGAACAGTTGTATTTGTTGTTTTTTGAAGAATTCACAAGATTCTTTAATAAGAACCTCATTCACAAAATTCAAAGAACGACCAAGTATAATTTTTGGGTGTATTTGGATGAACGACCAAATATAATTTTTGGGTGTATTTGGATGCTCGGTCTGAATAGCAAACTAAACTAAATATATAATTGATATAAAAAAATGAAATGTTGTAGCATTGCCATCTTAAAAATGGTCTTCCAATGTGAACACCCACAAAAAAAAATTCTTATTTCCTTGGAGACCATCTCTATCCAATTGTTTTATAGCAACAACCTGCTCAATGAAGCACACATTCTCATCATGGAGGGGCCCAAAAAACGTGGTAACATTACATCAATAGCGAAACTTGCTATTGTTGGGTTCAATAGATAATCCGCGTTTGGGTCAGGAATGGGAGCAAATTAGCTATTACTTACTAACTCCTTCACGGGTGTTATTCTAACCGTGTAGGGCCCACCTTGATGTATTTTCTCTATATCCACACCGTCCCTATGTTTATCCATCATATTTTAGCATGTGATTCCAAATCATAAGAAGATCGAAATCTCAAGTGGGCCATACCAATCAAAACACTGATGAAGAACCATTAAAAACTTTCTGCGGGCAAAATTTTGGATCAATTTGATCTTTGTTATTTCCCTTTATACAAATCTTCTTGACATTATCAACAAGTTGGATTGCAAATAAACACTACTAAATCCTTATGATGGGCCCTTTGTAATTTTTAATGGTGAGGAACTATATTACCACTCTTTTCGATGGTGTGGTCCACCTAAGATTTAAATCTGCACAATTTTTTATACTCTGCCCAAAAATGGGCTGGAGAAACAAATGGACGACATGGATATACAACACATCATCAAGGTGGGCCCCACAGTTAGGGCCGCACTGTGTTGGGTGAGGTCGGGCCGCACCTAATACACTCTCCCTTAATGGGTGTTACCTAATCTTGTAGGGCCCACCTTGATGTATTTTATGTAAATCCACACCGTCCATATGTTTTCCCATCTTATTTTAGGAAGTGATTCCAAAAATTGTGAAGCTCCAAATCACAACTGGGCCATACTAATAGAAATAGTGATAAATAACCGTGTGATCCAAATTGATGTATTTTATGTAGGGAAAAGGTACTATGCTCGACGGTCGTCCGTGAGGTCGAGCTGTATGGGCCCCACCGTGATGCCTTTCGAACATCAGCACCGTCCACCAGATGAACCATTCCATGGTGGGGGTGGACGGCCACACCACATATAGAAGTGCAGAGGGGTGCACCATTAAAACATTCATAACCATTTTTGAGGGCCTACCGAGATGTGGTTTGCAAATCCAGCCCATCCATTATGTGTGTCCCACTTGAATAAGGGTTTAGACCAAGTTTCAGGTCCATGGAAAACTCAAGTGGGTCCCACCAGTGCTTTTATATGTTTTTGGCATGTATACTTATGGTTTTAGATGGTATGGCCCACTTGAGTTCCGTATACGGCTGATTTTGGGCCGTCCAGGCCCACCATGGAATGGTGCATCTGGTGGACGGTGCTGATGTTCGACAGGCATCACGGTGGGGCCCACACAGCTCGACCTCACGGACGACCTTTTCCCTTTTATGTATATCAATCCCGTTCTTCTGTTCCTAAAATCTGTTTATATCTAGACAAACTAATCATACACATTTAAAAAATATTTTGGATGGATCTGATTCGTTTCATGTTAGATTGAGCTGAATTTTGTTCTATCCTAATTAGCACATTCCAAACATATCCGCCGTTCAAATCAACTTTATAATGGCCTGATCATAGAAATTGATCAATCTCATCATTATACGTTATTCTTGTAATTACACTTCTATCATACTTGGGCTATAATATCAGTTTTTCAACATCTCGGTTTTTTTTTGTTTTTCAATCTGAATTCTTTTCAAGATCTCAATTTTTCTGCAACATTGTTATTTCTTTTTCAAACTCTGTTTTTCAAAATCACAAAAAATTTTAAACTAATCAATTTTATTTTTCAAAATCTTTTTTTTTTCTAAAAAAATTTCGAAATCTCAAAATTTCTCAAACATTGTCATTTTTTTCCAAACTTCTAAACATTTATTTTTTTTCAAAATCACAATTTTTTTAAAAAAAAACTTATCAATTTTGTTTTTCAAAATGTTAATTTTTTATCAAAATCTCAGCGTTTTTTAAATCTCAGTTTTCTAATCATCTTTTTTTTTTTTCTAAAAAAATTTCGAAATCTCAAAATTTCTCAAACATTGTCATTTTTTTCCAAACTTCTAAACATTTATTTTTTTTCAAAATCACAATTTAAAAAAAAAAAAACTTATCAATTTTGTTTTTCAAAATGTTAATTTTTTATCAAAATCTCAGCGTTTTTTAAATCTCAGTTTTCTAATCATTATCAAATTCTTTTAACATCTTAATTTTCTTTTTCAAAATGTCAATTTTCTGTCGAAATGTCTATTTAGATGGTGTGGATCTAGCTACATGCATTTCACCATTTGCAGAATTTCCATGTTCCTTACCATTCAAGAAAAGTCAACACCAACATATATTCGGTTTTCTCAGGACAAGCAATTATGTATGAAAAGGCAGAGAACACCTTCAAGATGCTAGTACTTAAAATCAGACATCAGTATCTAACAACTGCCTTAGCAAGCAAAGCACATTAGCATCATGTGCTGTCTATGGAAAGAAAGGAATTGGACAATAGCAAATCTTCCTCTTGTTAGTCACTTAGAAAAGAGTCACCTCCTTAGTGCGATTGAGCTTTAATGAGAACAATTCAAAGGCGTTCTGCGAGCAGAGATTTTCCTCGAGTAGAGAAGTGCGGGAGTTGGAGGGACTTTGGCCGTCTAGCTGGGGGAAGAGCATTTCAAGGTGTTCTTCTTTTGTGTTGCTTCTTGATGTCATCCCTTTTGTTTTCGCTCTGCTTTTCTACATACTCACTTCAGTAAAAAATTCATGGTTATCTTTCAAAAGGACAAGAAGAACACAAGCAAGCGAAAGAATAATAAAGAGAAAAGATGGGGCTGCATGGCTGCAGTGCCACTGGCGAGCTCAACGCTGAGAAATTCAGCCAGCCGATGCCATGGATCGGCCTCTACATAGCTGGAGGTTCACTGGTGTGTGCACTTTTCATGGCAATCGACACCTTTTATGGGTTCCGTCAGCGGAAGCTCTGGTTCCCTTACAAGTTCTTCTCACTTAACGCCAGTGTTCAAGTTGTCGGTATCGTTACAAGTTTCGCTGGCCGGAGATAAAGATATAAGATTGTTATTGCCGATAATATCGCCGATAACTGGAAATGCGAAAAAAAATGGCAAAAAATGGGGAAATTGATGGAATTTTTCAGTAAAACTTCAGGGCATACCTAAATACATATATTTGCACATTTAGGAATAAAAAAATTACGAAACAATACATTAAATAATAAGTTTTCATTTAATATGGCTCAAAAAGCATGTGTTGCATAAGAAATCGCTCCAATTGTAATCAAAATGAATTCATATAATGCTTTATGAGGCCCATTGTAATCAAAATCACTCCAATTGTAATTAAAATGAGTTCATGTAATACTTTATGTGGACCGAGTCAACTCTATGGGGCCGACTGATTTATATATTTTTATCCACTCCGTCCATCCACTTTACCATATAATTATAGGGCTTGATTCCAAAGATGAAGCATATCCAATGATTAAGTGGACCACACAGCAATAAATAATGTGAATTTGAACGTCTATTATTGAAAATTTCTTAGGGGCCACAAAAGTTTTGGATCAATGTAATTTTTGTTTTTTACCTTCATCGATGACTATGCGATCTTATGGACAGCTTGGATGACAAATAAAGATCATTGTGGGCCCTATGAAGTTTTCAACGATAGGAATCATTGTCCCCACTGCTTTCTATGGTGTGGTCCACCCAAGATTTGGATCTATCTAATTTTTGGGTTCATGACCTAAAATGATCTCGCCAAATGGATGGACCGTGTGGATATAACACATACATCATGGTGGGGTCCATGAAACTTGGTGACATCCAAGCCACCGAGGTCAGCACGCCCGCCGCTTTCACTCCAGAGGACGGGGATTGCAGCCTACCCCCGCCCGGACGTATTACCGTCCAGGCAAGGATCTGTGGGCCCACCGTGATGTAAGTGTTTTATCATGCCGTTCATCATTTTTCTCAGATCATTTTAACATATGAGCCAAAAACTGAGGCAGGTACAGGGCTTAAGTGGACAACAAATTGGGGATTGAACGTCCGCCATTAAGAACTTCTTGGAGCCGGAGAAGTTTTGGATCAAGCTGATATTTGTTTTTTCACTTCATCAACATCTACATGACCTTCTGAATAGGTTGGATGGTAAAAAACCATCACGGTGGCCCTTAGGAAGGTTTCAATGGTGGGTGTCATTATCACTGTATCCTCCTTTGGTGTGGTCCACTGGAGTTGTGGACCTACTTCATTTTTATAATTAGATCTTAAAATAATCTAAGAAAAGCAATTAACGGTGTGGATAAAATACTTACATCATGGTGGGCCCCATGGAGCCCTGCTCTGACGGATTACCGTCTGAGCGGGGTAGGACGCAATAAAAGGTGACGCGGATTGCGCGTACTGAGTAAAGTCTGTGGGGCCCACCATGATTTAAATATTTTATCCACTCCGGCCATCCTTTTTAACATATAATTATAGTGCTCTAAACCAAAAAATAAGTACATAAAAATCTCAAGTGGACCTCACCACTGAAACCGTGTGAATTGAAATTCTACCATCCAAAATTTCTTGGGGCCAAAGAGCATTTGAATCAATCTTTTATTTGTGTTTTCCCTTCATCCATGTCTGTGTGATCTTATGAACAGGTTGGATGATAAATAAACATCACTATGGACCCTAATGAGGTTTCAACGGTGAAAGTCATTATTCCCACTGTTTCCTGTGGTGTGTTTCACGTGAGTTTTGGGAATTCTTCAATTTTTGGTTCAACCACTGAAATTAGCTGGAAAAACATATGGACGGTGTGGATAATCCACATACATTCACAGTAGGCCCAGCCGAGTTTACTCAGCACGATAAAGGCATACCGAGTAACTCATACGCAATCTCTGCAAAAGGGTTTCAAAACCCGATACCGTCAAAAAACTCGAGCAAAAGTTGCCGATAGAAGAGGTTACGGAAGGGAATCCTACAAACTCGAAAACTCTCTCCAAATTTTTCAAGATTTCGCATATTTTTCGTCCCATTAATTCCGATGATCCTATTCTACAGGTACAGACTTCCAAAAGTTTCTTTTTTCCCTTTTTTTCTTGATTTTTTTTTTTTTTTTGTTATTTACGCAGCTCCCTATATTATCGTCCCTTTTATCGTCAAGAAGGAGTCGTCGGCTACGGTTATCCCTTCACAGAGACGCGATTTTTGGTCGACAACTGTATTTTACATTAAAAATCGATAAAATCCTCGAATATTCGCGCAACTCCAGCGACACCGATAATATCGGCGATAATATCGATTTTTCGCTTGGATCTGAACACATCCATGCCACGCCGTGAAGAACAGCTTGTCAAGCTCAGTGGCAGCATCCTGATTTGCACTACAATGAAGGTCTCTGAAATGCTCTCAAACGTTTTGGCCTTGGCTATTTTTGTGATCACTGTTGTCATTAATGTCGCTATTCAAATGGGTAACGCTGTAATCCTGTTTTTCATGATCATTTTGCTTGTGATCTTGGTTTCTTCCTCTTTATCAGTTCCAACAGCCAAGCAGCTGCTGGAAAAACAGTATAATAAATTGACAGAGGCGGTAAAAAAGTATTGGATGTTGGCTCATACTAGTAGTCCTCAGTACGTTCTAGGACGCTCGGCTACTTGCACTGCGTCAGGAGCTTTCTGCCTCCTCGGTGCACTGATTTTATTGGAAGCTTCAGTCAGATCCTCATCCTTGCACTTTTGCAAGGGGGAATCCGACTATACGTGGTCAAGTAAATTGATTTTAATTTCTCAGGCGATTGCAGTTGGAGTTGGTACCATTGCCCCAGCTATTAGATGGTTCAATGCTATTAGCTTCAGAAGGCCAGAGAGTCGAAGAAGATGCAGAGATGAGTTCAAGGTAGAGGAGTACTGGTTTGAGAGCCTGACAGAATGGAAAGAAAGCCCTTTACCATTCAGCATTAGTAGCAGGCGGCTTAGAAAAATCACCCATGTCTCAAAAAATCTAATTCTGGATGCCTGTATCGGAATGCAAATTGCAGTAGTAGTAGTCTGCAAGTTCGTTGGGCTGGCTTCTATACTGCCAGTGAGTTGGCTTAGTAGACTCTTCTCCTGCTGGAAGCGACATGGGAAGGATTCAGAATCCAACAGATCGGAGTCAGAGAACTTGCAGGGTTTTGTGTTGCATCTGAAAGGGGAGAAAGACTTGGTCCATCTGATCATGAATAGCGGCCGCCGAGACACGGAGCAATGGATTGCGAGTGGCAAGAAACATGAACCTACTCTGTTGGACGTAGGCCAGTGGGGCCCACTGGTGTGCAATCATACGAAATACCGAGATGATGTGGCCTTATCGCAATCCCACCCAAACTCTCCTTCCTCCTTATAAAAAGGAGTGCGCTTCTCTCATGGAATACATCGAATCATACGAAATACCGAGAGTATACAGAGAGAAATAGAGTGCACTATAGTCTGTCCATCTTGGCTTGTCCTTGGGACGATCTGATCCGTAGATCGCAATCCGGGGCCACTATATACCGTAGGATCAGAGGTGTGAATAGTTCCATCTGCTCCAGTAGTAGATAGACGGGCCGTTGGAACACTGTACTTCTGCTTTGTGAGGGTCCCAATCATCGTGTAGACCGTCAGATCTCGAGGGCTCACCTTCCGCATTTCCCTACATTCTCATCTGATTGAACTTCTAAAATCATCTTCATCATAAGGTTTCAGTGGCGTGGCTGAGTTCGATCGCGACCAGGTTCCACCAATTGGGGAGAATCTTCCAAACTGTTGGGCTCTGCCCGTGGTTACTCTCACAAGCATTGCAATCGCACTACCCGACATTGATAAAAATATAATCAGATCGTTATGTCATGCCGTAGATAAAGGCCTCAGGTATGTAAGGCTCATAGAAAGGAACCTGGATGAAAAGGGATTGAGTAGAATGAGAGAGGCAGCAGATATAGTCTGGCTTGGTATTGACATTTATGATAAATGGCTTGACCATGATCTCCAAAAATTAGTCACTGAAGAAAAACAGACAGAGAAGATAATCAGAAAACTTGCGGATATTGGAAAGAAAATCATTGTTGAGTTCAAACCTGGGGGCGAGGGAGAGAAAAGTCACCGTGAATGGCCCACAAAGGCATTGGCGGCCAATTCGATGTACCGGATTTGTGAGACTATTCTGCAGGACCACATAAACAAGGATGGGAATCCCGGCACCTTATTCAAATGGTTACAGACAACCATTGCTGACATATTGGGGGCTTGCCTTACCAACCTGCCTCGTGTGATATCCATGGAATGTTTCTGCTGCCGCATTGAAGTGAGGGAAGAAAGAACCAGGGATATGGTGTATATTCTCGGTGAAGCTGGAAGTATTATGGCAATTTTAACAGAGCACAAGTTCCCAGATTTGGACCGCAATGAGATGGCAGATATTGACGAATGGCGTTCAAGCAAGCAGGGAAAACCTCCGTCTTTCCCTCCTCTCCTTCCTTCTCTTGAAATATGTATAGCTTAACTTCAGGTGAATTGCCTTTATCAATTAATAAGGAATTTGAAGGACCTAAAGAATGAAAACATATATATCATCTTTCAGACGGTAGGTAGTAATACAGTTCTCGTGTGGTTTTTTGTATTATTATCCTGCTTATCGTATTTAGAATGCATTACTCATCAATGCAGTTAAATCTTCATG
The DNA here is from genome assembly GCA_030180095.1 of Magnolia changhungtana. NCBI lineage: Eukaryota > Viridiplantae > Streptophyta > Magnoliopsida > Magnoliales > Magnoliaceae > Magnolia > Magnolia changhungtana. The sequence continues at coordinate 14,585,146 of JASAUF010000669.1, forward strand.
CATGGGATTTAAACGAAAAATGAATTCCAAAAAATAAAAATAAAAAATCCTGATCCTCTGCTTGTCACAAACAGTTCTTTCCTGTTTTCCTGTCTTGTGATCGGTCCATATATCATCACTTACATTCTCAGCACTGTTGCATTAAATGCAGTCTGTGATGATGTGCTCCAATCACATTACAACAAACAGGTTTTTCCTTTTTATGGCAAGTAAAGATCTGAATTCAAAAAGGAAAAAAAAAAAATGATAACGAAGGTTTTATTTTCCAACTTATTAATTAACATCCTAAAGATGTAGGTCAAAGAGAAATAAACTTTCACTTCACATTATAAATTCAATTCAATCGGCAGTCAAGATGAACAATTGATCGTTCTGTGATTGGGAACAAGTCTCCCCACTCAAAAGTACCAAGTATTACATACATATATGGTGGGGGGATTATTTTTAGAAATTATAATAAATCTTTGAATGCACAATGCAACCCATGTACTAGTGATCTCATTGACTTAACCAAATTTTCATGAACAAAAATAATTGAATATTGTAGTCTTAAGGCATTATATTCAAAAGTTTATATTAATTAGACTTCTCTTTAAACTACTATCTTAGACCCATATGCACAGGTTTCGATATCCCATAGGCCATCCACACCATTGCTTTGTGACTTAAAAATGTCATCCACAAATAAAGCCAGATTATTGTAGGGCATGGGCATAAATGTGAGGGAGATCTAAAACTATAGTGGGCCACACCATAAGAAACATTAAGGAAATGAGCTGGCAAAATGGATGGAAATGAGAATTGGACTTTCAATTAGAGGAACCCTCAGTCAACTGCACTCCATTTCCATTTTGACGTCTCAAATTATTGGCCTCATAAAGGATCAATTGTGTGTGGAACTTAATTTTCTCGTCATATTTGAGCTCAATCATATTGTAATTGTAAATGAACCTATCATGCATAGATGTTAATGACAAGATGATGGCATTAATGATGGTTTCCTCCTCTTTGGCATTTATTCGGTTTATTCTAATTTATTGGTTAGTTCGAGCATCTACATGACATGTTCATTGACTGACGCATCTTCCTCGATTTTCTAGGAGTATAGTTATTTCTCAAGGGCCTAAGCACGAGTATTAACCTGGCTAACAAACATAACCTTTAGGTGTAGGTATATGTTCCTGAATTTTTATTATATTCTGCATCTAATTGTGGAGGATATGGAAGCCAATATATACACTTTGGCTATCTTCTTGTTCCTTTCCTGTTTGGCATATTTGGAGGAGACAACCAATGGCTCATCATCAAAGGCCGAGTTGAGTTCAAGTGGAGAAGGCATGTGGATGCTATACAATACTTGCTTAAGGGTGACTACTAGCTCAAGTTTTTAGATCAATTGATGAAGTTTTCCCCAATAAGCCTCTCAGATGTAATAATTTCAGAGATTGTGTTTAATTTTGTTTTTTTAAAAAAAAAAAAAAAAAAAATTTATTGTTCTTCATCTTGTGCTCGGGAATGCAATGTTTTAGGCATGCAAATGCGAAGTCTGTCCCGTTGTGTCCCTAACACGACTAATGGCTCCCACTACATGAAGTAGCCAAGGGTGACATAACGAGGCATCAAGTATCCATCCACAGGTTGGCAACCCATGTAGAGCGTGAACTAAGGCGGCATGCGATTGCCAATGCAACACTGCATGGGACTTAACTAAAAAAAAAGGTTTTACAACACAAGATAACATAATCATATGTGGGAACTACAACGTATGTTTGGAGTGAACAATAAGGCATATGTTTGGACTATCTTGTCCTCCCTCACACATAACGCCTTACTTATGCTTGATGACATTGAGTGGTTTGTCGATGGCATCGACAGACTTTGTTGTTTACAGATATGAGACATCAAAAACATTTGTCTCATCCAATGATGTTGGATCATAGACCATTTTCAGAAATCCCCTATCATAACCATGAATATTTGTGGAACTGGTAGAACCAATCCCGCTAGATCTTGATCGGGTCAATCTATCGCTGCCTATCCAGTTAGATGTTGGTCCAGTCTTCATATCTTTATAATCACCACAAGAGCTTTGAACGTCTTTGGGAAGTTCTCCTATTTTGAAAGAATTGTGAGAGATGGCTTTACCAATCATATCTGAATTTGTGATAGGATCTTTGCCTTGGTAGGTCTTTTATAGACATATTAGGTACGCTTTCTTAGTCACATGCTACACGAATCAGGGTTACATATCATTCGTTGCTTTGCTTCCTTTAAAGGCATACGTATGGTTTTGTGCAACCACATTGTGACTGAAGACGTATCACTCAAGGAAAAATGGTTAAAATTTATCATTCGAGCATGAGTACAATTCTTCCATTATTAGGTGCATAGTGTCGACAGGTGGCAGCATCTTATTGATCTACAAAGTTATGTCAAAAAATGGGTTTAAACACAAGCAACCATCCCATGCTTAAACTTGCATAAATGAAGATCCTAACCACTTACATTGGTTGCAATTTCTTTTTAGTTGAATGCAGACCGCTTTTATATCCCTTCTTTAATCTTTCAATTGTGTGGGATTTATTAAAGTGTTAAAATTAAGGCCGTGAATTGCTTGGGCTGGCCCCCTGATGTAGAGCGGGTCGCGGACAATTACATGGCAAAGATGGATCAGAAAAGGCCCGGTCGGCGACAGAAGTGATCTGGACCATCAGACCTTCAATCAGGCGTATCTCGCAATCCAGGATGAGTTAGCCGATGTAAAATATGATTTTGGGGTAGAACGAGCTACTTTAGCTAACCAACCAAATTTTACGCAGTGGTTGCGATGCTTGGAATTATGAGAAACCCCGATTCGACTGGGCCGTTTCCTCGTTTTCAATTTCGTTTTTATTATAAATAGTAAGTTTTAGTTTGACTATAACTCTTCATCCGTCGGGCTTTAGGAGTTGCACCCAACGTGAAAAGAGCTTAGAATAATTAGGGGAACGGTTTGGTGAAGCCAAATAGGACACTTACTATTTTTGGCTGAAAACCTTACGCACTAGTAGACATCACGACCGTCTATAATTAGTAAGTTTACTATTTATAGTAAGTCGCGAATTCTAGGAGTTTTAGTTCTAGTTTGATTATGATTTCTTTCCCGTTGCTTAGTACCCTTATTTAAAGGGTTGTGAACTCATTTTTATGAATTCATTAATTTATTTCGAATTTATTTAGAATTTATTTATATTTTCTGCTCTCTTTTCTCGTGAATTCGAGAAAGTCTCTGTGAGGAGTCCAGAGAAGTTCTGTGGATTCGGAATAGTTATCCTCTTGAGGAAGACGGTGCTCGACCTCACGTCCTCCCCTGCGTCAGTTTGGTATCAAAGCCAGGTTTCTCCTTGGATCGATGGCTTCCAACTACGGGTCGGGCAACAATCCCATGGGCGCTGTTCCAGGGAATTTACCTTTAACGGCGACAGCCTTCGAAGTAGCGCAACAAGAGAATCGGTAAGCCATGCAAGGTTTGCAGGCTTCCATCGACCTCATAGCGGATCTCTTGGCTGAAAACCTAAGGCAACTCCGTGTTCCTGGTGGTAATCCTCCACCGCCAATTGCTGAAACTCGTAATCGTCCTGATCGCAGGATAATACCAGCAGTGCATCCAACGGTCATTCCCGAGGAAGGGGGCTCCGATGAGGAGGAAATTGACGACATAATTTTTCAACACCCCAAGCATGGCGGCGATCGAGTAGATCGAACGGATCGAGAATTCAAGATGCGGGTTGATATTCCTGGCTTCAATGGCCAACTACACATTGAGGATTTCCTTGATTGGCTTTCTGAAGTTGAGCGATTTTTCGACTATATGGACATACCTGAAGCAAAGAAGGTCAAGCTTGTAGTCTACAAGTTGAAAGGAGGAGCTTCAACTTGGTGGGAACAACTGCAACTCGCGCGAACCAGGCAAACGAAAGCACCAATCCGCACCTGGCAGCGAATGAAGCAGCTACTACGTGCCCGATTCCTCCCTAGCGATTACGATCAGGTATTATATCAGTAATACCAAAATTGTAGACAGAGTAGTCGGTCGGTGAGAGAATACGCAGAAGAATTTTACCGTCTGGCGGCGCGTAACGATTTAGTCGAGACTGAATCGCGGCAAGTCACCCGATTCAATGGTGGGTTGCGTATGGCTATCCAGGATCGGGTCCAGATGCAGTCCGTCTGGACGATGAATGATGCGATCAAGTTGGCTACTCGGGCAGAAGCGCAACTTGAACGTCCTAACACACGGACCTATCCTATCGCAGGATCCCCGTGGTGTCCGCCTCAGAACCGCATGTTACCTAAGGGGAAGGAGCCCGTAGGAGCACGTACTCAACCTCCTATGCCTGAGAACCGAGATCAGACTAAACCCCAAAGGGGCATATCGACTGAGCCCGTAGGAGCACGTACTCAACCTCCTACGCTTGAGAACCCAAGTTCTGAAACCTTTTATTGGGCGGTTTGTTGTGGTTTATTTTGATGATATTTTGATATACAGTCAAGACGAAACCACCCATATGGAGCACCTCAAGAAGATCCTTCAAGTGCTCACTGAAAATAAATTGTACCTCAATTTAAAAAAGTGTAGCTTCATGACTGATAGCCTATTGTTTCTGAGTTTTGTGGTTACATCCACGGGCATTCGAGTGGATGAGGAAAAGGTGAAGATAATCAGAGAATAGCCGGTTCCCAAAAATATTCACGAAGTGCGAAGTTTCCATGGACTAGCGACATTCTATCGTCGGTTCGTGAAAAATTTCAGTACCATTGTGTCACCGATCATAGATTGCATGAAGAAATGGCAGTTTCAGTGGACTGACGAGGCCGACAGAAGCTTTGCCGAAATCAAGCGCAGATTATCCACGACCCCGGTTCTTGTACTTTCCAACTTTGACAAACTATTTGAAGTCGAATGTGATGCCTCATATGTCGGGATTGGGGGAGTTTTGTCTCAAGAAGGTAGGCCAGTAGCCTTCTACAGTGAGAAACTTAATGATGCATGCAAGAAGTGGTCTACATATGAGATCAAGTTGTACGCGGTGGTCCAGGCACTGCGACACTGGCGACATTATTTGATTCAAAGGGAATTCATACTTTACATGGACTATCAAGCCCTCAAATTTATTAATAGTCAAGCTAACATTAACCATGTGCATGCTAGATGGATCTCGTTTTTGCAGGAATTCACATTCGTGCTAAAGCATAAGTCAGGGCAACAGAACAAAGTAGCCGATGCACTGAGTCACCGTGCAACTCTGTTAGTCACTATGAGCAATGAAGTTGTCGGGTTCGATCGCCTCAAAGACATATATGCCGACGACGACGACTTCAAGGACGTATGGGTTAAATGTCAGGAAGATCACCCTGGTGACTTACATGTACAAGACGGGTTCTTTTTCAAGGGAAATCGACTATGTATCCCAAAGAGTTCGCTAAGGGAACAGATAATCCAAGAGCTACATGGAGGTGGCCTCAGTGGACACCTTGGGCGAGACAAGACGCGAGCTCTTGTGGAAGAATGGTATTACTGGCCGCAATTAGTACGTGATATGGGAAAGGCAGTCCAATGCTGTTATATTTGTTAGACTTCCAAGGGACAATCTCATAATACGGGCCTCTACACCCCGTTACCCGTGCCTGACGGCCCTTGAGAGGATTTATCTATGGACTTTGTGCTTGGTCTCCCATGAACACAACGCGGCATGGATTCGGTGTTCGTGGTAATAGATCGTTTTTCCAAGATGGCGCACTTTATTCCATGCAAGAAGACTCTCGATGCAACATATGTGGCGAATCTATTCTTTAGAGAAATTGTGCGGCTACACGGGGTTCCCAAGACTATTACTTCCGACCGTGACACGAAGTTCATAAGCTACTTTTGGCGGACTTTGTGGACTCGATTCGATACACGTCTTCAGTTCAGCAGCGCGTACCACTTACAGACTGACGGTCAAACTGAGGTTGTGAATCGCACGTTGGGAAACCTCCTTCGATATAATTCAGGAGAAAAACCTGCTTCTCTGATTGTCTTCACCTATTCCACTCGAATGCCCGTGAATGTAACCACAGAACCCAGAAACAATAGACTATCAGTCATGAAGCTACACTTTTTTAAATTGAGGTAAGTTTATTTTCAGTGAGCACTTGAAGGACCTTCTTGAGGTGCTCCATATGAGTGGTTTCGTCTTGACTGTATATCAAAATATCATCAAAATAAACCACAATGAACCGCCCAATGAAAGGTTTCAGAACTTGGTTCATCAATCTCTTAAATGTGCTAGGCCCTCTCAAGCTAGCCTTGGATTAGAGTATCAGCCTAGGCCCAAGCCTGAGCTTAAAATTCAAGCCTGCTTCTCAACTTGTCCGGGTTTCAACAGTATACAACAGCTTCTTAGGTTGGCCTTAGACTCCGCAAACTAGCACATTAGACTTTGCAAAGGTAATTTTATCATACATAGGAATTTTCATCATAATTTTTTTAGAAACTAAATCTAAAATAATGCCTCTAAGAGTATTATCGCTTTTTAAAGAAAAAAAATTTCAAGGGTAATTTAGTAAATTTCATTTCCTAAAAAGACGGAGCAAGTTTTTGTAAGAATTCCGACATAACATACCGGAACCGCATCACACTCTTCTCTCGGACACCGATTTCCTGCCAAAGCCTTTCGAAGGAAGTTGCTGCGCAAGGATGCTGAGTGGGGCCCCCACTGAAATGTATGTGAGAAATTCATTCCGTCCATCCGTTTTGAGAGCTCATTTTATGACGTTTTATGAAAAATGAGATGAATACAAGACTCAAGTGGGTCACACGAGAGGGAAAATTGGTAAAAGAAATTTCTACCGTTGAAACTTTACTGGGCTCCACCTTGATGTTTATATGCTATCCAAACCGTTTATAAGGTCATTCTCAATGGGATGAAGTGAAAACACCGAAAAGATATCCTGATACAAAATTTTATTGCCATAAGAATGCTTCAACGGTTCTCACTGAATTCCCACTGTTTCCTCTCGTGTGGCCCACTTAAGTGTTTTATACATTTAATTTTTGGTCGTACATCCTAAAATGAGCTCGAAAAACGGATGGACGGGGTGGATTTCTCAAAAACATCTCTTTGGACCCCACCCAGCATCCTTGCGCGGGAACTTCCTGCGAAAGGCCTTGGCAGGAAATCCGCGACCCTTTCTCTCTCTGCAACCACGCCGCCTCATTATCCAAGCTCCGACCATGTCCTCCCCTCTCTCTCATATTTCGAGCTCGGAAATCTTCCCTAGTTCTCTCTCATCTTCTGAGTTCCGATCTCTTCCTAACTTCCTCCGATCATGACCACCGACCAAACATCCAGATTTTCCCGGGGTTCATCTCCGAATCTGACGCTATTTTCTCCTTGGCCTCTTAGGACCAACCACACGGCCCTTTGGCTATTGAACAGCGAACCTTAAAATGGTCCGTCGGGATTGGGATTCAGTAAGATCAGAATTCAAAGGCGTTCCGCGAGCTAAGCTTTTCCGCAAGTAGAGGAAGAGCATTTCAAGGTATTCTTCTGTCAACTGACAAAGAGAAACGCACCTTTGCGTTGCTTCTTGATGGCATTCTCCTTTCTTTCTTTTTTTTTCCCCCTGTGTTCCTACATTCTCAATTCAGTAATAAATTCATGGTTATCTTTCAAAAGGACGAGAATAACACAAGCATACAAACATGTAAAAGAATAATAAAGAGAATTGATGGGGATGTATGGCTCCAGCGCCAGTGGGGAGCCCTACGGCGAGAAATTCAGCTCGCCGATGCCATTGATCGACCATGTCCGCAGTTCCTGCGGTCGGAAACTAGGTTAGGCCCAACGGGATGTTTGTGAGAAATCCACCCCGTCCATCCTTTTTTCCAGATCATGTTAGGGCATGAACCCAAAAATGAGGCAGATCTAAAACTCAAGTGGGCCGGAAACAGTGGGGGTTGAACGCCCACTTTTGAAACAATCGTAGGCCATAGAAGTTTTGGATCAGGCTAATTTTTTGTTTTTTAGTTCATCTCATTGGGAATGATCTTATGAACAATTTGGGTGCCATATAAACATCACGGTGGACCCTGGAAAGGTTTCAACTGCACCTATTTCCCTCCCCACCTTTTCCTGTCCTATGGTCCACTTGAGTTTTGGATCTGTCTATTTTTTAGGCAATTGTCTTGACATGAGCTGGAAAAATAGATGGGATGGAATGTTTCTCACAAACATCAGGGTGGCCTGCCTTGCTTCCAACCGCAGGAAGGTCCATGTCGCAGGCATTGGGTGTGTCTAAATAGGAAATGGAATTGGAGGTAAATGAATTGAGAATAAATGGCTTATATAGTTGTGTTTGGATGGGAGTAAACATTTGAAATCTGGGAGGAAATAGAACGCATTTAAATTTTTTGATATATTCGCAGGAATATATGTGACATCCCAAATCAGCTTTTATATCCCAACTTAGTGTATATATGCAATGTTTAATAAAATGATTAAAATGAGCCCATTGAAATATATACTTTAGCAAAAAAACAAAAACAAAATTCGAGCATCGGATAAGCCACAAATGTAAAGATCACAAACAAGCAACTTATCAACTTTGTAACCGTCCATTTATATAGACATCTTTTGGATGGTTTGGATAATTTTTTGGTGTGATTTTAGTGATATAGCCAATCATTCGATTATTTTGAAGTATCATTAGCATGACACATGTGCTAGACAAGTGTGTAGCGGCACCTTTGTTTACATGTGCCACACCTTTGTTTACATGTGCCACTCTTTAAGAGCTCAAAAAGGTATTTCACCGCATTTACTTCCTAATCCTCTCTACATCATTTACATGCACATTTACTCCCATTTCATTTCATTTATATGCATTTACTCCCATCCGAACACACCTTAATCACCATTTACATTCATTTACTTCTAATTACACCCATTAACCTCCATTTTCTCCTATTCAAATAGCCCTTGGGATGAATGAACATATTTTACATGTCAAAATTGAGGCCATTTCAAAACTCAGGTGGGCCCTACCACGTAACATATGGGTCTTTAGGTGTGATTGTACATCACTACCTATAGCTGTGGTGTGTCTCACCATAGTTTTGGATTATGATAATTCCTGGGGTGTATGGTGTAAATGAGGAGGTGCACTAGGTTCAAAGTTTAGTATGGATGGTATGGATTCCAAGTAAGCATCACAGCTGGGCCCCACACGTGATCATTCCCATGTTTAAACTTGCAGAAATCGAAGATCCTAACCAAGCTGCAACTTTTTCGGTTGAATGTGGACCCCTTCTGTATATTTTTCTAAACCTTCCCAGTCGTGGACCATTGCTTTGAGTTGTTAAAATTAGGGCTTTCAATTGGCTGAACTGGCCTATCTCACGGCGGCCTTGGATGGGAGTATCAGGCACCAGGCCCAGTGTCAGGCTTCAAATTCAAGCCCAATTTTGAAACTGGCTGGGTTTGGATCTTGTACAACAGTCTGTTGGGCCAAGCTGAGTCAGCCCGGATTGGCCCATAAGTTTTGCAATGGTAATTTTATTATAGGGATTTTTATGGCAAAACTCCTGGACAATTCCGATTTTATCAAATAATGCTTATATGATTAGGAACCACATGGAGGTGCTTTTGGAGGGATGTAAAAAAAAAAATGCCCTTATCTAATCTTTTATTTAAAAATAGTAAAAGTCAAAATTTGTGAGACCTGGTATGCGTGTAACATCCAACCCAGCTACCATATGCATTCCATCATAATAATAATACTAATAAAAAAACCAGGCCAATCAAATCATCAGACGGGCTACACTTAAATTTGGAAATTTCTAGTGGTGTAAATTATTATTTTTTTTTATATTGGCCCACCTTATGATTGGATCTGTCATATTTTTGGTTCATCTAATAACCATGTTGGTGTCTATCTGTTGGACGGGGGTTGGATGTAGATAGGCTCCCATATATCTCGATTCTCCGAAAAAAATAAATCAAAGCATTTATCTAATTTCCCTCTTTAAAAAAACACTGCTCTGGTAAGTTCCTCCAGGCAGTATTTCATAAATTTTAAATCATTGAGAAATTTTGTAGTGCCTCCAAGAGTGGAAAGCATGTAAATTCTCCTTTAAAAAAAGTACTGCTTTGTGGTGTGGTCCACTTGAGAATTTAATCTGCCTCGTTTTTTGGACCATGCCCCAGAAAGATCTCGCAAAAATTGATGGACGGTGTGGATATAGCACATACATCATGGCGCAATCCTCTTCCTTTGTTTTTTCACTCTGTTTTTGTACGTCCTCACTTCAGTGGTAAATTGGTGGTTATCTTCAGAAGGACAAGAAGAACACAAGCAAGCGAAAGAATAATAAAGAGAATTGATGGGGCTACATGGCTGCAGTGCCACTAGCGAGCTTAACGACCAGAAATTCAGCGAACCGATGCCATGGATCGGCCTCTACATAGTCGGAGCTTCATTGGTGTGCTCTCTTGCCATGGGAATCGACACCTTTTATGCGTTCCGTCGCCGGAAGCTCTGGTTCCTGTGCAAGTTCTTCTCACTTAATGCTACTTCCTTGACCTTATTATCCATCGCCACAAAACTGCCCGTGGATCTGAACACATCAATGCCAAGCCGCGAAGATCAGCTGACCAAGTTCAGTAGCACCATCCTGATTTGCACCGCAATGGGCAACTTCATGACCTCTCTAGGAACTATGGAGGCGTCCGAATTGCTTTCGAATGTTGTCGCCTTGGCTATTCTCGTGATCACTGTGATTGTTAATGTCGGTATTCAAATGGGTACTGGTGTGATCTATGCTTTTTGCCCTGAACATGCCATAATCATGTTTTTCATGATGATTTTACTCGTGATCTTGGTTTTTTCGGCTTTAACAGTTCCGACAGCCCAGCAGCTGCTAGAACGACAGTATCTTGCCAAGCAGGTACCAGTTATGAATAGAGTGTACAATGATGATGTGTTTGAAGTTGATAAATTGAAAGAGGCTGTACAAAAGGGATGGATGGTGGCCCATACTTGTAGTCCTCAGTATGTTCGCTCGGCTACTTGCACCACAGCAGGAGATTTCTGCCTCCTCAGTGCACTGATTTTATTGGAAGCTTCAGTTAGATCATTTATATCATCGTCTTCGGACTTCTGCAGAGGGGAATCCGACTATAAATGGTCAATTAAATTGGTTTTAATTTCTCAGGTGATTGCAGTAGTAGTTGGTACCATTCCCCCAGCTATTAGATGGTTCAATGCTATTAGCTTCACAAGCCCAAGTCAGCAAAGAAGCTACAGAGATGTGTTTAAGGTAGAGGGGTACTGTATTTAGAGGCTGTGATGCAGGGATGAACGTGATGAGGATAACTACTCCGAATCCACAGAGCTTCTCTGGACTCCTCACAGAGACTTCTCAAATCCACGAGGAAAGAAAGCAGAAAATAAAAAAAAATTCTAAGAAATTCGAAATTGATTAATTGATGACTAAAAACGAGTTCACAACCCTTTAAATAGGGGTACCAAACAATGGGAAAGAAATCAGAATCAAACTACAACGCTAAAACTCCTGGAATCCGTGACTTACTGTAAATAGTAAACTTACTATTTATAGATGGTCGTGATGTCTACTAGTGCATGAGGTTTTTGGCCAAAAATAGTAAGTGTCCTATTTGGCTTCACCAAACCGTTCTCCTAATTATTTTAAGCTCTTTTCACGTTGGGCGCAACTCTTAAAGCCTGACGGATGAAGAGTTCTAATCAAACTAAAACTTACTATTTATAGTAAAAACGAAATTAAAGCAGGGAAACGACAGTCAATCCAGGGGTTTTTCACAATTCCGGGCATCGCAACCCAGCATAGCGGGGTTGGTTGGCTAAAGTAGCTCGTTCTTCCCCAAAATCATATATTTTACGTTAGGTAACTCATTACGGATTGCGAGATACGCCCGATCTAAGGTCCGACGGTCCGGATCACTTCTGTCATCGACCGGGCCTTTTCTGATCCATCTTGACCAGGAAACTGTCCGCGACCTGCTCTACATCAGGCTGGTAGATTGGAAAGAAAGCCCTCTACCATTCTGCATTGGTATCAGGCAGTGTGAAATGGAACTATGATTGTGAGATGGTTCATTTTCCAACTTATCAACGTCCTAAAGATGTGGGTCAAAGTGAAAGAAACTTTCACTTCACATTATATATTTATTTCAACAACAGTGAAGTAGATGAACAATTGACTGTTATGTGACTGGGAAGAAGTCTCCCTTAAGTATTGCATGAAGACATATGGTGGGGATAATTTTTAGAAAGGTATAATAAATCAGTGAATGCACAATGCAACTTATGTAGTAGTGATGTCCTTAACTGTTCCAAATTTTCATGAAAAAAAATAATTGAACATTGTAGTCTAAGGCATTATATTCAAAAGTTTATACTAATTAGGCTTCTCTTTATACTTTCTTAGACCGACATGCACAGGTTTTGATATTGGAATGCCAACACAGTGGATGTTGTGGATTGGGCTTCTTGTTTACAAAATAGATGTTTGTAATTAATTTAATTCCTCATTTCCGTCAGTAGTTGTTCCCCTATATCTAAGTCCTCAGAGGGTGGTTTTATAATGAAAGTTTTGTTAATTCTTGTATGATAGAAACTTAAAAAAGACTAAAGAAAAAAAGAAAATCAGATAGTTGGGCCTGTAAGCTACTTACAAAGAAGTGACTTCTTACCTCCAGCCCTCCACAGTTTTCGAAATAAAAAATAAAAAAAAATGCCTATAAGTGAATTACAAATGATTTTTCTGCCCCAAACAACACCTGTAGGTAACTTGCCTGTTTAAGTCATTTATATTTTACCCTACTTACAACAGACATCCAAACAGGCCCTTATGATTTTATTTATGGAGGGTTGGAAGGTTCGCCTTTCCATCCCACGCTTCATTAGACACGTTTTTTTAATAGTACAAGTCTCCAAGTTTCTAGAAGGATTAGAAGTTACATGGTACCCGACCTGAGGCTTTGCTCTGTGATGTACGCTGGTTTTCGGTTCCAAGAGTGAGGGCCTTGGTTAGGCCATCCACACCATTGCTTTGTGACTTAAAAATGTCCTCCACACATAAAGCCAGCCTAAATGTGAGGGTGATCCAAAACTCTAGCGGAGAACACCGAAAGAAATAGTGAGGTAATGAGCCACTCTAGTGCCCCTTCTACGCTTGTGAGAATTGGATTTGCTAGTAGAGGAGCCCTCGGCCAGTTGACTACATGCTCCTTTTGACATCTCAGATTGTTGGCCTCATAGAGGACGAATTGCATGTGGAGCTTTTTCTCATTATATTTGAACCCTATCACATTGTAGTTATCAATGAACCTATAATACCTATGTGTTAGTTGTAACAGGATGGCATTCAAAAAAAGACGATGATATTAATAACGGTTTCCTCCTCTTTGGCATATCCAATTAGTTCTAATTCATTGGCTAGTTCGAGAATCTTCCTGATATGCTAACTAGCGATGTGCGTTTTTTGAGTTTTGAGTATAGTTATCTCTTGGGGGTTTGGACACGGGCATTAACATAAGTATCGAACATACTCTTCAGCCATAGATATGTCCCTAGCTTTTTTAGGCAATGAAGAGCGTGAAAAAATAAAGAGGAAGATCATTGTCTTCCTCAAGTAAGTAAAACTTTGAATTTATAAGGTAGTTTCTTGAATCTATAAGAAAAAAGAGAGAACTCTAATATTTTTATTAAACAATTATGTAATCTGTATGATTTCTCCATTACACCATTAATAAAGAAAAATAAAATTCTAATTCTAATAGAAGTTACACAAAATAGTAAAACTCATTTAAAGCCTAATTTACCAAAAATATAAAGTCTAGATAAAACTCACTGGAGGAGTCCTAGCTTGAGTATAAGTAATTTATAAAAAGATAGAAATCTAAAACTCTAAAAATAAAAAAATAGGACAAAATGAAATTATTAAAAATAGTAAAAAATTTATAAAATTCTATTTTTGGATTGGAAGTGTATGTTTTCTCATGAAGTTGATAGAATTGAACCCAATTTATGGGCCGGTTGACCTTGGATGACCCATTACGGTAAAGTTTGATAGGTTGTATATCCCATAATGATACTCAGATCAAAAGTTATGATTGATTTTTAGTTCACACTTTAAATGATAATTTTTTCATATCCATATTGAATTTTTTCGAATTAGATGCCCTAGGCTCATTACAGCAGGCCCTATGTAAGATTAGGCCCGGATTTGATGGACCTGGTGCTGCGGAATGTATCTTGCAAATCCTAGTAGGAATGACCTTACAAGCGGATTGAATGACGCACAAACATCACAGTGGACCTAGAAAGTTTTCAATGGTAGGCATTTCCCTCCACACTTTCCTGTTGTGTGGCCAGTTTAAGTTTTGGATGTGCTTCATTTTTTAGCTCATGTCGTAACAATATTTGGGAAAACAGATGGACAGAGTGGATTTCTCGCAAACATCAAGGTGGATCCCACCTAGCTTCGGACCGCAGGATTACAGGCAATCCATGTTCATTGTGGATAGTTGTTCTAACCGTTAGTTTCGTCGGTTACTTATCACATGGCTATGAGCCTCTGGTAGATAACTCCCCTTGATATTTAGGATATGGCCCATTCTGCGATGGTCCACCTGGACAGATGTTTGGAAAACAGTGTTGAAGTCTTATGAAGCTAATGCTGCGAACCAGCATCTCTTATATTTAAATCGACCCAATTGTCCTACGCCATTGGCCTTTTGTGATTATTATTATAAAAAAAAAAAAAAAGGGAAAAAAAATAATATGCTATGGACTTCTTGTATTAAATCCGTTAAGATTGTTAATTTGCAACCCAACTTGTTACATAAGAGAGTTATTTGATATACTGGCAGCATATGAATCTTGATACATAGGCACTCGAGAATTTGTACACGTGGAATGCATTAACTCGAATTAAAACCTCTAAAATTGTATAACCCACTGTAACCAAGTCAAAATGCTAAAATCAGATTGGTAGAACAATCCTAGCCTCTGATTTCTGGACACTTGTTTGCTGAAACAGAGGAAGATCACAGCAGAACATGAGGATGACTTTTGAAATGTACGCCGCTGAACATGATTGGGCGCACCGGATTCACGGGTTAGTTCGGATTCCAAGTAAACATCACAGCTGGGGCCCACACGTAACCATTCCCATGTTTAAACTTTTTATTTTTTTATATCTGCCTATTTTTGGGTCACTACACCGTATTTGTGCCGTATTTGAGGGATCACTACCAAATCCGAGTCCGTGAATACTATATATATGCATACATAAGACCATATTTAAACGGTGTAAAACAAACACTATAGAACCGTGCACTTACTAAAGGCGAAACCCTCATAAAGACGGCTTTCGAAAGACCTAGCATATTGCGCGACAGTTGGAGACGAAAACCGAAAGGAGGCATTGAGTCCCAACGAAGGCGAAGATCGATTTTTCCATTTCTAACGTCTCAAGATTTGCTTTTTCTTGTTGATTCTAACCTAAAAAGAGGTTTGTTGCTTACTCTTAATCGTTTTTTTAATTGATTTACTCTCTGTTTCTAGGCGTTTCATTCATTCTTTTTTTTTTTTTTTCTATGCAATGTTGTTCCACAACCATCTGTTGTCGGGGGCGTGGGCCCCCACACTACCTGTATTGTTTTTCACGGCCTGATGATATTATAGGCATGTTTTTTTTTTTTTTTTTTTTTTTTTTTACCTTGTGGTGGCTGGCTGTTCATTGCTTTCTATTGTGTGTCCTGCTGTCTAGTCCCACACGTAACCATTCCAAGTAAACGGTATTGCGATAACAGCTACCATCCGTAACAGCTACTAACAGCATCAAGGTTTTTTTTTTTTTTTTTCCATCTGACACGTTACTCGTATGCAACATCTGAGACACTGAAACAGTGGCCGCATATAAAGATCATTGAATTCCAATTTAAAGACAAAAACCAGGATGGTTCATTTAATAAGGGGGGGCTAAACCATTGAAATCAGTGTAAAGCCAAATGGTCAGGCCCAATTTTTGTATCTGGCCTATCTGATGACTGGTCAAATTCCAATTTCCGCTCCAAGCAATCTTCATGGCATGGTCCACCCTTTCTAAGGCCTGGATGACACGTAAGCAAGAAAAATGAAAAAAGTTATATATTACAGCTGAATGGCTCGTTGCCACACTTGTTCCACAGCCTAACTATCCAGGTGTCAGTGTTTTTTAATGGTGGGCATACAATCACCTCTGTTTCGTGGCCGTGGCCGTGGCCGTGGGTCCGACCTTGATGTCTCTCTTTTATATCCACGCCATCCATCCGTTTTGCCAGCTCATTTTAGGACAGAGGCCAAAAAATGAAGCGGTTCCAAATATCAGCTGGACCACCCCACAGGAAACAGTGGTGATTGACCATTAAGGTTTTGGATCTAGCTGTTATTTGTGTTTTACCTTCATCCAGGTCTGTGTGACCTTATCAACAGGTTGGATGGCAAATAGCCATTACGGTCGGCCCTGAGGGTGTGAGACAAAATATAAGGTGGCCACATGGTAGGAAACAATCAGTATTGAAAGCTGACTGTGGAACGCGTTCTGCCTGAAAAAGTTGTCGTGTCAGCTGTAATGTTTTTGAGAAATCGAACCCATCCACCATTTTAGCCACATAAATTTTGGTGGTGGGCCAAAATATCAGGCAGATCCAACACTCAAGTGGGCCACATAGCACAAAATAGTTGGTATTAAACAACAATGATAGAAACATTCGTGGGGCAGTCGTGGCCCACAGAAGTTTTGGATCAGGCTATTACATTTGAATTTTTGTAGTTCATTCTAGTGGGAATGACTTTATGACCTGTTTGAATGGCATATAATCAAACATGGACTCCGGGAAGATTTCAATGGTTGGCATTTCCTCTCCACTGTTTCCCTCCTTGCGGCCCACTTGCGTTTTGGACTCGCTCATTTTTGGGCCCACCCACTAACATGAGCTGGGAAGATGGATGAATGCAGTAGATTTATCAAAAAACATCGCTATGGGCCTTGGGTACGTTTCAATGGTGATGTCATTATTCCCACTGTTTTTGATGGTGTGGTGCACTTGAACTTGGGCAAAAATATGGACAGCCTGGATAAAACACATACATCATCATGCAACCATACATAAGTAAACAGTGGTATTGAAACTGAGCATGGGGCCCAACGTGATGTTTTCGATAATCCACCCTACCCACCAGTTTCACTAGATCACTGAGGGAGTGGGCCCAAAAATGAAACAAATCCAAAACTCAATTGAGCTACATGGGCTTGAAACAGTTTGCATTGAATGCCACCATTGGAACAACCTCTCTCTCAATATGACTGTTGAAAAGGTCATGAAGCCCACTGATATTTTTGAGATATCCATCCTGCTCCTCAATTTAACCAGCTCATTTTAGGGGTGGGCAAAAAATTGAGGTAGATACAAAATTCAAGTGGGCCATATGGCTTGAAACAATAGGTCCATCCTGTTATACACCCATCTTGTAACGGAAGGATGGCTCGAGTTTTTAGAGCAACTGGTTGTTTAACATGATATCAGAGCCCATGGTTTAGTGTTGGAATCCTGGGAGCAGCAAATATCCCTCAATCTGGCTCATTTATTGTGTGAGTTGAGTGTTCCTCCACCCTTACCCAGTATCTTCCCTTGTGGTGTTGTCCCTCGTCCTCTAACGGCTCGAGCTTTTAGAGCAACCAGTTGTTTGACATTTTCATCATTTAAAATGAGTTCGCCTCGAGCTTTTAGAGCAACTGGTTGTTTGACATTTTCATCATTTAAAATGAGTTGAGTGTTCCTCCACCTTTATCTAGTATGTTTATTTTCATCATTTAAAATGAGTTGTGTTCCTCCACCCTTACCTAGATGTTCCCTTGCGGAGTTAAAAAAATACAGAACGTCATGCATATCCCTAACTCTGCACGTGCGGGGGAGTGTTGGAGTGTTGAAGTCTCTTGATATACATTGATACACCAGTGTGGCAAAGATTTAAAAAAAAAACTCGTCTCTCTTCTTCTAAGCTTTGTAATATTCCTCTCTCATCTTCTAGGCTCTTATCTCTTCCTAACTTTCTCCTATCATCGCCTTCTGCCAATCTTTGAATTTTTGCCCGGATCAGCTCTGAATTTGACACCATTCTCACCTTATAAATACCAAACAACCAGACCAAAGCACATGGCCTCTTAGGACCAACCCACATGGCCTTTTGGCTATTGCAGCAGCGAGCTGAGGCAAGAGCATTTCGGGTTTTCTTTTATGAACTGACAAGAAGAACACACGGTTGTACTGCTTCTTGATGGCATCCCTTTTGCTTTCCCTATGCTTTTCTACATTCTCACCTTACTAGTAAATTCATGGTTATCTTTCAGAAGGACAAGAAGAACACAAGCAAGTGACAGCATAACAAGAGAATAGATGGGGCTGCATGGCTGCAGTGCCACTGGTGAGCTTGACAGCGAGAACTTCAGCGAACCATTGCCATGGATCGGCTTGTACATAGCTATAGCTTCACTTCTGTGCTTTCTTGCCATGGCAATCGACGCCTTTCATGGATTCCGTCGCCAGAAGCTCTGGTTCCCATGCAAGTTTTTCTCACTCAACGCTGCTTCCTTGACCCTCTTAGCCATTGCCACAAAACTGCCCGTGGATCTGAGCACATCCATGCCACGCGGTGAAGAACAGCTTACCAAGCTCAGCGGCACGATCCTTATTTGCACTGCAATGGGCAACTTCATGCCTTCTCTAGGAACTATGGAGGACTCTGGATTGATCTCAAACGTTCTTGCCTTGGGTATTCTCGTGATCACCATGGTTGTTAACATCTGTATTCAAATGCATACCGGTGCGATCTATGCTTTCGTACCTGAGCACACCATAATCATGTTTTTCATGATCGTTTTGCTTGCGATCTTGGTTTCTTCTGCTTTAACAGTTCCAACAGCCAAGCAGCTGCTGGAACATAAGTATAAGAAGAAGCATAAACAGCAGCAGCTGGAACAACAGTATGATAAGAAGCATAAACTGGCTTTTGATGAAGAAGTGGACAAGGCTGAGGTGTTCTGTGTTGATAAATTGAAAGAGACTGTAAACAAGTATTGGATGATGGCCCATTCTTCTAGTCCTCAGTATGTTTTGGGACGCTCGGTTACTTGTGTTGCCTCAGGAGTTTTCTGCCTCCTCAGTGCGCTGATTTTATTGGAAGCTTTAGTCAGAACATTTACTTCATCGTCGTCGGACTTCTGCAGCGGGCAATCCGACTATAAGTGGTCAATCAAATTAATCTTAATTTCTCAGGTGATCGCAGTCGGATTTGGTAACATTGCCCCAGCTATTAGATGGTACAATGCTATTAGCTTCGGAAGCCTGGAGAGCCGAAAAGGAAGCCCTGAGAGCCCAAAAGGAAGCTGGTTTAAGGTGGAGGAGTACTGGATTCAGAGGCTAGTAAAATGGAATAGGAGCCCATTACCGTTCCGCATTAGTAGCAGACGATGTAGGAAAATCGCCCATGTTTCAAAACATGGAATTCTGGATGCCTGTATTGGAATCCAAACTGCAGTAGTACTAGTTTGCAAGTTCGTTTGGCTGGCTCCGATACTGCTAATGAGTTGGCTCAGTAGATTCTTACCCTGCTGCTACAAGCGTCAGAGGAATTTGGAATCTAACAGATGGGAGTCGGAGGACCCGCAGGGTTTTGTATTGCATCTTGAAGGGGAGGATGATTTAGTCCATCTGATCATGGAAAGTGGCCAGCAAGACACGGAGAAATGGATTGAAAGGGGCAGGAACAATGAACCTACTGATCTGATTAACCTTCTAAAATCAAATTTATCAGAAGGTTTCAACGGCGTGGCCGAGTTTGATAGCAACCAGATTCCCCCAATTGGAGAGAAGCCTCCAAACTGCTGGGCTCTGCCTGTGGTTACCCTCACAAGCATCGCTGTCGCACTTCCCTACATTGATGAAAATACAATCAGATCGTTACGGCAAGCTGTAAATGATGGCCTCAGGTATGTAAGGCTCATAGAAGCGAACCTAGATGCCAATGAGTCAAGTAGAATGAGGGAGGCAGCAGATATAGTCTGGCGTGGCACTGATGTTTATGATCGTTGGCTCGACAAGGATCTCCACAAGTTGGTCACTGAAGAAAAGTATGCAGCGAAGATAATCGGAAGACTTTCTGAGATAGCAAAGGAAAGTGTTCGAAATTTCACAGATGGGCGCGTCCGAGAGACAGGACCTGGTGAATGGCCTGTAGAAGTATTGGCTGGGAGTTCCATGTACAGGATCAGCGAGACTATTCTACAGGACTATGAAGACAAGTTTGGGACTGTTGACAAGTTGTTCCAATGGTTAAGAAAAACCATTGCTGATATATTGGGTGCTTGCCTTACCAACCTGCCTCGTGTGATATCCATGGAATGCTTTTGTGGCGTCATTGAAGTGAGGGAAGACAGTGTTAGGGATGCTGCCCATCTTCTTGGTGAAGCTGAAACTATTCTGGTAATTTTAGGAGAGCGTATGTTCCCAGATTTGCACCCTGATCAGATGGCAAATATTGATGAATGGCGTTTGAGCAAGCTGAGAAAACCATGACTCCTTTCTCCTGCTGATAATGTCTAGCTTAACTATGAGTGAATTGCCTACATCAATTTGAGTAGTTTGAAGCAAGGAACTTGAGAATGAAAGCAGATCATCATTCCGAGGGTAGTTGGTCGTTAGATTAATGTTGTAATATAGTTTTCATGTGGCCGTTTGTATTAGTATCGTGTGGATCATATTTAGAATGCGTTACTCATCAAGGCAGTCAAATCTTTGAGCCTGAGATTTAGGACCTGTTTGGATGAGAGATTATTGTCGTGATGTGGTGTAAATACCGTCATAATTATGGTTTTTCCTTATTTGAATACAAGTCATTTGCGCTTCTCATTTACTCGACTATTGCCTCAATGTAATCCAATGGCTGCAATCTTTGACAACACGGTGCGGCCCTGAACATCGGGCCCACCTGTTTTGCCATCCATTTCAAGGAGACTTCATGATTTTTATTTTTAAAAAAAAATGAAGTAAATCCAAATCTCAGTTAGACCGCACCACATGAAACATGAAACAGTTAGTGATTAATCGCCCACCATTAAAAACTTCTTAGGCAATGTTGTCAAAATCATTTTCATATGGCAAATCATAATAAGGGTAGAATTGTATTGAATCACAGATCAAATTGTACATAGTAAATGATTTAATGATTTTTTTTTTTAATTTCAAAAATATAAATAGATCAAGAAACACTGCCAAAATCGTGAATTTGCGATGGATTAGGTTCGTCGCAAAACGAAATTAACGACGGTCTTGATTGGTCGCAGTTTGCAAATAAACACTACTAAATCCTTATGATGGGCCCTTTGTAATTTTTAATGGTGAGGAACTATATTACCACTCTTTTCGATGGTGTGGTCCACCTAAGATTTAAATCTGCACAATTTTTTATACCCTGCCCAAAAATGGGCTGGAGAAACAAATGGACGACATGGATATACAACACATCATCAAGGTGGGCACAACAGTAAGGGCCGCACCTAATCTACTCTCCCTTGATGGGTGTTACCTAATCTTGTAGGGCCCACCTTGATGTATTTTATGTAAATCCACACATGGATATACAACCATATGTTTTCCCATCTTATTTTAGGAAGTGATCCCAAAAGGAAGTGATCCCAAAAATTGTGAAGCTCCAAATCACAAGTGGGCCATACTAATAGAAATAGTGATAAATAACCGTGTGAGCCAAATTGATGTATTTTATGTATATCAATCCCGTTCTTCTGTTCCTAAAATCTGTTTATATCTGGACAAACTAATCATACACATTTAAATAGTGTTTTGGATGGATCTGATTTGTTTCATGTTAGATTGAGCTGAATTTTGTTCTATCCTAATTAGCACATTCCAAACATATCCGACCGTTCAAATCAACTTTATAATGGCCTGATCATAGAAATTGATCAATCTCAGCATTATACGTTATTCTTGTAATTACACTTCTATCATACTTGGGCTATAATATCAGTTTTTCAACATCTCAGTTTTTTTTTTTTCAATCTCAATTCTTTTCAAGATCTCAATTTTTCTCCAACATTGTTATTTCTTTTTCAAACTTTCTGTTTTTCAAAATCACAAAATTTTTTAAACTAATCAATTTTTATTTTTATTTTTTTTTCAAAATCTTTTATTTTCTAAAAAAATTTTGAAATCTCAAAATTTCTCAAACATTGTCATTTTTTTTTTCCAAACTTCTGAACTTTCATTTTTTTTCAAAATCACAATTTTTTTTTTAGCTAATCAATTTTGTTTTTCAAAATGTTAAATTTTTTTAAAAAAATCAAAACCTCAGCGTTTTTTAAATCTCAGTTTTCTAATCATTATCAAATTCTTTTAACAACTTCATTTTCTTTTTCAAAATGCCAATTTTCTGTCGAAATGTCTATTTAGATGGTGTGGATCTAGCTGCATGCATTTCACAATTTGCAGAATTTCCATGTTCCTTACCATTCAAGAAAAGTCAACACCAACATATATTCGGTTTTCTCAGGACAAGCAATTATGTATGAAAAGGCAGAGAACACCTTCAAGATGCTAGTACTTTAAATCAGACATCAGTATCTAACAACTGCCTTAGCAAGCAAAGCACATTAGCATCATGTGGTGTTTATGGAAAGAAAGGAATTGGACAATAGCAAATCTTCCTCTTGTCAGACACTTAGAAAAGAGTCACCTCCTTAGTGCTGGATTGAGCTTTAATGAGAACATAATTCAAAGGCATTCTGCGAGCAGAGATTTTCCTCAAGTAGAGAAGTGCGGGAGTTGGAGGGACTTTGGCCATCTAGCTGGGGGAAGAGCATTTCAAGGTATTCTTCTTTTGTGTTGCTTCTTGACGTCATCCCTTCTGTTTTCACTCTGCTTTTCTACATACTTCAGTAAGAAATTCATGGTTATCTTTCAAAAGGACAAGAAGAACACAAGCAAGGGAAAGAATAATAAAGAGAAAAGATGGGGCTGCATGGCTGCAGCGCCACTGGCGAGCTCAACGACGAGAAATTCAGCCAGCCGATGCCATGGATCGGCCTCTACATAGCTGGAGGCTCACTGGTGTGTGCGCTTTTCATGGCAATCGACACCTTTTATGGGTTCCGTCAGCGGAAGCTCTGGTTCCCTTGCAAGTTCTTCTCACTTAACGCCACTTCCTTAACCTTCTTATCCATCGCTACAAAACTGCCTGTGGATCTGAACACATCCATGCCACGCCGTGAAGAACAGCTTGTCAAGCTCAGTGGCAGCATCCTGATTTGCACTACAATGGGCAACTTCATGACCTCTCTAGGAACTATGAAGGGCTCTGAAATGCTCTCAAATGTTTTCGCCTTGGCTATTTTTGTGATCACCGTCGTTGTTAATGTCGCTATTCAAATGGGTACTGGTGTGATCTATGCTTTCTTACCCGAACACGCCGTAATCTTGGTTTTCATGATCATTTTGCTTGTGATCTTGGTTTCTTCCTCTTTAACAGTTCCAACAGCGAAGCAGCTGCTGGAAAAACAGTATGATAAGAAGCATGCACAGGCTTCTGCTGGAGCGGAGGCGTCCAACGTTCATAAATTGACAGTCTGTAAAAAAGTATTGGATGTTGGCTCATACTAGTAGTCCTCAGTACGTTCTAGGACGCTCGGCTACTTGCACTGCTTCAGGAGCTTTCTGCCTCCTCAGTGCACTGATTTTATTGGAAGCTTCAGTCAGATCCTCATCCTTGCACTTCTGCAAGGGGGAATCCGACTATACGTGGTCAAGTAAATTGATTTTAATTTCTCAGGCGATTGCAGTTGGAGTTGGTACCATTGCCCCAGCTATTAGATGGTTCAATGCTATTAGCTTCAGAAGCCCAAAGAGTCAAAGAAGATGCAGAGATGAGTTTAAGGTAGAGGAGTACTGGTTTGAGAGCCTGAAAGAATGGAAAGAAAGCCCTTTACCACTCAGAATTAGTAGCAGGCGGTTTAGAAAAATCACCCATGTCTCAAAAAATCTAATTCTGGATGCCTGTATCGGAATGCAAATTGCGGTAGTAGTAGTCTGCAAGTTCGTTGGGCTGGCTCCTATACTGCTAGTGAGTTGGCTTAGTAGACTCTTCTCCTGCTGCAAGCAACACGGGAAGGATTCAGAATCCATCAGTTCAGAGTCAGAGAACTTGCAGGGTTTTGTGTTGCATCTGAAAGGGGAGGAAGACTTGGTCCATCTGATCATGAAAAGCGGCCGCCGAGACACGGAGCAATGGATTGCGAGGGGCAAGAAACATGAACCTACTCATCTGATTGAACTTCTAAAATCATCTTCATCAGAAGGTTTCAATGGCGTGGCTGAGTTCGATAGCGACCAGGTTCCACCAATTGGGGAGAATCTTCCAAACTGTTGGGCTCTGCCCGTGGTTACTCTCACAAGCATTGCAATCGCACTTCCCGACATTGATAAAAATATAATCAGATCGTTATGGCACGCCGTAGATAAAGGCCTCAGGTGTGTAAGGCTCATAGAAAGGAACCTGGATGAAAAGGGGTTGAGTAACATGAGAGAGGCAGCTGACATAGTCTGGCTTGGTATTGACATTTATGATAAATGGCTTGACCATGATCTCCAAAAATTAGTCACTGAAGAAAAACAGACAGAGAACATAATCAGAAAACTTGCGGATATTGGAAAGAAAATCATTGATGAGTTCAAAGGTGGGGGCGAGAGAGAGAAAAGTCACCGTGAATGGCCTACAAAGGTATTGGCTGCCAATTCCATGTACCGGATTTGTGGGACTATTCTGCAGGACCACAAAAACAAGGTTGGGAATCCTGACACCTTATTCAAATGGTTACAGACAACCTTTGCTGACATATTGGGGGCTTGCCTTACCAACCTGCCTCGTGTGATATCCATGGAATGTTTCTGCTGCGGCATTGAAGTGAGGGAAGAAAGAACCAGGGATATGGTGTATATTCTCGGTGAAGCTGGAAGTATTATGGCAATTTTAACAGAGCACAAGTTCCCAGATTTGGACCGCAATAAGATGGCAGATATTGACGAATGGCGTTCAAGCAAGCAGGGAAAACCTCCGTCTTTCCCTCCTCTCCTTCCTTCTCTTGAAATACGTATAGCTTAACTTCAGGTGAATTGCCTTTATCAATTAATAAGGAATTTGACGGACCTACAGAATGAAAACATATATATCATCTTTCAGACAGTAGGTAGTAATACAGTTCTCGTGTGGTTTTTTGTATTATTATCCTGCTTATCATATTTAGAAGGCATTACTCATCAATGCAGTTAAATCTTCATGCATGGGATTTAAACGAAAAATGAATTCCAAAAAATAAAAATAAAAAAATCCTGATCTTCTGCTTGTCACAAACAGTTTTTACCTGTTTTCCTGTCTTGTGATCGGTCCATATCATCACTTACATTCTCAGCACTGTTGCATTAAATGCAGTCTGTGATGATGTGCTCCAATCACATTACAGCAAACAGGTTTTTACCTTTTATGGCGAGTAAAGATCTGAATTCAAAAAGGAAAAAAAAAAAATGATAACGAAGGTTTCATTTTCCAACTTATTAATTAACGTCCTAAAGATGTAGGTCAAAGAGAAATAAACTTTCACTTCACATTATAAATTCAATTCAACGGCAGTGAAGATGAACAATTGATCGTTCTGTGATTGGGAACAAGTCTCCCCACTCAAAAGTACCAAGTATTGCATGCATATATGGTGGGGGGATTATTTTTAGAAATTATAATAAATCTTTGAATGCACAATGCAACCCATGTACTAGTGATCTCATTGACTGAACCAAATTTTCATGAACAAAAATAATTGAATATTATAGTCTTAAGGCATTATATTCAAAAGTTTATATTAATTAGACTTCTCTTTAAACTACTATCTTAGACCCATATGCACAGGTTTCGATATCCCATAGGCCATCCACACCATTGCTTTGTGACTTAAAAATGTCATCCACAAATAAAGCCAGATTATTGTAGGGCATGGGCATAAATGTGAGGGAGATCTAAAACTATAGTGGGCCACACCATAAGAAACATTGAGGAAATGAGCTGGCAAAATGGATGGAAATGAGAATTGGACTTTCAATTAGAGGAACCCTCAGCCAACTGCACTCCATTTCCATTTTGACGTCTCAAATTATTGGCCTCCTAAAGGATCAATTGTGTGTGGGACTTAATTTTCTCGTCATATTTGAGCTCAATCATATTGTAATTGCAAATGAACCTATCATGCATATGTGTTAATGACAAGATGATGGCATTAATGATGGTTTCCTCCTCTTTGGCATTTATTCGATTTATTCTAATTTATTGGTTAGTTCGAGCATCTACATGACATGTTCATTGACTGGCGCATCTTCCTCGATTTTCTAGGAGTATAGTTATTTCTCAATGGCCTAGACACGAGTATTAACCTGGGTATCAAACATAACCTTTAGGTGTAGGTATATGTTCCTGAATTTTTATTATATTCTGCATCTAATTGTGGAGCACGTTGGATATGGAAGCCAATATATACACTTTGGCTAGCTTATTGTTCCTTTCCTATTTGGCATATTTGGAGGAGACAACCAATGGCTCATCATCAAAGGCCAAGTTGAGTTCAAGTGGAGAAGGCATGTGGATGCTATACAATACTTGCTTAAGGGTGACTACTAGCTCAAGTTTTTAGATCAATTGATGAAGTTTTCCCCAATAAGCCTCTCGGATGTAATAATTTCAGAGAGTGTGTTTAATTTTGCAAAAAAAAAAAAAAAAAACTTAAATTTATTGTTCTTCATCTTGTGCTCGGGAATGCAATGTTTTAGGCATGCAAATGCGAAGTCTGTCCTGTTGTGTCCCTAACATGACTAATGGCTCCCACTACATGAAATAGCCAAGGGTGACATAACGAGGCATCAAGTATCCATCCACAGGTTGACAACCCATGTAGAGCGTGAACTAAGGCAGCATGTGATTGCCAATACAACACTGCATTGGACTTGACTAAAAAAAAAAGGTTTTACAACACAAGATAACATAATCATATGTGGGAACTACATTGTATGTTTGGAGTGAACTATAAGGCATGTGTTTGGACTATCTTGTCCTCCCTCGCACATTACGCCTTACATATGCTCGATGACATTGAGTGGTTTGTCGATGGCATCGACAAACTTTGTTGTTTACAGATTTGAGACATCAATAACATTTGTCTCATCGGATGTTGTTGGATCATAGACCATTTTCAGAAATCCCCTATCATAACCATGAATATTTGTGGAACTGGTAGAACCAATCCCGCTAGATCTTGATCGGGTCAATCTATTGGTGCCTATCTAGTTAGATGTTGGTCCGGTCTTCATATCTTCATAATCACCACAAGAGCTTTGAATGTCTTTGGGAAGTTCTCCTATTTTGAAAGAATTGTGAGAGATGGCTTTACCAATCATATCTGGATTTGTGATAGGATCTTTGCCTTGGTAGGTCTTTTATAGACATATTAGGTATGCTTTCTTAGTCACATGCTACACGAAGCAGGGTTACATATCATTCGTTGCTTTGCTTCCTTTAAAGGCATAGGTATGGTTTTGTGCAACCGCATTGTGACTGAAGACGTATCACTCAAGGAAAAATGGTTAAAATTTATCATTCGAGCATGAGTACAATTCTTCCATTATTAGGTGCATAGTGTCGACAGGTGGCAGCATCTTATTGATCTACAAAGTTATGTCAAAAAATGGGTTTAAACACAAGCAACCATCCCATGCTTAAACTTGCATAAATGAAGATCCTAACCACTTCATTGGTTGCAATTTCTTTTTAGTCGAATGCAGACCGCTTTTATATCCCTTCTTTAATCTTTCAATTGTGTGGGATTTATTGAAGTGCTAAAATTAAGGCCGTGAATTGCTTCGGCTGGCCCCCTCAAGCTGGCCTTGGACTAGAGTATCAGCCTAGGCCCAAGCCTGAGCTTAAAATTCAAGCCTGCGTCTCAACTTGTCCGGGTTTCAACAGTATACAACAGCTTCTCAGGTTGGCCTTAGACTCTGCAAACTAGCACATTAGACTTTGCAAAGGTAATTTTATCATACATAGGAATTTTCATCATAATTTTTTTAGAAACTAAATCTAAAATAATGCCTCTAAGAGTATTATTGTTTTTTAAAGAAAAAAATTTCAAGGGTAATTTAGTAAATTTCATTTCCAAAAAAGATGGAGGAAGTTTTTGTAAGAATTCCGACATAACATACCGGAACCGCATCACACTCTTCTCTCGGACACCGATTTCCTGCCAAAGCCTTTCGAAGGACGTTGCTGCGCACGGATGCTGAGTGGGCCCCCACTGAAATGTATGTGAGAAATCCATTCCGTCCATCCGTTTTGAGAGCTCATTTTATGACGTTTTACGAAAAATGATATGTATACAAGACTCAAGTGGGTCACACGAGAGGGAAAATTGGTAAAAGAAATTTCTACCGTTGAAACTTTACTGGGCTCCACCTTGATGTTTATATGCTATCCAAACCGTTTATAAGGTCATTCTCAATGGGATGAAGTGAAAACACCGAAAAGATATCCTGATACAAAATTTTATTTCCATAAGAATGCTTCAACGGTTCTCACTGAATTCCTACTGTTTCCTCTCGTGTGGCCCACTTAAGTGTTTAATACACTTAATTTTTGGTCGTACATCCTAAAATGAGTTCGAAAAACGGATGGACGGGGTGGATTTCTCAAAAACATCTCTTTGGACCCCACCCAGCATCCTTGCGCAGGAACTTCATGCGAAAGGCTTCGGCAGGAAATCCGCGGCCCTTTTTCTCTCTGCAACCACGCGCCTCATTATCCAAGCTCCGACCATGTCCTCCCCTCTCTCTCCTATTTCGAGCTCGGTAATCTTCCTAATACTCTCTTTCTCTCTCATCTTCTGAGTTCCGATCTCTTCCTAACTTCCTCCGATCATGACCACCGACCAAACATCCAGATTTTCCCGGGGTTCATCTCCGAATCTGACGCCATTTTCGCCTTGGCCTCTTAGGACCAACCACACGGCCCTTTGGCTATTGAACAGCGAACCTTAAAATGGTCCGTCGGGATTGGGATTCAGTAAGATCAGAATTCAAAGGCGTTCCGCGAGCTAAGCTTTTCCGCAAGTAGAGGAAGAGCATTTCAAGGTATTCTTCTCTCAACTGACAAAGAGAAACGCACCTTTGCGTTGCTTCTTGATGGCATTCTCCTGTTTTTTTTTTCCCTGTGTTCCTACATTCTCAATTCAGTAATAAATTCATGGTTATCTTTCAAAAGGACGAGAATAACACAAGCATACAAACATGTAAAAGAATAATAAAGAGAATTGATGGGGATGTATGGCTCCAGCGCTAGTGGGGAGCTCCACGGCGAGAAATTCAGCTCGCCGATGCCATTGATCGACCATGTCCGCAGTTCCTGCGGTCGGAAACTAGGTTAGGCCCAACGTGATGTTTGTGAGAAATCCACCCCGTCCATCCTTTTTTCCAGATCATGTTAGGGTATGAACCCAAAATTGAGGCAGATCTAAAACTCAAGTGGGCCGGAAACAGTGGGGGTTGAACGCCCACTTTTGAAACAATCGTAGGCCATAGAAGTTTTGGATCAGGCTAATTTTTTGTTTTTTAGTTCATCTCATTGGGAATGATCTTATGAACAATTTGGGTGCCATATAAACATCACGGTGGACCCTGGAAAGGTTTCAACTGCACCTATTTTCCTCCCCACCTTTTCCTGTCCTATGGTCCACTTGAGTTTTGGATCTGTCTATTTTTTAGGCAATTGTCTTGACATGAGCTGGAAAAATAGATGGGATGGAATGTTTCTCACAAACATCAGGGTGGCCTGCCTTGCTTCCAACCGCAGGAAGGTCGATGTCGCAGGCATTGGGCGCGTCTAAATAGGAAATGGAATTGGAGGTAAATGAATTGAGAATAAATGGCTTATATAGTTGTGTGTGTTTGGATGGGAGTAAACATTTGAAATCTGGGAGGAATTAGAACGCATTTAAATTTTTTGATATATTTGCAGGAATATGTGAGACATCCCAAATCAGCTTTTATATCCCAACTTAGTGTATATATGCAATGTTTAATAAAATGATTAAAATGAGCCCATTGAAATATATACTTTAGCAAAAAAACAAAAACAAAATTCGAGCATCGGATAAGCCACAAATGTAAAGATCACAAACAAGCAACTTATCAACTTTTGTAACTGTCCATTTATATAGACATCTTTTGGATGGTTTGGATAATTCTTTTGGTGTGATTTTAGTGATATAGCCAATCATTCAATTATTTTGAAGTATCATTAGCATGACACGTGTGCTAGAGAAGTGTGTAGCGGCACCTTTGTTTACATGTACCACACCTTTGTTTACATGTGCCACTCTTTAAGAGCTCAAAAAGGTATTTCACCGCATTTACTTCCAAATCCTCTCTACATCATTTACATGCACATTTACTCTCATTTCATTTCATTTATATGCATTTACTCCCATCCAAACACACCTTAATCACCATTTACTTTCATTTACTTCTAATTACACCCATTAACCTCCATTTTCTCCTATTCAAATAGCCCTTGGGATGAATGAACACATTTCACACATCAAAATTGAGGCCATTTCAAAACTCAGGTGGGCCCTACCACGTAACATATGAGTCTTTAGGTGTGATTGTACATCACTACCTATAGCTGTGGTGTGTCCCCCCATAGTTTTGGATTATGATAATTCCTGGGATGTATGTTGTAAATGAGGAGGTGCACTAGGTTCAAAGTTTAGTATAGATGGTATGGATTCCAAGTAAGCATCACAGCTGGGCCCCACACGTGATCATTCCCATGTTTGACCTGGCAGAAATCGAAGATCCTAACCAAGCTGCAACTTTTTCGGTTGAATGTGGACCCCTTCTGTATATTTTTCTAAACCTTCCCAGTTGTGGACCATTGCTTTGAGTTGTTAAAATTAGGGCTTTCAATTGGCTGAACTGGCCTATCTCACGGCGGCCTTGGATGGGAGTATCAGGCACCAGGCCCAGCCTCAGGCTTCAAATTCAAGCCCATTTTTGAAGCTGGCAAGGTTTGGATCTTGTACAACAGTCTGTTGGGCCAAGCTGAGTCAGCCGGGATTGGCCCATAAGTTTTGCAATGGTAATTTTATTATAGGGATTTTTATGGCAAAACTCCTGGACAATTCCGATTTTACCAAATAATGCTTATATGATTAGGAACCACATGGAAGTGCTTTTGGAGGGATGAAAAAAAAATGCCCTTATCTAATCTTTTATTTAAAAATAGTAAAAGTCAAAATTTGTGAGACCTGGTATGCGTGTAACATCCAACCCAGCTACCATATGCATTCCATCATAATAATAATACTAATAAAAAAATCAGGCCAATCAAATCATCAGACGGGCTACACTTAAATTTGGAAATTTCTAGTGGTGTAAATTATTATTTTTTTTATATTGGCCCACATTATGATTGGATCTGTCATATTTTTGGTTCGTCTAATAACCATGTTGGTGTCTATCTGTTGGACGGGGGTTGGATGTAGATAGGCTCCCATATATCTCGATTATCCGAAAAAATAAATCAAAGCATTTATCTAATTTCCCTCTTTAAAAAAGCACTGCTCTGGTAAGTTCCTCCAGGCAGTATTTCATAAATTTTAAATCATTGAGAAATTTTGTAGTGCCTCCAAGAATGGAAAGCATGTAAATTCTCCTAAAAAAAAGTACTGCTTTGTGGTGTGGTCCACTTGAAATTTAATCTGCCTCGTTTTTTGGACCATGCCCCAGAAAGATCTCGCAAAAATTGATGGACAGTGTGGATATAGCACATACATCATGGCGCAATCCTCTTCCTCTGTTTTTGTACGTCCTCACTTCAGTGGTAAATTGGTGGTTATCTTCAGAAGGACAAGAAGAACACAAGCAAGCGAAAGAATAATAAAGAGAATTGATGGGGCTACATGGCTGCAGTGCCACTGGCGAGCTTAACGACCAGAAATTCAGCGAACCGATGCCATGGATCGGCCTCTACATAGTCGGAGCTTCACTGGTGTGCTCTCTTGCCATGGGAATCGACACCTTTTATGCATTCCGTCGCAGGAAGCTCTGGTTCCCGTGCAAGTTCTTCTCACTTAATGCTACTTCCTTGACCTTATTATCCATCGCCACAAAACTGCCCGTGGATCTGAACACATCAATGCCAAGCCGCGAAGATCAGCTGACCAAGCTCAGTAGCACCATCCTGATTTGCACCGCAATGGGCAACTTCATGACCTCTCTAGGAACTATGGAGGCGTCCGAATTGCTTTCGAACATTGTCGCCCTGGCTATTCTCGTGATCACTGTGATTGTTAATGTCGGTATTCAAATGGGTACTGGTGTGATCTATGCTTTTTTACCTGAACAT
The DNA here is from genome assembly GCA_030180095.1 of Magnolia changhungtana. Lineage (NCBI taxonomy): Eukaryota > Viridiplantae > Streptophyta > Magnoliopsida > Magnoliales > Magnoliaceae > Magnolia > Magnolia changhungtana. Next base: position 14,617,762 of record JASAUF010000669.1, read on the forward strand.
GCCATAATCATGTTTTTCATGATGATTTTACTCGTGATCTTGGTTTTTTCGGCTTTAACAGTTCCGACAGCCCAGCAGCTGCTAGAACGACAGTATCTTGCCAAGCAGGTACCAGTTATGAATAGAGTGTACAATGATGATGTGTTTGAAGTTGATAAATTGAAAGAGGCTGTACAAAAGGGATGGATGGTGGCCCATACTTGTAGTCCTCAGTATGTTCGCTCGGCTACTTGCACCACAGCAGGAGATTTCTGCCTCCTCAGTGCACTGATTTTATTGGAAGCTTCAGTCAGATCATTTATATCATCGTCTTCGGACTTCTGCAGAGGGGAATCCGACTATAAGTGGTCAATTAAATTGGTTTTAATTTCTCAGGTGATTGCAGTAGTAGTTGGTACCATTCCCCCAGCTATTAGATGGTTCAATGCTATTAGCTTCACAAGCCCAAGTCAGAAAAGAAGCTACAGAGATGTGTTTAAGGTAGAGGGGTACTGGATTCAGAGGCTGGTAGATTGGAAAGAAAGCCCTCTACCATTCTGCATTGGTATCAGGCAGTGTAGAAAATTAGTCTATTTCTTAAAATTTCGATTTCTTGATGCCTGCATTGGAATGCAAACTGCAGTAGTCGTGTTCTGCAAGTTCGTTTCACTGGCTTCTATACTTCCATTGAGTTTGCTCAGTAGACTCTTCTCCCACTCCCGGAAAGGGCATTGTAGGGATTCTGAATCCAACCAACCGGAGTCGAAGAATCTGCAGGATTTTGTATTGCATCTGGAAGGGGAGGATGTTTGGGTTGATCTGATAATGAAAAGCGGTCTCCAAGACATGAAGCAATTGATTGAGAAGGGCAGGAAGAATGAACCTACGCATCTGATTAAACTTCTAGAGTCAGCTTTATCAGCAGGTCTCGACAGTGTGGCCGAGTTTGATAGTGACCAGGTTCCGCCAATTGGAGAGAAGCTTCAAAACTGTTGGGTTCTGCCTGTGGTTACCCTCACAAGCATTGTCGTCGCAATTCCCGACATTGACCAAAATACAATCAGATCGTTGCGGGATGCAGTACATGAAGGCCTCAAGTATGTAAGGCTCATAGAGAGTTGTGACACTGATATTTATGATCTGAAGAGGTTTAACATGAGGAAAGCAGCGGATATAGTATGGCGTGGCATTGATATTTATAATCAATGGCTTGACATTGATCTCCGCAAATTGGTCACTGAAGAAAAACATACGAAGAAGATAATCGAAAAACTAACGGATATAGGATCCAAAAGCGTTTTGGATTTCACAGCTGGGGGTGGTGGTGAATGGCCTGCAAAGGTATTGGCAGCCAATTCCATGTACAGGATCGGTAAGACTATTCTGGAGAAGCACAATGACAAGCTTAAGTCTCCTGAGGATTTGTTCAAATGGTTACAAACAACTATTGCTGACATATTGGGAGCCTGCCTTACCAACCTGCCTCGTGTTATATCTATTGAACGTCGTGGCGACAGCATTGATGAGAGGGAAAAAGAAATAAAGAATGCAGCGTCTGCTCTCGGTGAAGCTCAAACTATTTTTGCAATTTTAAGTAAGCACAAGCTCCCAGATTTGAGCCCTTATGAGATGGCAGATATTGATGATTGGCGTGAAGCTCTACCTCGCCCTTCTTCTCCTGATGATGTCTAGCTTAACTTCAGGTGAATTGCCTTTATTAATTGATAAGGAATTCGAAGCAAGGACCTGGAGAATGAAAGAAAGCAGATCACCACTCGGAGGGTATTTGGTCCTTAGATTAACTTGGTAATATAATTCTCATGTGGCTTTTTGTATTACTATCGTGTAAATCGCATTTAGAATGTATTACTCATCAAGGAAGTTAAATCTTCATGCATGGGATTTAAATGAAAAAATGAATTCCAAAAAAAAATATAATGGAACTATGATTGTGAGATGGTTTCATTTTCTAAGTCATCAACGTCCTAAAGATGTGGGTCAAAGTGAAAGAAACTTTCACTTCACATTATATATTTATTTCAACAGCAGTGAAGTAGATGAACAATTGACTGTTATGTGACTGGGAAGAAGTCTCCCTTAAGTATGGCATGAAGACATATGGTGGGGATAATTTTTAGAAAGGTATAATAAATCAGTGAATGCAAAATGCAACTTATGTAGTAGTGATGTCCTTAACTGTTCCAAATTTTCATGGAAAAAAATAATTGAATATACTAGTTAGGCTTCTCTTTATACTTTCTTAGACCGACATGCACAGGTTTTGATATTGGAATGCCAACACAAGGGATGTTGTGGATTGGGCTTCTTGTTTACAAAATAGATGTTTGTAATTTAATCTCTCATTTCCGTTAGTAGTTGTTTCCCTATATCTAAGTCCTTAAGAGGGTGGTTTTATAATGAAAGTTTTGTTAACTCTTGTATGATAGAAACTTAAAAAAGACTAAAGAAAACAGAAAATCAGATTGTTGGGCCTGTAAGCTACTTACAAAGAAGTGACTTCTTACCTCCAGCCCTCCGCAGTTTTCGAAAAAAAAAAAATGGCTATAAGTGTTAACAAATGATTTTTCTGCCCCAAACAACATCTGTAGGTAACTTGCCTTTTAAGTCATTTATATTTACCCTACTTACAACAGACATCCAAACAGGCCCTTAGGATTTTATTTATGGAGGGTTGGAAGGTTCGCCTTTCATCCCATGCTTTGTTAGACACGTTTTTTTAATAGTACAAGTCTCCAAGTTTCTAGAAGGATTAGGAGTTACATGGTACCCGACCTGAGGCTTTGCTCTGTGATGTACGCTGGTTTTCGGTTCCAAGGGTGAGGGCTTGGTTAGGCCATCCACACCATTGCTTTGTGACTTACAAATGTCCTCCACACACAAAGCCAGCCTAAATGTGAGGGTGATCCAAAACTCTAGCGGACAACACCGAAAGAAATAGTGAGGTAATGAGCCACTCTAGTGCCCCTTCTACGCTTGTGAGAATTGGATTTGCTAGTAGAGGAGCCCTCATCCAGTTGACTATATGCTCCTTTTGACATCTCAGATTGTTGGCCTCATAGAGGACGAATTGCATGTGGAGCTTTTTCTCATTATATTTGAACCCTATCACATTGTAGTTATCAATGAACCTATCATACCTATGTGTTAGTTGTAACAGGATGGCATTCAAAAAAAGATGATGATATTAATAACGGTTTCCTCCTCTTTGGCATATCCAATTAGTTCTAATTCATTGGCTAGTTCGAGAATCTTCCTGATATGCTAACTAACGATGTGCTTTTTTTGAGTTTTGAGTATAGTTATCTCTTGGGGGTTTGGACACGAGCATTAGCATAAGTATCGGATATACTCTTCAGCCACAGATATGTCCCTAGCTTTTTTAGGCAAAAATAAAGAGGAAGCTCATTGTCTTCCTCAAGTAAGTAGAACTTAGAATCCATAACGTAGTTTCTTGAATCCATAAGAAAAAAGAAAGAACTCTAATATTTTTATTGAACAATTATGTAATCTGTATGATTTCTCCATTACACCATTAATAAAGAAAAATAAAATTCTAATTCAAATAGAAGTTACACAAAATAGTAAAACTCATTTAAAGCCTAATTTACCAAAAATAGAAAGTCCAGATAAAGCTCACTAGAGGAGTCCTAGCATGAGTATAAGTAATTTATAAAAAGATAGAAATCTAGAACTGTAAAAAAAAAAAAATACAACAAAAAATGAAATTATTAAAAATAGTAAAAAATTTATAAAATCTTGTTTTTGGATTGGAAGTGTATGTTTTCTCATGAAGTGGATAGAATTGACCCCAATTTGTGGGTCAGTTGACCTTGGATGACCCATTACGGTAAAGATTGATAGGTTGTATATATGTCCCATAACGATACTCAAATCAAAAGTTATGATTGATTTACGGTTCACACTTTAAACGATAAGTTTTTCATATCCATATTGAATTTTTTCGAATTAGATGCGCCCAGGCCCATTACATCATGCCCTATGTAAGATTGGGCCCAGATTTGATGGACTATTTTCATTTCCATTTGGCCTTCTTTTGATCTAGCCATGCTAGGAATGTGTCTATGCCACATCCTACATCACTTTTGTCATGCTCCACATCTAATTGTGAAGCATGTTAGATATGAAAGGCAATGTATACACTCGGCCGGCTACCTGATTGTCTCCTTCCCATTTGGCATACTTAAGAGGAAATAACTAAGGACTCATCATTAATGGTCGGGTTGGGTTCAAGCTAGAAAGCTCATGTATGTTATACCGTACTCAGTCAAGGATGAGTATTAGTTAGCTTCTTTGATCAATTAACGAAGTTTTTCTCAGTAAGATTTTTAGATATAATGATATTATTTTTAATTTTGACATATTTGTATAATTATAAAATAAAAAAAAACCTTTAGATTCAGTGATCTTTCGCCTTGTGCTTGTGATGTTTTATGTACAATAATGTGGAGTCCGTCTTGTCGTGTCCCCAACACGACTGATATCTCCCACTGCATGAAGTAGTTAAGGGTGACATGATAAGGCCTCAGATATCCATTCACCAGCGGACATCCCATGCAGAGAGTGCACCACAACATGTGATTTCCAATACCATACCCTACATGGGACTTGTCTTTAATGGAAAAATAATAATAAATCATCTCACAAATAAGTGTGTAACATAATTATATGTACGAATTATAGGAATCTGTTTGGACTATCTTATTCTTTCTCACGTACTGCGTCATACATCCACATATGTGACCAGGGCGTCTTTGACATTTGTAAAGCCCCATTACACAATTCATATAAAATATCTATAGGATTATCATACTAGCGTCTAACAGGACCTGATCAAGTACAATTAAATAGTAGTAGTCTCTTATGCAAGGTTCAAAAGATATATATATATATATATATATATATATATATATATATATATATATATATATATATATATATATATATATATATATATATGGAAAAGGTACTATGCGCTCGAGCTGATGGGAACGTCCCATGAGGTCGAGCTGTGTGGGCCCCACCGTGATGTGTTTTGAACATCTACCCCATCAGTCAGATGCACCATTCCATCGTGGGCCTAGGTCTCAAAAATCAAGTCAATACGTTACTTGTGTGGGCCACACCATATACAGAAGTTGAGAGGGGCCATGCACCATTAAAACATTCATAATCATTTTTTGGGCCCACCGAGATGTGATTTGCAAATCCAGCCCATCCATTATGTGTGTCCCACTTGGATGAGGGTTCATACCAAGTTTCAGTCGCATGCAAATTTCAGGTGGGCCCCACCAAGTGCTTTTATATATTTTTAGCATGTCTTCACATGATTTTAGATGGTATGGCCCACCTGAGTTCTGTATACGGCTGATTTTTGGGATATCCCATAATTTAAAGGGGATCCATCAAATGCACGGTGTTGATGGTCGACATGCATCACGATGGGGCCCACACAGCTCTACCTCATGAGAGCTTATTGTGAACTCTAGAGCATAGTACCTTTTATATATATATATATATATATATATATATATATATATATATATATATATATATATATATATATATATGGGTAAAGGTACAATGTGCTCGAGCTAATTTTAATGCCCCACAAGGTCGAGCTGTGTGGGCCCCACCGTGATGTGTTTCGAACATCTACCCCGTCAGTTAGATGCACCATTCCATCGTGGTCCTAGGTCTCAAAAATCAAGTCAATCCGTGAATTGTGTGGGCCACACCACATACAAAAGTGGAGAGGGGCTGTGCACCATTACAACATTCATAACCATTTTTTAGGGCCCATCGAGATGTGGTTTGAAAATCCAAACCATCCATTATGTGTGTCCCACTTGAATGAGGGTTCAGACCAAGTTTCAGGCGCATGCAAAACTCAGGTGGGCCCCACCAAGTGCTTTTATATGTTTTAACGGTGTCTTCACATAATTTTAGATGGTATGGCCCACCTGAGTTCCGTATACGGCTGATATTTGGGACATCCCATAATTTAAAGGGGACCCATCAAATGCACGGTGTTGATGGTCAAAACACATTACAGTGGGGCCCACACAGCTCGACCTCACGGGAGCTTATCGTCAGCTCGAGCGCATTGTACCTTTTCCCTATATATATATATATATATATATATATATATATATAGAGAGAGAGAGAGAGAGAGAGAGTCATGCTCCCCTGCGCACCTACGCACGTGCGCACCTTTGCACACGTGCCATGGGTGTCTAATCTGAACGGTCCATGTGATGCGGAATCCCATGAAACCCAATGTGACAAATTTTCACCCCGATCTAAAATTCTAGTGAGGCATAGCAAAGAGAAATGCAAATCAAGGAAGGAAACTGTTTTCATTTTTCATGGCCCATCAAAGTTTTAAATCAAAGTAAAACTTGGGCCCGTGAGGTTTCACGAGGTGCTGCTTCACATGAATGGTTCAGATTTTAGATCCACATCATGTATGATGGGTTCTCAAAAAAGTTCGTAGTATGTACGAACTGGTTCGCAGGTGAGCGTTTCCGTGTGTGTGTGTGTATGTATGTATATATATATGTGTGTGTGTGTGTGTGTGGGGAGGGAAGGGAGGAGGGGGGGGGGGGGGGGGGACTTCACATGAGGTCGAGTTGTGTGGGTCCCACCGTGATGCGCGTTGACCATCAACACTGTGCATTTGATGGGTCTCCTTTAAATTATGGGATATCCAAAAAATTAGTCGTATACGGAACTCAGGTGGGCCATACCATCTAAAATCATGTGAAGACATGTCTAAAACATGTAAAAGCACTTAGTAGGGACCACCTGAAATTTGGATGCATTTGAAACTTGGTCTAACCCCTCATCCAACTGGGACACACATAATGGGTGGGCTGGATTTGTGAACCACATCTCGGTGGGCCCAACAAATGATTATGAATATTTTAATGGAGGGTAACCCCTCTCAACTTTTGTATGTGGTGTGGCCCACAAAAGTCACAAATTAACTTGATTTTTAAGCCCCTGGCCCAAGGTACTATGCCTCGAGCTGATGGGAATGTCCCATGAGGTCGAGCTGTGTGGGCCCCACCGTGATGCGTTTTGAACATCTACCCCATCAGTCAGATGCACCGTTCCATCGTGGGCCTAGGTCTCAAAAATCAAGTCAATCCGTGACTTGTGTGGGCCACACCACATACAAAAGTTGAGAGGGGCCGTGCACCATTAAAACATTCATAATCGTTTTTTGGGCCAACCGAGATGTGGTTTGCAAATCCAGCTCATCCATTATGTGTGTCCCACTTGGATAAGGGTTTAGACCAAGTTTCAGCAGCATTCAAAACTCAAGTAGGCCCCACCAAGTGCTTTTATATGTTTTTGGCATGTCTTCACATGATTTTAGATGGTATGGCCCACCTGAGTTCCGTATACGGCTGATTTTTGGGATATCCCATAATTTAAAGGGGACCCATCAAATGCACGGTGTTGATGGTTGACACGCATCACGATGGAGCCCACACAGCTCGATCTCATGGGAGCTTATCGTGAGCTCGAGCGCATAGTACCTTTTCCCTATATATATGGGAATATATATATAACGCGATTTAGTAACCATACCATATAGCGTCCGGTTCAATCACTAATATAAGAATTCACCCAGAGTTGTCATGCTTGTAACTGTGCGTTTTCAACCATACAAGTGGGATAACATAATAGCATGGACAATCTAACCATATAAGTGGGATAACATGATAGTATGGAAGGCTTAACGAAATGAGGACCCCACACAACCATTATAGTCTAGACATATGGAACCACTATCCATCAAGGGTGGGTGGGCCCCACATACTTCACGTGTGCAGTCAACTAATTGAAGAACAACATAGATTATCACAATGGTAATACACCTCGACTAACAGGACTCAATTGCACCAGAGATAACAAACGAGGTCCATAGAGTAAATTGACTGAATCTTCATGATTGAGTTATCCTTTGATTCATCTAAGTCGAAAAATGTTACCAGGACATGCTAGTTGGGCCAAAGAGCATGTTTTGCCCCAACTTGACTTTAGATCTGTCTGATCTGATCAAAATGGTCCATCTCAAGCCAAGATTAAGCAACAAACAGATTTAGACACAATGTTTACAATCCAACTTACCCATCTCGATGAGCACGTTCTTAATATATCCATCAAATCAAATTTTAACTCAATCTAGTCTCTAGATCATGAGTTACCTAATATAAGCCATTGCTCGGTCACTAGTACAGCTCCTGTCTTCACCACCAGATATTCAATTGCAAAAGGGCTACATGTGATCTTCATGGCATGGTCCCCTCTTCAAGGTCCAGATGTTCCATCGAAATGATATGTAGGCAAGAAAATGTAATTAAATTTTTTTTAAAAAAAAAAGTTTTAAAGTTAAATGATTTCTTGTGAACAGATGTTCCACTGAATAGATAAACCTGAACATCGAGATGTCAGTCCTAATGGTTGATTCAATGTCCACTTTTGAATCATTTATACAGCCACAACAGTTTTGGATCAGGCTAATCTTTTTTCTGTTTACAGTTCATCCTAGTAGGAATGACCTTACAAGCGGATTGAATGAAGCAAAAACATCATGGTGGACCCAGAAAGGTTTCAATGGTAGGCATTTCCCTCCACACTTTCCTGTTATGTAGCAAGTTTAAGTTTTGGATGTGCTTCATTTTTGGGTTCATGCCCTAACAAGATCTGACAAAACAGATGGACGGAGTGGATTTCTGGTAAACATCACGGTGGGTCCCACCTAGCTTCAGACTGCAGGATTACAGGCAATCCATGTTCATTGTGGACAGTTGTTCTAACCGTTAGTTTTGTCGGTTACTTATCACATGGCTATGAGCCTCTGGTAGATAACTCCCCTTGATATTTAGGATATGGCCCATTCTGTGATGGTCCACCTGGACAGATGTTTGGAAAACAGTGTTGAAGTCTTATGAAGCTACTGCTGCAAACCAGCATTTCTCTTATATTTAAATCGACCCAATTGTCCTACGCCATTGGCCTTTTGTGATTATTATTTTTTTTTTTGAAAAGGAAAAAAAATGTGTTGTTGACTTCTTGTATTAAATCCGTTAAGATTGTTAATTTGCAACTCAACTTGTTACGTAAGAGAGTAATTTGATATACTAGCAGCACATGAATCTTGATACACAGGCACTCGAGTAATTGTACACGTGGAATGCATTAACTCGAATTAAAACCGCTAAAATTGTGTAACCCACTGTAACCAAGTCAAAATGCCAAAATCAGATTGGTAGAACAATCCTAGCCTCTGATTTCTGGACACTTGTTTGCTGAAACAGAGGAAGATCACAGCAGAACATGAGGATGACTTTTGGAATGTACGCTGAACATGAGAAGGCGCACCGGTTTCACAGGTGAGTTCGTATTCCAAGTAAACATCACAGCTGGGCCCCACACGTAACCATTCCCATGCTTAAACTTATATTATATATATATATATATATATATATATATATATATATATATATATATATATATATATATATATATATATATATATATAACACACACCCACGCGTACCCACGCGTGGGATTTCCACCAATACTCGAACAGATGACCTCTTGGTGAAACTCTTGTGAGTCTACCACCGTGGCATGAGTAAGGACCCATTTCTATGTTTAAACTTGCATAATGGAAGATTCCAACCATTTAATGGCCCACCTGTCCTGAGCTCCACATGCTACTTTATGCACCACTAAACTAACTCTAACAGAGTACCAAGATAAAAACAGGAGTGAAAAAAGACAAAAGTAAAATACTCTAAAGCAAAATAACTTTCTTCAAGTGTACTAAATAAACGGCTGATGGTCCAACTAAATCTATGTGTGTGATCCATCTGACGAGTGGATTGTTCCAACTTTGGATCTATGTGAATCTTCATGGTATATTCCAATTCTACCCTTTTCAGGGCTCGAATCTTCAACTGAAATGACATATCATCATCGTCATAAAATGAAATGCTCATGTAGAAGTTAAGATAGAACGTTTGTATATGAACATTTCTCTATCAGCTAACTTAAAAACAAAAAACAAAAAAAGGTTGTAGAAGCAATTTCTATCTTACCTTTACATGAATAAGATGATCTCCAGTGGGGAAAAGTGAAATTCTTACCGTAGAAGCTGTTAGATGAATGGTCTGTAACAGAGATCATGGTGGGGTAGAAGGTACAAGCATTGTCAGTAAGAGGACATCCACGAGTCGTGACTAACGAGTTATGAGTTATCAGATGATTTCTTCAAACATCAAACAACCCACCTTATGTAACAGCTCCCAACTAAATCGGCCAGACATTCAATTGCGATAACAGCTACCATCCGTAACAGCTACTAACTTCACCCACCGAAATCTTATACCCCTTAGCATACAAGGTTTTTTTTTTTTTTCTTCTGACACGTTACTCGTATGCAACATCTGAGACACTGAAACAGTGGCCGCATATAAAGATCATTGAATTCCAATTTAAAGACAAAAACCAGGATGGTACATTTAAAAGGAGGGCTAAACCATTGAAATCAATGTAAAGCCGAATGGTCAGGCCCAATGTTTGTATCTGGCTTATCTGATGACTGGTCAATTCCAATTTCCGCTCCAAGCGATCTTCATGGCATGGTCCACCCTTTCTAAGGCCTGGATGACACGTAAGCAACAAAAATGAAAAAAGTTATATGTTACAGCTGAATGGCTCGTTGCCAACACTTGTTCCACAGCCTAACTATCCAGGTGTCAGTGTTTTTAATGGTGGGCATGCAATCACCTCTGTTTCCTGGCCATGGCTGTGGGTCCCACCTTGATGTCTCTCTTTTATATCGACGCCGTCCATCCGTTTTGCCAGCTCATTTTAGGACAGAAGCCAAAAAAATGAAGCGGATCCAAATATCAGCTGGACCACCCCACAGGAAACAGTGGTGATTGACCATTAAGGTTTTGGATCTAGCTGTTATTTGTGTTTTACCTTCATCCAGGTCTGTGTGACCTTATCAACAGGTTGGATGGCAAATAGCCATTACGGTCGGCCCTGGTAAGTTTTGAACGGCAGGCTTTCCACCACTGTTTCCTGTGGTGTGGTCCACATGAGATTTGGATCTGTTTCGTTTTTGGGCCCATGCCCTAAAATGAGCTGGCAAAACAGATGGGTCTACTATCACCACCTAACCAAACTCGGTGACACCCTGACCGGTCTTAATGGTTCATTGTGGTCGAACACAGATTTATGCAGTCAGAAGCTACGTTGGACCCATGGTGACCTAATCGTTCCTTTTGCAGATGGCTATGAGCCTCTGGCAGATAAATCCCCTTGATATTTGGTATACGTCCCATTCTGTGATGGCCCACCACTTTTGAAGTCTTATGAAACTACTGCTGCAAACCACCATTCCTCTTTTATTTAAATCGACTCAGTTGTCTTATGCATTGGAGCTTTTGTGATCCTGACAAAAAATGGGGGAATAAAGAAAGAAAAGAAAAACATTTTCTTGACTATTGTATTAAATCTATTTTAAGATTGCAAATTTTCAACCCTACTTGTTACACAGGGGAGTTCTTTCATACTCTGGAAGCATATGAATCTTGATATGCAGGCACTCAGAAATTCCACACATGGAAAACATCAACTCAAAACTAAAACCATCTAAATTGCATAACCCACTTTAACCAAGTCAAAATGCTTAAATCAGATTGGTTAGAACAATCCTAGGCTCTGATTTCTGGACACTTGTTTGACGAAATAGAACTATTGTGTAATTTGCATTTCAACATCACTAAACGTCCTTCAATCTGATAGCGCTGCTACAATCAAACAAGTGCAATTTCTGCTTTGTGACACAACTAAACCGGACTGATAGATTAGCCACTTTAATTTCAAATAACTTATATGCCGTATTGCCTGCATAGCATCCATCACAAACTGCCAGAGTATCAAAGCTTTCCTCATTACAAAAATAACCCTAGCCTTTAGAAATCAAATTTTAGAGCTGCAATGTAATGAACCAGCAAACAATTACAGTAACATGTTATTACGCAAACTCTTCAGAGATCAGCCCAAGTGAAAACTTCCATAATAAAACCCAGAAAAGTTTCAATACTCCAGCATGCACCACGCCTCTGTGAGCGTGGCAAACACATGCCATGACGCCAAAACCACACTGATTATCATGACATCCCAGCCAGTCAAAATGAGAAATAGTCACCCACCAGAATTATAGAATCGCATAGCAATTAACCAGACAAAGATCATTGAATTATAAAACCGAAGTTGGGGTTGGTATCCCGTCTATCTATCGTGGACCCTACTAATTGAATGGTTTGGATCTAGCTACATGCATTCCACCGTTTGCAAAATTGCCATGTCCTTTGCCCTTCAAGAAAAGTCAACACCAACATTTATTAGGCCTTCTCAGGACAAGCAATTATGTGTGAAAAGGCAGAGAACACCTTCCAGATACTAGTTTAAATTCAGACATCAGAATCTAACAACAGTCCTAGCAAGCCAAGCAACTTACCATCATGTGGTGTTTGTGGAAGAAAGGAATTGGAGGATGGCAAATCTTCCTCCTGCGAGACACTTAAGAGAAGAGTCACCTACTCAGTGGTGCATTGGGATTCAGCGAGATCAGAATTCAAAAGCATTCAGCAAGCAGAGACTTTCCACAAGTAGAGAAGTGTGGTAGTTGGAGGGACTTTGGCCGTCTTGCTGGAGGAAGAGCATCTCAAGGTATTCTTCTGTGAACTGACAAGAGGAATGCACCTTTGTGTTGCTTCTTGATGGAATCCCTTGCATTTTCACTCTGCTTTTCTACACTCTTGCTTTAGCAGTAAATTTGTGGTTATCTTTCAAAAGGACAAGAAGAGCACAACCAAGCAAAAGAATAATAAAGAGAATAGATGGGGCTGCATGGCTGCAGTAACACTGGCGAGCTCAATGATGCGAAATTCAGTGAGCCGTTGCCATGGATCGGCCTCTACATAGCTGGAGCTTCACTGGTGTGCTCACTTGCCATGGCAATCGACACCTTTTATGGGTTCCGTCAACGGAAGCCCTGGTTCCCTTGCAAGTTCTTCTCACTGAATGCTACTTCCTTGACCCTCTTATCCATTGCCACAAAACTGCCCTTGGATCTGAACACATCCATGCCACGCCGTCAAGATCAGCTGACTAAGCTCAGCGGAACCATCCTGATTTGCACCACAATGGGCAACTTCATGACCTCTCTAGGAACTATGAAGGACTCCGAAATGCTCTCAAACATTGTCGCCTTGGCTATTCTCGTGATCACCATGGTTGTTAACATCGGTATTCAAATGGGTACTGGGGTGATCTATGCTTTCTTACCCGAGCATGCTGTAATCATGTTTTTCATCATCGTTTTGCTCATGATCTTCGCTTTTTCCAGTTTAACAATTCCAACAGCCAAGCAGTTGCTGGAACAACAGTATGATAAAAAGTATGAACTGGCTTCTGATGAAGGAGCAGACAACACTGAGGTGTCGAGAGTTGATAAATTGAAAGAGGATGTAAACAAGTATTGGATGATGGCCCATACTTGTAGTCCTCAGTACGTTCTGGGACGCTCAGCCACTTGCACTGCCTCAGGAGCTTTCTGCCTCCTCAGTGCACTGATTTTATTGGAAGCTTTAGTCAGATCGTTTATTTTATCATCCTTGGACTTCTGCAGTGGGGAATCCGACTACAGGTGGTCAAGTAACTTCGTCTTAATTTCTCAGGTGATCACAGTAGGAGTTGGTACCATTGCCCCAGCTATTAGATGGTTCAATGCTATTAGCTTCAGAAGTATGAAGAGCGGAGAAGGAAGGTTCAGAGATGCGATTAAGGTAGAGGGGTATTGGGTTCAGAGGCTGGTAGAATGGAAAGAGAGCCCTTTGCCATTCCGCATTAGTAGCAGGCAATGTAGGAAAATCGCCCATGTCTCAAAAAATCAAATTCTGGATGCCTGTATCAGAATGCAAACTGCAGTAGTACTAATCTGCAAGTTCATTTGCCTGGCTTCTATACTGCCAGTGAGTTGGCTCAGTGGACTCTTCTCCTGCTGCCGCAAGCAGCATGGGGAGAATTCGGAATCCAACAAATCAGAGTCGAAAAGCCTGCAGGATTTTGTATTGCATCTGGAAGGGGAGAACGACTTGGTCCATCTGATCATGAAAAGTGGCCGCCAAGACACGGTTCGATGGATTGAGAGGGGCAGGAAGAATGAACCTACTCATCTGATTGAACTTCTAAAGAAGCCACCTTCATCAGGAGATTTCAATGGCGTGGCTGAGTTTGATAGCGACCAGGTTCCGCCAATTGGAGAGAAGCCTCCAAACTGTTGGGCTCTGCCTCTGGTTACACTCACAAGCATCGCCATCGCACTTCCCTACATTGACAAAAATATAATCAGATCATTACGGCATGCCGTAGATGAAGGCCTCAGGTATGTAAGGCGTATAGAAGAGAACCTGGATGCCAATGGGTCGAGTAGAATGAGGGAGGCAGCGGATATAGTTTGGCTTGGCATTGATATTTATGATCAATGGCTTGACAAGGATCTCCACAAATTGGTCACTGAAGAAAAACAAGCAGAAAAGATAATCCGAAAACTTGCTGATCTAGGAAAGGAAAGCGTTGAGATGTTCACAGATGGGACCGTCAGAGAGATAGGACACCTTGAATGGCCTGCAAAGTTATTGGCAGCCAATTCGATGTACAGGATCGGTGAGACTATTCTGCAGGACTACAAAGACAAGCATGGGACTGTTGACAAGTTGTTCAAATGGTTACAAACAACCATTGCTGACATATTGGGCGCTTGCCTTACCAACCTGCCACAAGTGATATCCATGGAATGCTTTTGCAACAGCATTGAAGTGAGGGAAGACAGAGTCAGGGATGCAGCATATCTTCTCGGTGAAGCTGGAAGTATTCTGGCAATTTTAACAGAGCACAAGTTCCCAGATTTGGACCGCAATAAGATGGCAGATATTGACGAATGGCGTTTAAGCAAGCAGGGAAAACCTCCAAGTCTCCCTTCTTCTACTGATAATGTCTAGTTTAACTTCAGGTGAATTGCCTTCATCCATTGTGAAGGAATTTGAAGCACGGACCAAGAGAATGAAAGCAGATCTCGTAGTTGGTACTAAGATAAACATAGTAATATAGTCCTCGTGTGGCCTTTTGTATTACTATAGTGTGCATCGCATCTAGAATGCATTACTCATCAAGGCAGTTAAATCTTCATGCATGGGATTTAAATGAAAATTAAATTCATATATATATATATATATATATATATATATATATATATATATGCGCACTGTGAACAGGAGGTTTCATTTTCCAAGTTATCAATGTCCTAAAGATGTGGGTCAAAGTGAAAGAAACTTCCACTTCACATCATAAAAAATTCATTCCAACAACAGTGAACTGGATGAACAATTGACCGTTCTGTGGTTGGGAAGAAGTCTCCCTGCTCAAAGTACTCTGAAATATTGCATGAAAACATATGGTCGGGATTATTCTGAGAAAGGTATAATATATAATTGAATGCAGAATGTAACTAATGTACTAGTGATCTCATTTACTGTGTGAAATTTTCATGGACAGATAATGGAATATTGCAGTCTAAGGCATTTTATTCAGAAGTTTATATTAGTTAGGCTTCTCCTAAAACTATTTTCTTAGACCCATATGCACAGGTTTTGATATCACTATACGAAACCCCAAACCCCGACATAAGGAATGTTGTGGATTGGGCTTCTTGTTTAAAGTCCATAGATGTTTGTAATTTAACTTCTCCTTTTACTTTGTAGTTGTTCCCCTCTAAATCCTTTGATGATGGTTTTTCAATAAAAGTTTTGTTACCTCCCATTAACAAACAAACAAACCAAAATAAAAATAAAAAAACCCTCCAACACAAGAAACTTGTTGAATTATATTTATTTTGTTTAAAATAAAATAAAATGTTGGTGCAATCCAATTATTAAATAAGTGATACCCAAATCAAGAATGGACAAAGAATACACCTATGCGAATATCATAATAGAGAGGGATAAACAACCGTATTGAAATTGAAACTTCTTCACTTCCTATAAATATTAAAATAAAACTCACAAAACTCAGAAAAATGTAGTGCTTTCTACCTCCTAAAACTAGCCCTCAGAAAAATAGTAAAAGTTAATCCAGAAAATCAACCCCACAATCTTTATAAAATCTTCAAAATTAGCACCTCCAGTCTTCCAAATAGTAATACTAGCCTTTGAAACTTAGACCAAGAAACTAGCAGCAAATAGCCAAAAATTCAGCACATGTTGAGCCTTATGATGGGCCTTGGACCTAAATCATTCCCCCTAGTTGGAGGGAACTCAACTTCAGCTAGATGGATGCATCATAGCAGCAGTAGAGGTACGGGTCCAATTACTCGTTGTCTCTAATCCACATGCATTTAGAATGGAACTTGTTCTGTCATTTCACCAACTACTAGTTTAATCTCTTCCAAAGTGTCCACCTAGTCCTCCGTGTAGCTCAGATATGATCTCTTCCTGCAATGTACATTAAGGAATGCACAAGCGTGAACCCATGGATAAATATTTGTCGTGCAAGACGCATTCATACAAGTCTCAGCCATCTATTGAGCACCTTGCTGGAAATGGTGAGGACCCCTTCTATTATCTATTAGTGCTTAGAATCCACAACCTCCAAAGAAAGTGTCTCCAAGAGCACCACCCTCCAACTCAAAGCATCCACCACTTTGCTTTAACTTCCATCTTTGTGACATAAAAATGTATACTCCCGTAGAAAAGCTGTCCATTTTCCAAGATGAGCAACCAACTTCTTCCGGTAGTTGAGATATCTCAACACCTTATGGTCTTCGTACAAAATAAATTCACGATGATCAAGTGATGTGTCCAATGTCGTAGCTCCTGGACTAGTGTGTAGAACTCATAATCACACACGGAGTAGTTTTTCCATGTATCATTGAGCTTCTCTCTAAGGAAAATAATTGTCTTCCCTCCTGACTTAGCATTGTAGAGACACCAAAATTTGAAGCGTCCCCTTCCACCCCGACGATTTTGTTCAAGTCCAGAAGTGCAAGTACTAAAAGCTCAATTATCTTCTTTTTTATGGTATTGAAACTTTTGTCCCCCACTTGAATCCATTCGAACTTCCCTCCATGCTGCAACTAGTAACAGGTCCGATAACGCTCCTAAAATTCCAAACAAATCTCTGGTAAAACGTCAGTAAGCTGTGGAAAGAATGGACCTCCGAAAAGGTTCATGGTCTAGGCCACTGGACAATGGCCTTGATTTTCTCTTAGTGAATTTTGATTCCTTTTGCAGAAACAATATACTCAAAAATGCAACATCATCGCTGAGGAATGAGCACTTTTTTTAATGGCTGTTTGCGTGGCATGATGGTGGCAGTGGTAAAGATCTCAAAGTTATCTGGCTTTTGGCTATCATGGCAGTCCTTTGGCCTATCTAAAGAGAAAGAACAGTTGTTGCTTTCAAAATCTCACCTCTCCTATATCTAGTGTGGTGGATTTGATCTCTTGAGATGTAACGGATAAGTCACTTAGTCTCCAGATCTCATATTGTTGTATTCTTTCTTCCTTTTTAAGCTTGTAATTGCCCAAGCTTCTTTTGGTGACTAGGTTCATGTTGTATAGTCTGCTTCGAGTTGGATGGTTTGTTTTAGGTTTTTGTTTTGTTTTGTTTTCCAGTGTTTTCTTTTTTGCCTTTGGCATTCTTCAATAAAAAATTTCAATCTTCAAAAACAAAAAATTTAAAGTGATTAAAAAAATATATAGTGATTCCCTCTGTAATACATCAAATTCTTTTGCGGTAAATTATTAAGGTGAACAAATGAACTAGGACTGTGTGTGTGTATCATCGAAATAAACAACTAATAACTTGCTTATAAAGGGACCCCATGAAAGTACTGTAACATTTGAAAGGCTATATTGCATCACAAGTAACTCTTACAACCCATCTTGCATCTTAAACACTGTCTTCCACTCACCCTCGGGCAGAATACAAATCTGATGATATCCACTTCTGAGCTCGATTTTTGAAAAGATCTTTGCTCTGCGCAACATGTCCAGTACGTAGTCCAAAAACAATAGAAAATCATTACTTGATAATAATCCGGTTGATCACACAATTATCCACACACATCCTCCAAGATCCATCCTCTTTTTTTTTTTTTTCTTTTCTTTTCTTTTCTTTTCTTTTTTAAAGATAATGGAAACTTTCATTGAAGGAGCACTATGGTAGCGCTAAAAAAAGGGTACAAAAACAGAAGGAAAAATAACAACTTGTCCAACCACCCCTTAACCCCTACCCAATCAACAACATTATCCCATGCATATGAGACAACCCCTCGACACTGCGAAAACTGTAATGACCTCAATAAATTTTGACCCATCCATCCATGCATGCATGTACCAAACCAAACCACACACCGCATCCACCTTTCTCATGGCACACACATGTAATACACATGCCAAAAAGGGAAGAAATAAATTAATATAAATATAAATTTTTTTAATTTTTTTTTAAACGTTAGAAGAAACATGGAAAGTCCAACAACCTACACTGTTTTTTTTTTTTATTTATTTATGGAGATTACGTTAGAGAGACATAGATAATGCTAGAACTCCATGCACTCTACTAATTTTGACCATTCAAATCTCATTGTACTCACCTTCATCAACTAGCCAATGTATCCTCACATTAATCACAACCGTCCAAAGAGTTCAATTCTTGGCTTACTTTCCAATATATAGTCTAACCAATCATCATCCAGTGACGAACAGTACCATCTGGACTACTGAGTTTGAATATGCCATGTGGACTACCTATTTAGAAATCTAAACCAATCATGATTTGAACCATCTAAGCATACATCTAATGAACGATATTCTAACTACATAACTCGCTTATGTGCAAAATATTTTAGCTAGGAATTGAGGTATTAGCGTGAACCTCAACATGAGATGTGCTTATGTATTGTTGGCATTGAATGTAGTATTGAAATTGGCATTGAAGTTAGGAGTTTTAGAATTTATTTATTTATTTATTTTTCTTCTTCACACGTGAAGAAAAACTTCATTTGTAGTAAGAGTTAGGATTTGTATTTTGCTTCACATGTGAATCACGTACATGAAAATTTATGGCATGGGATAAATAGTATAAAAAGGGGTTATACATGAGCTTATGGCATGAAGTGGAAGCATACGTCCAGTGGAGTTTGAGTGTGGGTCCATCCTTAGAATTATAAGACATAGAAGAAAGGAGAGAAAGTAATCAGTGTGTGCATAGTTCATGGGTGTGAGTCAGTCAAGACTCAATTTTAGACATTATGCACGTCGAGTGTATACGTCGGGTGTGTACTACATAAGGTTTGGTCCAGCGCTTCAAATCAGGTAGGCGATCTCATCCTAAAATTTAAAATTTTCAGCTTATTACTTATGCCATTTTATTCCAAAATTTAATAATAATACTACTTTAATTAGTTTTGAGATTACTTATGTAACTATTGATGTGACTGATCATTTTCAATTGAGATTTTTTTTTTTTAATCATTTAGTTTAATTGCTGAAATTTTAAAATAATTGCTGAATTAAATCAGTTTGGTTCATAGGATAATTCTAATTTAATATTCATTATAAAAATAAATAAATTGAATCTTGTTTAGTTTATAATATAAAATGACTCTGTTACTAAATTATCGAAGGCATAATTTGATTTAATTTTTAAATTTTAATTTTAAGTTTAGTTCCAAACTTTTAGAAAAGTAATATTTAAATTAATTTTGTTAAAACAATTAAAGTAATCCAATTCATAAGTTTTGGAACTTATTTAATAAATTATAATTTAATTTAATTTTTACATTATTTTTTAAATATAAATCAATTTTGCCAAAAGTTAAATGAAAATATGAATTAACTCATTAATTGTGGAAATGCTTGGGTTATATCAATTTGTTAAATTTTGAGTTTAGATTATAATTTAACTAAATTCTAAATTCTAGAATTTAATGAATAATAATAATGTTTTTATGATAATAATAATAAGATTTATTATTGTATTTAATCAGAGTTAGAATTTAAAATAAAATTTCTTATGCATTATCAAATCTCAACAACTCCTGAATTTAAGAATAGTAAATTAAAAATATTGTATATAAGAATTTTAAATATGAATGTTTTAATGAAATTATATCTAGAATTATTGTATTATTGAGATTTTGATAATTCAGTTAAGTAATTATTGATTTTATAATAAATTAGGAATATTAATTTAATAGTAGCGAAAGTATGAGAATAAGTCTATGATAACTTTATGTTTATATTCAGAATTTTCGATTGTGAAGCAATGATTCATCTTACATGCATTTCTAGCATTCATTGAGCATCGAGATTGGTATATTGGGCGTACTATAAGCAAGTGGGGTGATTGTCCCTTGGGTGAAAAACCCTAAAGCCAGCAAATAAGCCGATCATGTCCCTTGGGCGAAAGACCCTAGAATCCACTGGATCCTTTACAGTCTCCTTTGTACAGTGTTCGAAGTATCGGTATCGCTACAAGTTTCGCCGGCCAGGAATACGGAAACAGTATCAATATCGCCGATAATATCGCTGATAACTAGAAATGCAGGGACATGGGAAAAATGGTAGAATTTTCAGCGAAACCTCAGGAGATGTTAAAATGGACATATTTACATATTTAGAAAAAAAAAATGCAAAAAGAATGCATACATAATATCGAGTCCAACCATCCCATCCGGCCTATTTAAAAGCATGTGTTGTTGTAAGAAATCAGTTCAACAATCCCATCCAACCTTTCGTCCAAACATCTATTGATTTTACAAAATATCAACAACGCATGATATTTCACCAAGAACTCATCAACAGTTGGAAATGAAATGAAAGTTATGGTCTCAATATCGCCCATGTAGCGATATCGATAATATTGAGATCTTATCAATATTATCAATGACAAATTGAACACTACATACAATCATGTGCTCGTGAAAAAAAATTGAAATAAAAATTTACTATTGAAACATCGTCAATACACTTATGATACAAGCATTACCTAGAATTTACATAGTCGAAAATATTGGCGATACATTGGCAATATTGATGCATTGTCAATACAAGCGACACCTAGAATCTACATAGTTGAAAATATTGGCGATTACATTAGCAATATTGATATGTTGACAATACTTAGCGATACATTGCTAATACATGGAATTTCTGATACTACTAGTGTTATCGGTATCGCTGAGTTGGAAATAAAGATAATATTAGAGATATTTCGATAATATCGAAGATAATTTGAACACCGCCTTTGTGTACGCATATGAGTACAATTGTGTGCGCGAACATACGGCAGAGGTCCCTCACCACGAGGTACCGATGCGTGAGCATTAATGCAATATGGCTATCCACTTGGGTACGGTGTTGTAAGAGATGACGGATATTGTTTATTAGAATTCATGGAAAGCATCAGATGCATAGCATATTTACGATTTCGATGCTTAAATTCATTTTCTTTTTTTCTATTCTCCATATTTTTCTCTCCTGTTTATAAAATTTTGATATAGCCTGAACAATTCAAATTTTGGGTAAGAAATTATCCTACTAGGCTATTATGCTCACTCAATTACAAAAATCCACAGGTGCTAAACTGGAATACTATGAGCAGGTGGGCCTCTACTACTAGTTTTTCCTTTTTCAGCAGTTTAGGTTTAGTTTGAATTCCAATTCAGTTTTGTTCTTTAGGTTTAGTTTGAATTCGAAATTTCGATGTAATAAAAAAAAAAAAAAAAAAAAAAAAAAAAAAAGACTATCAAGAGAGTTAAATTTAACGAACATTATATTAGTGAGTATTATTTCAACAGTATTTTCCTTTTAGATGGCTCTAAATATTTATTAAATGTGATGGAATTATGTGGATTACAATGAATATCGATCTATTAAAAGTCAAGAACTTGGGATCTGGATGCAGAATAACCCTACTCGGGTATACCTAAATTTCGGGATGTGACAAAAGCACCTACCATTTCTCTCACCCTAGATCTCCCATAACCCTCTGCAAGGAGACAACCTCCAAACCATGAGTTTAAAATGAAGGAATGCAACATGTTGGCATGCCTGCCCCTTTTATAGCAACTTTGTGACCCGCCGACAAAGTTCAGCATATTCAACTAAACTCGTTCAGTAATATGCAAGATTCGATTGACTTAAAACTGACACCCAATGTTAAGACGAACTCCATCTAGGAGTGCTTCGAGCACTAAGTCTTCACATTCATGGAGCTTCAACATAGGTGGAACACCTTACTGTTTTGTTTATTCTTTACCAACTAAGATTCAAAAAATGTCACTCTTCTTGATTTCTTCTTAAATCTTTTCTACACTAAATGATTTATGCTAATCCTCTTTACCAAATTTGGGTATTGAAATTTATTTCATTGGGTGCAGCACAATATTTACACCATCTTTGATGAATGAATGTGTTAGCTGAGTTAAATGCACCATTAACAAAGCATGACAGGCATCCATAGACATTTAGGACCACATTGCACCACATATTATCCGGTACTTTCATCCAATGGAAAAGGAAGTTAAGCACTAGTAGTTAACGAAGACTTTATCCCTTTTCTTAAATCAACAGATCTAGTTTGAGCGTGGATGCATATGTTCTTTAAATTTTAAACTATCCACCTCTTATGAGAAAAGGTTCTCATTGATTCCCATTTATCAAATTGGTGGACATCTCACCACCAAATGTGCAGGTGGTGTAGAAGAAATTGTGGCACAACCATTGCCCTTCATAATCACCAGAGGTGTCGATAACATCGTACGTTGTATAACCATCTTCTCCATACTATCTCCACAGTCATCTACTACATCTTAAATAGGTTGTGCCCCATCATGATATGCATATTCTTGATACTCTAATTATGTATCATGCTTTACTTCTGTTTGCACATGTTATGGAGTATCTTCAACATACTATCTTTCTTGAGCCAAATCTACTTTTATTGCAGACTGATGTAAAGGATATTCAAAAAAAACAATGTCCCAGTTGCCCCACCAAAAGCATCCAAAAGAAGTCTTCAGTAGGAGGGGCCTCCCATTGTTAGATAGGACCATGGTGGGAACCTTTCCCTACATGTCCGAGTGCTCCAACAACTTCAAATTCCCTCCATGTCAAAGTTCCCTCACTTGATCAGTGAAACTGCCTACTATATGCATGAGTTGATTTACCCGCTTTGTGAGTGGATCAGTTTGATTACCTATGTAAACTCTTCTTGTGTAACGCCCTTCAAAGCAATTAGGAAATGATGTAGAGTCGAAATCTGTTAGCGATAACCTGCTCTAAAACCTCATTGATGCAATCCAATTATTGAATAAGTAAGATCTTAATACCCGAATCATAAGAATGGACAAATAACATATCCACAAGAGTATTGGAAAAGAGAGGGATGAACAACTTTATTGAAATAGAAACTTCTTCACTTCTTACAAATACATAAATAAACCTTGAAAGAAATAATTAGAAAACGAAATGCGTTCTACCTCCTAGATCGACTTCTTTTATAAACCATAAAAGACACCCTAAAATCCTTGTGAATATTTTTGATAAAGATTTTCCAACTATTGAAATGCTTTCAAAACAACATAGCCTATCTATGATAGAAACAACTCTATCTACAAAGATTTGGTCAATTTGTAATGACCTAAAAATAGTAAAAGTAAATATAGAAAATAATTCAAAAAATCTTTAGAAAATCACCAAAATTGGCAACCATATCTCAAAATCAGCACATCTAATCTTCCAAAAATAGTAAATTGTAGTCTCGGAGGGCCTTGGGCCTACATGAAATTCACCCATGTATGTGTTGAATAATCAACCGCACCAACAAAATCACCAAGGTTCAAAAGTGAGTCCATCTCCATCACCCAATTGGCAATCTAAAACATTACAATTTACAGCATACCCCATACACATCTGATATGAAAATTCAGTTAAAGAAAATGGATGGAATGATGCAATCCATTAGGTAACTGATGTGAAAGGTGAGCCATCTGAAAATTTATGCTCTAAACCAAGATCCCTTCTGTTTGTTCCTCATATCAGTAGCTTCGACTTTAAGGTTGCCCTTCTTGGAATCAAATCACAATCCAAAGAAACCTCTGCTGAAAGCATGACACAGTATTATTATGCAACAGATATGGAATATTCAGAATTCAACATGCTTCATTATTGTTCAACAAAAATCCAAGATTTCATCCTGTAAATAGTGCCTCACAGTATGTTGATGACTGTATCACATGCATTGACTAACTGTCACTCATTTTAAAAGTCAAATTGTCCATGCAAAAGGGCAAGAACATGTTTTGTTTCTATGCATTTGTGAATTTTTACATAAAGAAAAATTGGTGTATTCATGTGTACAATTCGTGCCTCATCATGCAACATCCATGTTTATGCACAGGTAATACAAGGACCCTCATTTGCACCCATGCAGACACGCAGTGATCAGATGCACAAAGATAGCCAAGTATTTCACCCCTTCAAAATGCAGAGGATTTGTGATTTGTGCATGAAGTAAAATTTAGGAGGTGTGATGATGGATTTGGTACATATAAGGCATAGCAATTTCATGCCTCCATGTCATTTCTGCATGTGGCATCCTAGAAGCGATCCAAACCGTTCATTTGGTATTTCCAATATGTATATGAATGGTTGGTGTTTCCATTAATGAGTGGCACACGGTCCAAAATCACAATATTTAGACAATCCCAAGCCTTTAAGTTGTGGCACACAAATGAAAACAAAAAATAGCAAGAAAAAGGTCCGTCCATTTGATGGCAAAAATAGTCTAATCGAACTATTGTTTGTTCAAAGGCCAATCAACGGCCCTGCAGGATGCCTGGTTGGGCACATCATACACATGTGTCATGTGTACCATACATAATCTAGCAATATAAATGGCTGTGTATGGAAAGCACCTAATCAATCGATCACTTCATCCACTGTTCCTTCCTGCATCAAGTGTGGAACGAGTTCCTTAGGAATTTAAATATTTCTTGGACTATGTTTGCTGGCTGCCTTTCTGCGATTTGGGGAGAGAGGAATCGTGAGTGCTTTCGGAATGAGAGCAATAGGGTAGAGCGAGTCTCTGGTAGGCAAAGTTTCATGTAGTACAATGTGCCTCTTGTATAGATGCTTTGAAAGGTTGTAATTTTTTCTCTTCTGGGTTGTAGCTGCTCTGCCATCTTAGGAGGAACAAGAGTTTGAATTGCAATTTGAAGCGGTGGTGACATTTGGATAGAAGGTTCATGCTGATGTTACCTAAATCACCAACTTCCCTATGTTTTCCACTCTGAATCGCGCAAACCATAATATGGTTCACTGTATTCCTATTTTTACCCATCCGAAATTACACAATTTGTTGATTGAGTTGTAATTTAGATTTTTATTTAGAATGTCTATTCATACCGTGTTTTTCCTAATATCAGGAATATAACATATAATACTATGTACACATGATTTACAATAACATTAATATGGCAAAAGTTTCGTGCTGGCTGCCAACCTAACACAACCCTGTATCTGGACTTGGGAATGGCAATGAGAGCATAAATCCTCCCCTAGAGTACAGAGAATTGGAGGAAGTTGTGTAACATGCACACGCTCCAGTACCACATAACAAAATGATCTGCTAATGCCTGTGTACCATGTACACATTCCCATACCACATTTGGGGCCCCTTCTTCTTGCCAAATTCTCCCCAAATTTGATTAAACGTGTACCATAAAGGGGCAGGCTCCATCTCATAACAAAAGGACTAGGCATAATTTGACAAGGGGCCATTTGGATTGCCAATGCAGATATGACAAAAGAGGATTTTACCATGATGTTGATGCTTCATGGATTTCCAAGAAGTACGGACCAAAATCCTATTCAAAGACAAATCATGCATGCACCATTAATCAGGACATTGATCTAGTGGAACATTGTTTGGATAAGTGATAGCCCAACAGATCAATGTGGTCGGACTACGATACCTGATCAGTAGGCTGCAAATGAATTGTTAACATAAACTAGAGTGAAAGTGATCAACATTCTAAGTTCATCGGCAAACATCAAAATGATCAAATGGTTAGGATTTTCCACTACTCCAAATCCTTCTCTTGAAGCTCATCCTCTTTATGATAAATGATCTGGCTGCCCTGAAATGACCTGTTCCAGTAGTATGTTTTTGAGGCTATCGCGCATAGACATGATGACCCAACATATCTACTGTCCTGATCGCCACACGAGCTTGCCACATGTGTGGTAGGGCGGGTCCATAGAACATACACAGAGCACGCATCATAAACACCATCTATGTATTCAATGGTTATCATTACAAACTCTATGCAATAGAAGCATAGAAACTTTCTTAAATAACAACCACAACATCTTCTTCAAGAGTAAGATGCACCCAATTCTCCATTGTCCTCAACAAACTTGAAACTCTTTCTCAAGGAAGAAAAAAAAAATGATAAGGCAGCGTTTGGATGGTCAAGCAAATTGAAGTGAATATTCAGTATAATCAAGATGAAATGACAAAAACCAGCCGCATTTCCTCAGATTCCTAAATCAAAACATTGAACCAGCCCATAAGTTGCAGTTACGTTTCTTTCAACTCCAACCCAAAAGCAACGTAATCGCAATCTGGAGTCTAGTACCTCAAAACATATCATAATTCAATTCGATGATGCATCCAAACACGCCCCAAGAAACCCAAATGAACAATTTAGATCAGGGAGCTCTGTTCACCATCAATAAAATCATATGCAAGATTATTATTTTTTAATGGCGTTGTGAGGGAGTGCCGAAATCCGTTCGACTCCGACCTTCGTCCTTTGCATTTATAGAATAATAATAATAATAATAAAAGAGGAAGAGTGACGGACCTGGCGCTTCTAGAAGATTCCAAGAGCTGATCAGTCGTCGTCGCCTTTA
Source organism: Magnolia changhungtana (assembly GCA_030180095.1). NCBI lineage: Eukaryota > Viridiplantae > Streptophyta > Magnoliopsida > Magnoliales > Magnoliaceae > Magnolia > Magnolia changhungtana. The sequence goes on from JASAUF010000669.1 coordinate 14,644,859, forward strand.
TTCTTGGGCTTGCGGTAGGATTCTTCGATGTGTTTGGCCAGGAAGAGGGCGGTGTTTGCGAGTTTCTTGATGTTGGGGACGTTGTAGTTCTGAGCGATGTAGATGCCGCACAGGGTCCCCGCCATGAACGAGAAGCTGCTCTTGATTATCCCCATCTTCGTTTCTCTGCCGTTGGTTGCTCTGAGATCTTGATGTATGAGAGGGAGATGGGTTGAGAGAGGAGGACGATTTCAGGTAGCGGAGATTTTTAGTGCGTTGTTCCGGAAGGTTCGTCTTTCGATCCCGCGCTTCGTTGGACAGGCCTTTTGAGTAGTCCGGGTCTCCAAGCATCGCGAAGGTACATGATACCCGACCCGAGGTTTTTGTAATATGTACGTTCGCGGGTTTTCGGATCCAAGAGTCGGAACGTGGATAGGTCCATCAGAGGTGTACACGAGTTGGACCGCGTCGAGTTGTGACGTGTACACGAGTCGAACCGAGTCGAGCTTGACACAGCTCAACTCGGCTCGGCCACTAGCTGACCCCAGCTCAAACTCAGCTCAGTCCTTGAGCTTGACTGGCCAGCTCAGCTCGGTTCAATTAGCAGCTCGGGCCAGTTCAAGCCGAGTTCACCTGTGTAGCATTTTCACAAACGCATGAATTGCACCTTCAAATTCTCATTATATGTTGTTATTTTACAGGTATGTATTTCATCAAACACCTTGTTGGCAAGATCAAAATCAAGAAAAAAAAAGTATTTGTTTCATATACATATCTTCTTTGTCATCGGCCGACACTTCGTTGAGTTATTTCATTAAACACTTGGTGAGAAACATTAATATCAAAGCAATCGAGTCACTGAATTGGTTCAATCCAAGTTCAATTCGAGTTGGGTTCGATCCAAGTCGAGTTGAGCTTGGGCAATCTCAAACTTGGTTCAAAATTTTTTCAAGCTAAAAAAATCAACTCGACTCAGCTCGAACTCAATTTCAAACTGAATCAAATCGAGCTTTTTCGAGTCGGGTCAAGCGAGCTAACCGAGCTAACTCGGTTCGTGTACAGCCGTATAGGTCATCCACACGCACAGTTTAGACTTCGCTATATACAGGCCTAAATGTGAGGTGGATCTAAAACTCGAGCGCCTGCACCAAAAGAAATAGGAATGCGGTTTGGCAGGTGACCATAACAGACTAGTTGGTGTCAAACCTCTGTTACCCCACCATGATATATGTGTTTTATCCATGTCGTCTATCCATTTTTACAGAACGTTTTAGGGCATGAGCCCAAAAATAAGACAAATCAAGTGTATCACACCATAGGAAACGATTATATTGAACACTTAAACGTTGAAAACTTCTTGGGTAAGTTTTCGATCAAGCTGATATTCTTGTTTTCCCTTCTTAGAGCCAAATATTTTTTTAGTATTCCCTCCATCTCCAATAAATGTCATTGTATAAATGATTTTGGTAGTAGAATATTAATCTGAATTGTAAGTGCCATGAAGCTGTACATGCATGTTGACTGTAACCTTCAGTCGATCAATGGGCCAAGCAGGGCCATTCATCATTGGCCCTAGCTTGGGCTAGCCTAGACACCAAGTCTAGGTTTCAAGCCCTAGTCCAACTTGATGTAGAGTGGGTCATGGACAGTTTCATGGCTAAGATGAATCAGAAAAGGCCCAATTAGAAGTGGAAGTGATCTGGACCGTCAAAACTTAAAACAGATGTATCTTGCAAACCAAAATGAGCTGTCGGACGTACCATAATGATTTTGGGGTAGGGTGAGCTACTTTAGCCACCTAACCCTGATATGCCAGGCTCCCTACACTGAATTTGTGAAATACCATTAGATCAACCGTTGAAATCCCGTTTTATTTTTGTTTTTACTATTTATAGCAAGTTTTAGCTTGAGTATAAATCTTCATCATTGGGCTTTAGGAGTTGCGCCCAACATGAAAAGTGCTTAGAATAATTAGGAGAACATCATGGTTTGGCCAAATAGGACACTTACTATTTTTGGCCAAAAACCATGCTTACTAGTGAACATCATGACCATCTATAAATAGTAAGTCACAATTTCTAAGAGTTTTAGTTGTAGTTTGATTTTGAAACTTCTCCCATGGTTTAATATCCCTATTTCAAGGGGTGTGAACTCATTTATTTCATTTATCAATCAAATTACGAATTTTATAGAATTTAATTTCTATTTTCATTGCTTTTTCCTTGTGGATTTGAGAAGTCTATCTATGGAGTCCAGAGAAGCTCCATGGATTCGAAGTAGTTATTCTTAAGAAAGACGGTGATCGACCTCATCACATTCATCCCTGCCTCATAGCCTTTGGGATAAGTTTAGGGGCACTAAGCCTTGGCCCTACAGTCTAGACTCTCACCCATAGAGGGAAGTGATCATGATGCTTGGATGAGTTGTACAGTTGTAACAATAATAAGGTTGAGAATTTCTAGGTAATGCATATATAGTCAATTCCCTTGTATGTTAGAATATAGAATGGAAGTTGTAGGAAATGAACAATGGGTGCGTTTGAATGGTTGAATTATTGGGAGCGGAAGTGTGGCCCAAATGTGAATCAAACAAGCATAGGAAAGGAAAATTCAAGCATGGATAAAGAACACAATGATTTTACATAGAAAAACTTTTGCAGAAAAAAACTATGGTACCAAGCAACAAATAATCCACTATGAATCAAAAAATACAAAAGATGGACAACTTAGATATTCAAAACCCTCATTTTTACAAGTGCATTTTTCTTCTTAAAATTCTAGTTCTTCTAGAACAATGTTTTATTCTCTTAGAATAACCCTAATTCTGTAATAACCCGAATTACATAACATGGTTACAGAATTAGAAACAAAACCGCACACTTATGCAGAAGTTGCGCAGACTATTGTTTGAACCGTCGATTAAATCGACTAAACTGTTGATAGAATCAAAATTGTCCAAAATTGCTCAAAGAACTAACTTAATTTTTCAAATTTTTTCGATAGAATCAAAACTGTTTTTGAACGAATAAAAAAGAACAAAACATGTCCAAAGATCAAACTGGAAAATTCAAGATTGCAGCTACCAAGATGAAGATTCCTGATCTTCAAGACAAGATGTAGCTCTCACATTGCAATTACCTGCCTTTGAAGTACAACTTGAAAGTAACATGATTGTAATTTGGAGTCTAGTCCTTAAATATAAATGCTATAAGAACCTTTTTTATGAGACTAAAAATTGCAATTTACTTCAATACCAAACTCAAATGCATGCAAATATATACACTAACATCCATAGGCTACAAGAACATAATAAGCGTGACAAAATACTCTCTGATGCTTGAATATCGGTGGACCCGTGGAATCGAATTCAAAGGAAAATAAAAAAATTCCCTTGGCAAGATAATATTAGATATTTAGATAAGTGGATTATACTAAGTAATCATTAGTCTTAGAGTATTTCTAACACAAGATATGATGCAAAGATTGCTTAAATATCTGAGATTTCCACTTACTATTGGTCAGTGTTTTAAATAGCGGTAGCGTGTTGCGTAGCGTTCAACCCTCCGTAGCGTGTAGCGAAATAGCGTAGCGTGTAGCGTAAGCTGCACAATACTTCTATTTTTTAATTTATATATATGTATATATATATATATGATAAATAAAAAAGCAAAATATATAAATGTCACATTCTTCAAAATAAAAATCCCAAAGTTAAGAGCATTATGTACAATACAAATGTCATATTCCTCAAAATCAACATCTCAAATTCTCAATAATTAGTCTCTAGACTCTAGTGTCTAAACTCTAAAGGTCATCTATATCTAATAGGTCATCGTCGTTGGTCATCATTCACTTCGTCACCAAGTCTAGGCCTTTCATCATCAACATCAAGATCTACATACGTATGTACATCATCCACACCATGAACACTCGTTCCTATATCTCCTTCTCTCTTATAGAGTAAGAAATCTTCCCATGGACCACCTACACATTTAAAAAAAAAAGAGAGATTCATGGACTTTCTTTGTTAAAAATGTTCATGTAACTTAGTCTATAACTATAAACACTTACTTAAAGTAGTTGCCTTTGAGGAAGGTGGGGGCAATCTCCTTCTAAATATTAGATGATGGTGTTGTTGTCAACCGGATTCCCAGGAATAGTTGTATGGCACTAATATCAAATATTTTGAGAATGGAAGTTGGGAGAAATGAACAATCAATGTGGTCCACCAATTGAATGGTTTCATATTATACATGAGAGTTGAGTTTTTTAGCCGATTTCTCTTCTTTGTGTGGAGCATGTGATGGTCCCAAATCAAAGACTTGTTAATACTAAATAAAAATTACAAGAATGGTACAAAATCAAAAGGAAAGCATGAAAATTCAAACATGAGTTCTATCTCCAAAGCGCTCCCACCAATCATTTAGTTATAAATTAGTAATTTATAAATTACTTTTACCAATTATAAAAATATAATTTACATAACAATGAAAATATCAAAATATAAAATTATAAATTACCTGGGAACGCTTTGTCATGGTTTCGAGTGCAAGCAAGCCAAAATCCCTCCTCTTGTCATATCATCCACAATATGAATCACGGGGAAAAATACAACCCCTTTTATCTCGGGGTGTGTAGATGGACAACTTAGATATTCAAAACCCTCATTTTTTACAAGTGCATCTTTTTCTTCTTAAAATTCTAGTTCTTCTAAAGAACAATGTTTTGGCCTCTCTTGTTTTATTCTCTTAGAATAACCTAATGGATCAAACATTATAATATAATAATTCCCAAATTACATAACCAAGAACAAGAGCACCATTTTTCCGATGCAAACATGGCTATAAGGTCATTCTTTGCTTGTAAATACTTCAAGGGTGAGGTATGATGTTGCAAACTATTGTTTGATAGAAGCTCATGGTTAAATCGACTGAAGCTTCTCATCATGCTCGAATCAAAATTGTCCAAAATGCTCAAAGAACTAACTTTTTTTTCCAACATCGGATTTTCTATAGAATCAAAACTGTTTTCGAACGAATGTAAAAAAGAATTAATCAAAAAATTAAAAACATGTCCAAATATCAACTTCCATAAGTTTTCCAGAACTGATGAAATTCAAGATTGCAGTTACCAAGATGAAGATTCCTGATCTTCAAGACAAGATGTAGCTCTCACATTGCAGTTACGTGCCTTTAAAGTACAACTTGAAAGTAACATGATTGCAATTTGGAGTCTAGTCCTTAAATATAAATGCTAACATCCATAGGCTACAAGCTTTAATTAGGGTTCCGGCCAAATGATGCTTTAGGCGAGTCACGCCTCCCGTACATCTTTGACCGCAATTTTATAGAGAATTTCTAAATTGCAAGTGGATTATACTTCACATATACCAAACTCAAATGCATGCAAATATATACACTAACATCCATAGGCTACAAGAACATAATAAGCGTGACAAAATACTCTCTGATGCTTGAATATCGATGGACGCGTGGAATCGAATTCAAAGGAAAATAAAATAAATTCCCTTGACAAGATAATATTAGATATTTAGATAAGTGGATTATACTAAGTATTCATTAGTCTTATCTACAATCAGTATTTCCTAACACAAGATATGATGCAGCATTGCTAAACATATCTGAGATTTCCACTTACTATTGATACAAAACCCCTGAAAATTGAATCCCTTCTTCCACGTTGTTAATGAAAGAATCATTACTCTTTTTTTTTTTTTTTTCTTTTTTTTTTTTTTTTGTCCACATTTTGTACTCTATATTCTTAGTTGATGCCAAAATCATCTTCAACAGCCTAGATCACTGAAAATGTACAAATTATTATTGTTTCCTATCTTTTCATTTGGATTCCAAGGATTCCACGTATCCAAACATGCCATTACTTGTGGTTTATTGATCTCTGAGTTATGGCATTCTATAAAGAGAACTAATCACATATAGGCGCTTGTACAACTATTTGCAGTACAGGGCATTTTCAGCTACAAGATGGGAAAAAAGAAGAAAGAAGAAAAAGAACTGCACTACATTGGTCCATGTTCTTGGGTGATAAGTTCTTTGCTACAATTACCAAAGAGATGGTTTTCCTCTTTAGAGTTTGGAAATCTTGGATATTTGTTAAGATGAAATGCAGTATAAGAACCTAGATGCTAGATGCTAGGTATGTATTGTATATATAGCTTGGCCCATATCTACAGGATACCAAGCTAAAAGGAGAGAAGTGATAACAAACCATAGGAGTTGCGACTAACTGGGTAATTTTGTGGATCTTGAGTTATCTCTTAATCCTCCTCTCTAATAGAAAAGCACAGACATAGAGATGGTTCCTCTCAGAGGGAGAGTTTTCTTTGGTATGTTTCTTCTCATATATTTGGTAAGACAGAAAGAAGTCATCAGTTAGTTATTTTCATGTATATCTGAATGAACTGATGATAATGGTTATTTCACATTATATTTGAATTACAGCCATACAGAGTTGATGAGCTTATGCAAGTGGAGCTTGGTTTGTTTTTTAGTTTCTGCAGTTTCAGCTCAGAATCTGATTGAACTGGGCCCAAACACACTCAGCCTACTAATGTTGAATAAAGTTGGGCCTGTGTGGGTAAATCAACTGATCCACTCAGCAATAAGGGCTGTGGGCTGTGGGCTGTGGGCTGTGGGCTGAATCTGGGCCTTGCCCTCACCCAAAAAAACCCAATTGGCAAAGCAGGCCAGACTCGACCAGACCCAAGCAGTCCAACCCACTTACACCTCTAGTCGTCCACGTATCTGGATCAACTCATAAAAAGGCCCCTGGTAGGGATCTTCTGGTTGGAGGGACTTACTGCCATGAGATAGTTATTTGATACTCTGGCAGAGTGTGATGGTTCATACGTGTGCACTTAATAAATTTTACACATGGCATCCATGTCAATCATTAACCGTCCGAATAGTAGATTCCACTGTAGATAGGTCATAACTTCGGATCCAACTGTTTCAATCAACTTGGGCTTTGATCAGTGGACATTTGTTTATTGAATCCAGACCGTTTAATTGTTTCGCATTTTAACCGTACAGATTTCCACCAATCAACCATTGAGGACAAATTTCAGCGTGGTTGTTGGTTTCTGTCCCATCTATAGTGGGACCCATGATCTCCACGATTTTAATTTGAGCTGCTTGTATGCCACCTCTCCAACTCATTTGTCCACATCAACCTGTACTCAACAGACGGTGTACCTCGCGGGACCACCATTTTACGTGACTCCCGCCTCCTATCGGGGATGACAAGGGGATCCGTGTCCTGCTTGGTCCCCTCCTAAAAGAAAACGGATTGGGTTGTGACCGTGACCACGGATATCTCTAGTGACCGTACTCTATGGGGCTCACCATGATATATGCGTTTTATGGAAACGGATTGGCTACTCCGCCTGCCGCCATCCCTCTGGCTTATGGTCGGTGCTCTGTTGGCCCACCATGATGTATATGTTTCATCCATTCCGTTCATCTATTTTTACATATCATTTTATGGATTGATCTAAAAAATGAGCAGTATATAAATCATAGGAAAACAATAAAGATTGGATATCCACCATTAAAATCATCCTAAGGCCCACTGTAATGTTTATTTGACATCCAATCTGTTGATTAGGTCATACAGACCCAGATGAAGGGAAAAAACAAAGATCAGCTTGATCCAAAACTTTTATGGCTCCCAAATTTTTTTTAATGGTCAACGTTCATTTAACACTGTTTCCTGTAATGTGGTCCACTTGAAACTGGGATGTACCTCATTTTTTGTCTTATATCATAAAATGATCTAGAAAAATAGATGGACGGCATGGATGAAACAAAAACATCACGGTGGTGGCCACAGAGCATTGACCATCAGCCATTGGCGGGTGACAGGGGAGTAGCCAATCCGTTTCCGTGTTTTATCTATGTGTTCCTACGTTTAAGGCATGAGCTAAAAATTATATATCCAAAGCTCAAGTACACCGCACCACAATAAATAATAAAAATAATGATATCCACCTTCGAAACTTTACTACAGCCCACCAACCATAATATTTATTTGCCATACACCTTGTTATAAGGTCGCGCAGACCTAGATGAAGGGAAATCATAAATATCAGTTTGATAAGAAACTTTTATGGCCCTCAAGGAAGCTATCAATGGTAGGAGTTCGTGTGGTCTACATGCGTTTTAGATATATTTCAACTTTGGCTCGTGCCCTAAAATAAGTTGGCAAAAATGAATAAAACACACGCATCATTTATATAACCTTGTGAATAGGTCGGATGGCAAATACGCATCACAGTTGGGCGAAATGGATGGACGGTGTAAAATCCATACATTACGATGGCCCCTCATATCACATCTAACGTAGGGATGGGTTTCAACCCCTAGATTGCCTCTTAGGTGATTATATAAAGGGTTCCTAGTCTGGATTTTATTCTAGAGGGCCATCTTAAGAAAGACTGGTTGGAAGGGTTTATTGTACGAAAATGTAAAGTTTTAATGGTTCATAATCAAATCCAAGAGTCAAATGTCAACCATCATAAATAAAACATTGCTTATAAGATCATGCCATCCACAAGGCAGCACTGAGAACATGAACGTGTTCATATCATCGTAACCCACCCTGTATTGATTAATTTTATTTATTGAGAAATGCTCGCATCCACTCCGTCTAATAGGTTAGTCCCACCATTAGAATCACCTTACCCGAAAATCAACCTTATCCACTCATCAGGTGGCCCACACTATGGAAAATAATGTATAGCTGCCAATAAATAACCAAATATATACAAGTATTTCTGATTGATGAATAGATGGGCTGATTTTTACACCAGGTGATCCTCAAGGTGGGGCCAATCTATTGCAGGGGTTGGATTTCATATGCACATGACATGTTGAAAACTATCTGCTAGGTAGATGGTAACTTATCATCAAAGGGTTGGATGTGAGCCTTCTCCTATGTACTTATTTATATTATGCCAAATCTTTTCATAGATTATGGCTGACTGGATCAGATGGTCAGGAACAGTCGACCAACATGATCTTTTGGCTTTTGAAAATCCAAACGGGTGTCATTGATTGGATGGTAGAGATGGTACTGTGTACTATATGAAATAATGCATATCTAGTTTAAGTTGGTCCTGAAGCTGTCACATATTGATGGTTTTCTAAAGACAGATCGTTTGATGTGTTTAAATTTAAATTTGAGTTTAGTTCAAAAATTATTATTTTTAGTAAATTACAATTTCATTGATTTTTAGAGTTCGAAGAACTCTGGTTGGGCTTAGAGTCCTCGTTTGGTTCATGTGAGCAGTTTAAGTTGTTTTAGAAGTTGTTAATCCTCGTTTGATTCATGTGAGCAGTTAAGTTATTTTTAAAAGTTGTTAATATTTTTGGTAAATTTGCAAATTTAATATTTTAAGAAAATTATTTAATTAGAGTTTAAGCTTTGTAAGCATATTTTTTTAAGACTTTCACCAATAATATCATTTTTATTTTTTTACTTTTAGAGATTCTTCTTGCATTGTGAACTCAATACTTTTCTTAAGAAAAAGACAGCGATGTCTTCACTTTATTAATGCATCCTCTATATTATAAAAGATGGTGATCTCTTTATCCCTGCACCCTCTAATGCTTTTCTTAAGAAAAAGATTCTTATCTCCTCTTTTGTTAATAAAAGATTTTTTCAATAATCAATACCAATGAATCCATTGAATATCCACAGTAGATATGTATTCATTTTCACGAGTCATTTGATACTCTAGTGCAGTATGATGCTAAATACACTGAAACTTAGAAACTAATTGAGCAACTTGTGTCACAGTCCAGATTTCAGGTACTTAGCGTGTATTTCAGACTCAAGATCCATGTCATGACTAGTACACTAAGTATACATGGTTTAAGCAATACGTTTACCTGAAACCACACAACTAGAAGTAGGGCTGTTCACGAGTCAAGCTAGCTCGAAAAGTTCGCTCGACTCGACTCGAGTCAGCTCGGATTGACTCGGCTTGAATAGCCAATTCGAGCCGAGCCAAGCTAATTATTTGAAGCTCAAGTTGAGTTCAAGCCAAGTTCGACCAGGGGGCATTTCAACTCGACTTGACTCGAACTCGACTCGTCTCGAACTCGAGCTCGACTCGACTCGATTAATAAATATATTAAATATTAAATATATATATATATATATTAATATAAGTTTTAAATTTAAACTTAAAAATTAAAAATAATAATAATAAAAACAAATCTTAGAGTCTCTACCTGACCGTACGCACCCCCTTCCTTTTTCCTTTCTTCTCTTTCTCTACCCACTACCAGCCACACGCCCGCCTCGACCACCACCACCAGTTTTCATTTCAGTTCCACAATAGTATAATTTCAATCTCTTGATATCTACTTCTTAGGTGAGAAATCCAAGAAATTCGAGATGGGTTCTTCTCAGATTTGTTAGAGCTTCAAGGAAATCCAATGATCTGATTGGCTAGAGCTCTTTACTTGGATTTTTGATCTGTGTTCTGTTCTGTTTCTTTTCTAGTACTTGGATTTTTGCTGGTGGAAGAAGATCAAGAACAAATCGGTTCTTACAGGTTTCTTCATTCAGTTCAAAGCTTTGTTTGGTTTTTGCATTGGGTTTTGCTTTGATTCTCTTAAGACTTTTGAATTTTTCATCAATGGAGGAGGATCAAGAACAGAATCCATTACTCTCTCACCCAACAAGCTCGAGCTCGACTCGACTCGAACCACTAGCTCGACTCGACTCGAACCACTAGCTCGACTCGAACTCGACTCGATAGCTTTGTCAAACAAGTCAAGCTTCAATGTTGAGCTCGAAGCCAAGCTCGAACTCGAGTACATCATGGACAAGCCAAGCCAAGCTTGGCCCACCTCGACTCAACCCGGCTCAATGCCCACCTATAACTAGAAGTACTTGTTGTCATATGTCTTCAATCGTTTTGTAATATTTGGGTCTGTCGATGGCATCGACAAACCACTCAATCCCATCGAGCAACTATCAATCTCATCGACAGTCCACTCGATTCCATCGATTAATTTGCTTGTCAAACAGTTTTAGGTCCAAATCAATCTGATCAAAGATGGTTTCAATCCCATCGATGGATTGTCAATGATATTCGATCTGATCGAAACTCCCATCGACCGACTTGCACAATTTTACAGAATTACAGTTTTTATTTCATAATTCAGTTTTAACTCTATTTAAGGGCATAGAGAATATGTTTTAGGGCTTTTGTAAACAAATTGGAGAACAAAGTTAGGGTTTTGTATATTTTTTAGGGTTAATTCTCAGTTCATTAAATTCTTCAATCTTTTGTAACATTGTTTATCATAGTGGATTTGTTGTCGCCTTGTGCCATTGTTTTTTTCTACGAAAAATTTTTTCAAGTAAAAACCTTGTGTTCTCTGTGTGCTTGGTTTATTTAATATCTTATTATTTTATTCTAACTCAGGGTTACTTCCTCACGTCCCCCCAATAGTACTTATATAATATTTAAGTTCCATTAATACCTAGCCACATTCCATGTGTTAAAGATCAATCATTCATTTTCATAATTTATTATTAATTCAACTAAGCATCCTCCCATTTGGGGTCTTAAGTAACTAAACGTTAATTAGTCATTCCAATCAGTAAATTAAATCACGTCCAACATAATCCAAATAAACAATAATATCCTAAGAACATCAAATGAAAATTAGAGATAAAATTCATGGCTGGTCCAAAGCATCAGCTTCTTTTGCTATCAGTAGGGCCACGTGTCCTATAGGTCCTTTTCTGACTCCACCACGTTCTTCTATTCTTGAGTCACTGGCTCATCCTCAGTCACATATGTACAGTTTTACATTAATATAGGGTAAGCTGGCTAGGCTTAGTGAGAAGTCCCAACATAGTTTTTGTCATCAATTTAAAATAGAGCAATAACAATCATATACAATATAAATTAAAATGCAAATGTTGCGCAATGTATAAATGCATCAAGTGGGAATCCGACCACTTGCTTAAGTTGGAAACCTGTCAACCTACATCTGTCCCTTGGTAGGCTTCAACCATTTTAGTAGGCATGGGCGAGACCCGCATCTATTCCTTGAATAGGCTTCTACCATTTTAGTAGTCATGGACGAGACCTGCATCTATTCATCGAATGGGCTTCTACTAATATAGTGAGCAATCAGTAATTACAAGTCTACTAGGTATACCATCCAAAGAGGTCCCCAATGAATTCAGCACGTGTTGTGCATATAATGACGGATGCACAATCATAACAAAGTAGTTGTGAATCATGCATTGTATAGATCATTACAATTTTCATATTTGCATCAAAACAGTCATATACTATCTAATAATATCAATATATCATTCAATTCATGTCTAATTAGTAATTACGCATATAAGTTGCATCAAAACAGTAAATCAAATCATTGATTATACTAATATATTAATCAAACCATGTCATTATTACGATATTAATATAGAAATCATATGTTCATCCACATAAAGTAAGAGTACATAGAAACTACATATATATAGGACCATTAATTATTTTTCATTCTTAACTGTCCAATAAATGACTACCAATCCAACGGTTCAATAATCAAATTAGTCTAATCTTTGGTTGATGATAGAGTTAACTAGGACACATACTTTGGAAAGTTCAACTTTAGTTGTTTGTATCCATGTACACTATGCAAGAATATCAAGTTTTCTCTTTGATCAGGTAACCATAACCATCTTAAGATGCGAAAACTAACCAAGGTTTGAAATAGGTGTATTAATTAACATATCATTCGCCACGTATACTGATATCACCCCATATCCGGCTGTTTCAGTCTGATATGGATTGAGGCGACACGTACGGGTTTGGACGATATTTTAAACCTTGAAACTAATTAATAATAATAATAATAATAAGAGTAGCCCTACATTTTATAGGTTAGGATCCTCTGATAGTAATGAGTGGATTTGACCTAATGAGCGGTCCAGATGAATGATTAGATCATCCACCAACTTAATTATATGTAAGAAGATGCATGAATGATCATGGATCCACGTCAATGTAGACCCATACCTATATCCTATCTCCTTCTCTCTCCACTGCAAAAAGCCCACGACCAAAGCCATACGAAAACAACGAAGCATCCCTCCAAAGCAGCTTCCATGGGGGCATCATTCACAGACAAGTACCATGCTCCAAAAGAGAACACATAAAAATGAAAAGAAAGCAAAAGGGACGGCTGCAATAATACAAAAGGCACAAGACATACAAGTTAGCTAAAGGATGCAAACGTTTAACAACTCCACGTAGCTCATGTCCTAGGTGGGCCTTGATCATGCCCTTGTTATTTTGTGCATGCACGGTTGGAGAATGGTATGAGAAAGCATTGACTTGGGAAAAGAAACATGAGCTAAACGATAGGAAAATAAATATATAAATATAAATAAATAAAAACTGTCCCACTTGATGTTTACGAGAAAATAAATATTGAAGAAAAAACACATGAAAGCGACGTGTAAGCTTAGAGAACGTTGGGTTGACCTTTTAAAATATAATGTGAAATACTAAATATAATAAGGGTCCACCATTATCCACCCCACTAGATCATGATTAGACGTAGCGCAATATTTAATATGTTACATAGATTCTGACCGTCCATCTCGTGGGTCTTGTCTGTAGATGCCCCATGGTAAAAAGTCAAATGTTGTTGGTTGATCCTAATCATCAGTTTCTTCTTTTGAATTTTGACTGTTAATTATGTTCAATTTGTCAGTTCGGTTAAAGGTGTGATGTAGAGTGAGTCACATAAACTTTCATGGCAAAGATGGACCAAAAAAGGCTTGATCAGAGATGAAAATTATCTGGGCCGTTAGGTCATATCTCACAAATCGGGATGAGTTTTTCAACACATCAGATATGATTTTGGGATAGGATAAGCTACTTTAGCCAACCAACTAGCAATGCCGGGTCGCCCACGCCCGATTTGCAAGATTTCATCATATCAACGACCAAAAGTCCCTTTTATTTTCATTTTTACTATGAATAATAAGTATTTGTTGGACTATAACTTTTGATCATTTGAATGGTATGAGTCATGCCCTATAAGAAAAGGGCTTTAAAAAGTTAGGAAAAAAATGTGGCTTGGTTAAATTAGACACTTCCTATTTTTAGCCCAAAATAAAGAAGTGTAGTAGGGATGGAGACCATCTATAAGTAGTAAAGAAAGTCACGGTTTTAAGGTGCTTGAGTCTAAAATTTCGCCCTAGGTTTGAGCTCATTATTTAAAGGATGGTAAATTATTTCTTTTAATCATCAATCAATTTATTTTGAATTTATTAGAAATTATTTTTATTTTTATCCGTCGTAAATTCGAAGAAGCTATGTGAGGAGTCCAAAAAGCTCCGTAAATTCGGAGTAGATATTCCACGAGGTGATCGACCTCATCACGTCCTTCCCTACGTCAACGTGACTGTTTCAATTACTAGGATAACCCTGTGGACATGATTTTCAATGTTGGGCTATCCATGATTAGGACCCAATAGGATGGACGGTCAAGATACACTGTCCAACTTACCATATATCATTTATTGAGATGAACACCCACTCCTAAGCGATTGGGGAACAGGCAAAGCCCCCCAACATAATACAAATGAATGAAACCCACATCTGAAGGTTCCGAAGTCATTCTATTCAAAAGCTGTGGAGCCAGAACTCCACTCATGACTAGTAAGCCGTCCAAAGTAGAAAAGTAAGCTACTGTTGGAAATTATGTATGGCCATTGATGGCCTGCAATTGCTCAATTAGGACAAAATATTCTTTGTGGACCAAACATAATAATATCGTAATAAAAAAGATATTAATATCCAAATATAAAAAAATCAAGTAAAGATACAAACTACAACATAGATTTATATGATTCTTTTTATTTATGCATACAGATTTACACAAATCCACAATAGAGTTGGCTAGATGAACAACACATACACTTCTGATGATCAAACTCCACGGATCTGCTGGCTGGATGAACAATATACCTCAAAATGATTTCTCATTAAAACAATAAGTTTTCTCTCATGTCTTTTCTATGTTGGATCTTGTCAAGGGCATTTTTGGTAGGTGGGCTTAGATGGAATTAGGTAGGATGGAATTGCATTTGGTCATGTGAAAATTACATTTGACGCTTGGGGAGGATGGTAAGGGCTGGAATTCCATGAGACGGAATTGCATTTGATCCCCTGTGAAATTATTTTTCAATAGATTTTGAAATCCATTACACATGAGCGCACAACGATGCATGTGTTTTATCTATGCCGTTCATCCATATACATCCTTTACATGTGACATTCTAGTTATGTATGTATATATTGTGAATTTGGTTCATTTATTACAATTCTATGGTCTACCAAAGGTTGTTTAGCTTAATCCAGTATTTTTCTCATGGCGAGAATTTTATCTCGACCATGTGGATTGGCCGGATGGCCAAAATATCATGGTATTTCCAAAGATGCAATCATTATATAATAATGGTGTTAATTCCATCTAATATAATTCCATACCATATAATCCCATATACCAAACAAGCCCTACCTGATTTGTAGGCCCAGAAGGAGAAAATGAGATGAAATGGAGGACCACAACGTGTAATCTTTATCATCTCTGACACTAGAGCTCCCCGGGGAGAATGATTTGTCGTGATCTTCCACGGTAACCTTAATGGACCCATTCATTCCTGTAGCATAGTTTTATGGCCTATCATAGAGAAAGCCGCTGATTGGATGACTATGAGCATCTAAATGGTTAGATGCTTATGGATTGGAATGTGCACTACCTTAGGGTGGAGATCATGGCTCAAAAATTGACTGCAAACCGAGTCGAGTCAACTCAACTCAACTTGACTGAGTTCCTCAAAAACTCACATGTCTGGCTCTTTTTTTGGTAACATTTAATACTTAAATATAAATGATAGATAAATTATGTTAGGTTGTGCCTAATTGAATTATTTTTTAAAGACTTTTACTGAGTTTGTTTCTGAGTTGACTCAGGTTTTGATGGAGTCTATCCTAGTTTTTAAGCAATTGTAGAGATCGTTTGCGAATAAAGGAATATTACTAGCACGAGACATTTGATCCTGACAAGTCCACAAAACCGGTTTTCCGATTAGTATTCCTCTCAGACGTGTATTCTCCGTCCATTTTGGGTCTGAAAACCTTACTAGCATGTGTCCATTTTAGCAAGCCATATGCAAGTTGAGTGAATGATGAGTAGCCCACCAAAGCCAACCAGTTCATGAGGCCAAAAGCTGGCACATGTCCCGTGAGTGCATAAACGTTAAAAGAAACGAATCTCTTACTCCAAGGAGAGGCTTCTCTGTTACAAAAGCACCACACACACACATACACACGCACCATTCCTCTTTGAAAGTTGTTTATGATTATACTTTTGTATGGGGACTGACTTTGAGGACTTGAAAAGCGTGCATGCCACCTTTTGTAAAACGCCGGTTGCCGGCATCACATGTTACAGGAGCGCGGCTTGGGAAAAGATGGTGGAGCCCACGACCATGTCTGTATAACATCCAGTCTGTCTATCGGTTCTGCCACCTCATATTACGTGACTTTCGCTACGTTCATTGCTTCTACCGGATCATGTTGTTATTGGACGCGGTTTGACTAGTGACGCTGCCACCAGCCAGGTGGCTAGTGATGTATGTGTTTTATCCATCCACGCCGTTCATACATTTTGAAAGATAATTTTAAGGCTTGACTAAAAAATGAGGTGGATCTAATTCTCAAGTGGACTACACTATGGGAAAACAGTGGTGATTGAATGTCAACCATTAAAAACCTCCTAGTCCTGCTGTGATGGTTATTTGACATCTATGTTGTTGATTAGGCCACGAAGACTTGGACGAAGGGAAAAAATATATCAGGATGATCCAAAACTTTTGTGGCCCCGAGCTAGTGAAAGGGTCAGTAGCCAAAAAGCCCAAAACCTAGGTGGAGGCATACCGTGATGATTTTTTATTTTATTATTATTATTATTATATATATATATATATATATATATATATATATATATATTGAGAAATCTAATCCGTTCATCCGTTTTGTGAGGTCATTTTAGAGAATAGGGACAGAAAAGATAAGGATCCACTACTCAAGTGGGCCGCACTAAAGGAAACGTGGGCAGGGAAATTCCTACCATTGAAACCTCCCTAGGGTCCACAGTGATGTTTACATGCCATCCATACCGTTTATAACATCATTCCTATTATCCACAGTGATGAACTGAAAACACAGATATTATCCTGATTCAAAACTTCTGTGGCCCTGTGAATATTTTAACTGTGGATATTCAATCCTCACGTTTTCAGCCCACTTGAGTATTAGATCCGGCTCATTTTTGCACCCATGCCTAAAATGATCTCACCAAACGGATGGACGGGGTGAATTTTTCACAAACATCACGGTGGGCCCCACCTAGGCTTCCAGCGCAGGAACTTCCTGAGAAAGGCTAGCTTTCCAGGAAATCCGCGTCCGAAAATCCAAAAACACTAGGGGCCCGTTTGGCCGTGTGGATTGGAAGGGAGTGAATGGTATTAGGGTGGATAGCATGGATTTCTAGGTAATGATGTGTTGTCAGCGGATTGTCTTGAGATCCATGGGATTGCTATATCCCTTGATTGATACATCCAGTTCGTTTGGCATGCCCGGCCAATCCGGAGATTAAAGCTTCCGATCCCTTCCAATCCCACAAACCAAACACGTCGCAGGCTAATTTGAACAGATTAGGATGGATTGGATGGGATTTAAAGGTAATGATGGCGTTGTCAGTGGATTGTCTGAAGATCCATCGGATTTGGATCAGATCACCTGGACTGTTTGGCACGCCCGGCCATTCCCACGATTTACCATCCAATCCCTTCCACTACCATCTAATCCCTTCCAATCCAACCGGCCAAACGGGCCCTTACGGTCCAAATTTCTCAACCGATATTGCCGGTATATTTGTCAGCACCTACCAAACTTGCAATCACCCATTGGGAGAAAGAAAGAAAGCAAACAATCAATGGCTGCAAATGAATAGAAAAGAGGGTACTTGTTGTAGCTCTCACATAAACCGATTTATCTTCCCTTTTTCTTAAGTCTGCTACATTTTCTTCTTCCCTCTTTAGTAATTTCAGTAGAAAAAGGAGACTGGACTAGATGTAGAAAGGAAGCATCCCATCCACGAACGCGACTTAGCTACCATCCTGGTCCCAGCGATGTGGGTGGACCCTGACCATGGGCCTACGCCATAGATGTCTGCGTTGTTGATGCAGGTCGTGGACAGTTTCATGGCCAAGATGGATTAGAAAAGGCCTGGTCAACAACAGAAGTGACCTATACTGTTAGAACTTAAAACAAATGTATCTCGCAAATCAAAATGAGCTATCGACTAACCATATATGATTGTGGGTAGGACGAGCTAGTTTAAGCTGCCTACACTGAATTTGTGAAATATCATAATATGACGGTCAAATTCCTATTTTAATTTCATTTTTATCGATATAACTCTTCATCCGTTTGGCTTTATGGGTTGCGCCTAACATAAAAATTGATTGGAAGAATTATGAGAATAAGGTGGTGAAGCCAAATAAGACACTTACAACCAGTTGTCACCATAGAAATGAACGGTATATAAATAATAAATATTTAGTGTTACGAATTTAAGAATTTTAGTTTATGGGCAGAAAAAAAAAGTTTACTCCAAAACTTCTTCCATGACTTAGTACCCTGTTTAAAGGGGTGTAAAACAAAATTTCTAGAATTTTAGCGGTTCACAATTTAAAAACTTTTCATGGGCTATAAAAGTTTTGGATCATGGAATTGATTCGAAGATCTTACCCATATGTTTCTGCCCATTAAGTTTGCGCCACTAAACATTTACCTTTTAACCGATCATTTTGATGGTGACAACTGGATCGATGCTTAGGATCAATCCACGTCGCCTGTCCATTGATTTGACAGTGCAGCTTACCTAACCTAATTTTCACAAGAAATTATATGTGGTGTGGCCCACATTTTGTATGTATGGGAGGTACAACATAAGTGACGCAGGTGGAAAAGACGAGCTGCACGTGAACTGTCGCGTACATGAGAGGCGAGACACACAAGGACTCGAATTTCCTGCAATCCTTGTGACATGGAGCACGTGCAATAGAAGCTATAAGGGCCACCGTGTAACATCCGCTCCGTCCATCACCTTCTTCGAATAATGTCAGAATGTGAAACCAAAAAAATACAGATCCAAAAGTTAAGTGGGCCACACCACAAAAAACACCGGAGACAAACCCCACCATGATGTTCATCCAATCCATTCATGACTTGATTCCCATACGGACGAATAAAACTATTAACCCAATCTAAAACTTATTATGTGGGCCAGTAAGGTTTCGATGGTGAGAGTTCAGTCCCCACCGTTTGTTCTAGGGCCCGTTTGGCCGGTTGGATTGGAAGGGATTAGATGGTAGTGGAAGGGATTGGATGGTAAATCGTGGGAATGGCCGGGCGTGCCAAACAGTCCACGTGATCTGATCCAAATCCGATGGATCTTCGGACAATCCACTGACAACGCCATCATTACTTTTAAATCCATCCAATCCATCCTAATCTGTTCAAATTACTAAAGACGTGTTTGGTTTGTGGGATTGGAAGGGATCGGAAGCTTTAATCTCCGGATTGGCCGGGCATACCAAACGAACTGGATGTATCAATCAAGGGATATAGCAATCCCATGGATCTCAAGACAATCCGCTGACAACACATCATTACCTAGAAATCCATGCTATCCACCCTAATACCATTCAATCCCTTCCAATCCACACGGCCAAACGGGCCCTAACTCATATGCAACCACTTGTTTTACAAGTGGTTTGTGTGAGCAACCTTTAAAAAAATAAAATAAAATAAAATAAAAAATAAAAACCTTAAATTTGCTAAGGTTGAGAACGACCACTTTCATGGGAAACAAACAAACATGCACGTGACCTTCTGTCTACCATAATAACAAATCTTGTACGTGGCAATTTCAAAGCATAGAAATTTCTGAGAGATTTTCAGATTTTGAGGTTTTCTCTGTGTATTATTGGGAAAATCTAAGCGAAATTAAAATATTAAAAGTATTTAATATAAATTAATAAACAATTTAATTTTTAAATATATATTAAGATTTTTTTTCAATAATATCATGATTATATTGCGATAAAAATGTGATATTTTAAAATCTGCTAGGATTTTAAAAATATTACGATAAGATCGTTTAGTCTATTTTGGTGAGCTTTTTAAAGTCTGGACATGTTGACCAGACTGATGTCTACAACTCAACATCCTATATAGCCCCGCTTGTCGGTGCGTGAGTGGGTGCATGTGCATGCACAGGTGAGAGAGAACCTAAATTGCCCATTGGTTAGTGATTTAAGTAAGTTGTATGCAATGCAACTCGCTAAAATTGATTTGGACCGGTCAAGTTCAATTTACATGGGAGGTACATTTCGTAAATTGTTGCACGTTGTGATGTGTTTGGTCAATCGAAGGTTCAGTTGGATTGACCGAAGCAATCTGTGAAATTTTTGGTCAACCAAATGTCTACTTGGGTTATCAGAACAGGCACTAAGTTTTTTTTTTGTAAGTGCGGATTTTGCTTTCCAATTCTATACAGTGGTATAAATACGTCCATAAATGCAATTAAGATAATGCCAAAGACATTGTAGAGGCTATCACAATTTTTTTAGGATTTAAAGAGAAAGGTAGGGTTTCTGAGGTAAGTTGTTTATCTCTTATAACTTTTTTTATTATAGTGGATTGATCGTCGCTTTGTATTGTAGTTTTTCCCGTATTTTCCACATAAAATCTTCGTGTTCTTTGTATTTACTTGGATTTTTTGTTCTATATTGCTTGTTTGCATTCCATCTGAAGTTGCTTCCACGCCCATTAAGGAATTTAAGCACCCAACAAGTGATATCAAAACGTACGTTAGGTTTTCAAATTGAATATGGAAACATGGCATCAATGGGATCGAATGTGAAGTTTGAGATAGAGAATTTCGCAGGTAAAACACAACTTTGAAATATGGAAATTAAAGATGAAAGCCTTCCTAGTTCAGCAAGGGTTACAATATACACTCATTGGGAAAGAGAAATGTACGGAATCTATGAAAGAATATAATGAGAATGAACTTCATCAGAGAGCGATTGACACAATTCAATTGTGCTTGGTCGATAAAGTCATTTATAATATCATTGATGAGATGACTACCGCAGGTTTATGGGAGAAATTAGAGAGCATCTAAATGACGAAGTCGCTCACCAATCGTCTATATTTGAAGAGACAGTTCTAACGTTTTATACTCTGAGGATTGCGGAAGGGTCAGATCTCTCTAAGCACATTAACGTCTTTAACAAATTAATTTACAAGTTGACAAGTGTGGAGATAAAGATTGATGAAGAAGACAAAGTCTTAATTTTGTTGACGTCTCTCGTAGAGTCCTACGAGTATCTGGTGGATATTCTATGTTATGGTAAGTATACCTTAGACGTCATTTCAGTCATTCAATCGAAGCAGTTGAGAAGGAATAGTGGAGACAAAGATACTTCTACAAATCCTAAGGTTTTCTGAAGGTTTTCGTATTGGTCTAAGTCGATCCATCTCTTCTAATATTGCTTTCATAGTGGATTTTGTTGTCGCTTTGTGCTATGGTTTTTTTCTGCGAGGGTTTTCCATATAAAAGTCACGTGTTCTCTCTTGTTTGCATTTATCTTTATATTGTTTGATTCGACTACAGAGTTCAATTCTGGATTCCCCAACAAGTGGTATCAGAGCTAACGTTGGGGTTCGAGTTTGAATTTAAAACATGTCACTGAAAGTATCAAATGTGAAGTAGGAAATAGAGAAGTTCACTGGTAAAAAAATTTTAAACAATGGAAGGCAAAGATGAAAGACGTTCTAATTCATCAAGGATTACAATAGACTCTCCTTGGTATAGTGAAGTGTCTTGAAACTATAAAGGACGAAGAGTGAGAAGAGCTTGATGAAAGAGTAAAAACCTCGATTCAATTATGCTTGTCCGACGAGGTCTTATATAATGTCTTAGATTAAAAGACCACCACGACGCTTTGAGCTAAGTTAGAAAGCTTGTACATGATAAAATTATTGTCAAATCATTTGTATTTAAAGTAGTTCTATGACTTGAAGCTAGCGCAGGAGTTTGATCATAATGATCACATCAGCGTGTTTAATCAGATACTTTGCAAATTGATGAGTGTGGAAGTGAAGATCGGCAAGGAAGACCACACACTAATTCTTTTGAACTCTTTTGCAGAGTCTTACGATAGCTTCGTAGACACTATGTGCCATGGTAGGGAGATCATAAACATCAAAACTATTAGCTCAACTTTTCATTCGAAGCAGTTGAGAAAAAAGGGACAATGGTGGTGGTTCCTCTATTGATGCTTTGGTAACTAGGAAAAAGAATTCTGAGCAGGAGAATGGGAACTCTCTTGAATCGGTATAATGTCTCCAAATAGGAAAGATTAAGTCTTTGGAATTGTGGATAACAAAGGCTTTATGGAGAAGGAATGTTAAAATGATGAACAAGCATAGGCTTTAGAGAAAATCATTGAAGTGTCGAAGTGAAAGCACGATTAATTTAACAAATAGCTCGGTTTACCACGAGGTGAATAAACATAGTGATGTTCGCATCATTTTATCCAAGACAGTGCTACCTGAAGAATGAGTGGATTCAAGAATATTCAACGGGCCTCATACATATATGACTTTTCGAAGGATTGTTCACTAGCTTCATCCATTAGAAGTGGACGATTGTGTTTATATCTATGGGTATGGGAGCAAGGTTGTTGGAAAGTTTAATGAAGATATGCATTGTGCAATATTTAAAAATGGAGCGATAGTGAAGATGATGGAGACAGGCATTTTAAGATGGAGCTTGGAGCTATGGATGATGATGATTGATGCATGGTAGGTGCAAATTCACTAATTTTGATTTGACATCTTTAATTTTTCAAATGGGGATCCTCATATTGATTGAAAGAAAAGTGGAATTGATAACATGACTTTCCTAGTTTACTTGCTTGACACTTTTGAACATGTTCGATCACTCGAACATGTGAAGCTCGATCGACCAATGCTTAGATCAACAAAGGGCATGTGGTTCTGTATAATCGCATGATCAGTTTCCTATTCCAAATCTTATGCTATATATATAGGTGTAATTGTGGGATTAGGGTATTAATTAAGAGGGTTAAACATTTCTAAATAGTTTTTATGGGGAGGCTAGGGTTTTTTGAAGGTTTTCGCATTGGTCTAAGTCGATTCATCTCTTGTAATGTTGCTTTCATAGTAGATTTTGTTGTTGTTTTTTGTGCTATGATTTTTTTCACGAAGGTTTTTCACGTAAAATTCGTGTGTTTTTTATGGTGCTTGTTTACGTTTATCTTCGTATTGTTTAATTCGAATTTGCAGTTTGCTTCCCTGATTCCCCAACACTGCAATATAAAGAACAAACTAAAATCATGCTTAAGACTTTTAAATCCACGTAGTGGTCCACTTTAGTTTTGGAAATGCCTATATTTTGTGCTCATTTAACCTAGTGGGTGCACCTAGAGAATGGATTAAATGGCATATGCACGACATGGTGTGCCCCATGTACAGTGTGGAAGGTTTTGTTGGTTGAAATTTCCCTCAGAGTAGTTCATTGTGTGATGCGACTAAAAGCATTGCTCAAACAACACGCTACGAAAATTAAACATCATTTAATTTTAATGACATAGAATATGCAAGAATCGAGTACAATAAATAATTTAAAAAAAAAAAAAAAAAACTTAACTACAAACTACTAAGGACACAATATACATAGTTTACTACTTAGGTTATGTCCACGGACAATTCTGTGAAGAAATAATCTACTATAGTAAGGAAAGATTACAAACAACCAAATGTAGAGAACGGGTCAGCAATAAGACAAATTTTCATTTGAATCCATTTGATGAAGAAAATCCTCCATCATTGATAAATACTATTTGAAATGGGAAAATACGGTAATTGACCAATGATGAAAGGTCGGTCGGGACCTTGCACACTTACAAGATGGACATGCCACCAGTTCGATCCTCACCTAAAGATCACATATTAATAGCGGGATATAGAGATGATCCCATCATGAGGGAATCGAGAACACTCTTTTACGCCCAGATGACCTAGAAAAGAGTGGATACCTCCATCGACGTGATAAACTCTTTGCATGAGAATGAGACATTACGCGGTGAGCATTGGGTCGCTTTCTCAACCAAGTTGGTGTTATTGGTCGGTCTCAACCAAGTGAATTTACCTGAAGTCACTGACCTGTATCCGGTCAAGATTACCTGGGTCGGCATGAACCGGGACGGTATGATAGTTGTGCCAAAGATGGCCCGGTCGGCATGCGCCTTGGGTTGGGACATTAGCGTCGGTTATCGGCCTTGCCTCCCATCGAGGTCCAACCATATCCACGAGATCTTAGCCCAATACAGACCTTGAAAAATCAAATGCGATATAAGACTACTTTCTACATGAGGATAACGAAGACACAGATATGAGATCTTAACCGAGGATTTAAAGATAAATCACGCATAGAACAAATCCCTCTACAATATACACCTACTAAATAAGGAGATCTCATCTACGCTACCGCCTCTCTCAGACTATAAATAGAGATACCTCTAATGGTGAAAGGTACGCACTATCTTCAGCCCTAAACCTTCAATACTTGAATAGACCCAGATCTACTTTACGACATTAAGTGATGGAGGGTCATTTTATTAGTAGCCAAGGTCTTGTGTGATCCTTGTGTTTATACCTAGTCAAAGTATGAATGAAATCATCATATATTAAAAATCTTCTCACCTTGAACACCTTAAAAAGAAAACTTTTAAACACTTTTTAAGAAAGTCCGGAGATTTAATCTTATTAAGACTTAAGTCCTGAGACTTAAGCCCAAGTTATAATTAAGTAAGAAGTCTGAAAGGTGTTCTAAAGTTTGGGATGGACAATGCGAAATCAAGTCCGACACCAAATACTTAAAAACTTGTTTGGTAATTATAGATGAAGAAAAGCTTGAATATGAACTCTGTTTGTTAACAAACATTGAAATTCCGAAATATATAATTTGACACATTTGCCCCTAGATGTCGTGAGTAAATACATGTAAAGGAAAAAGAATTTAGGAAATTCCTACCATTGAAACCTAGATTTATGATGTTTGCATGCCATCCATATCGATCATAACGTCATTGATATTTGAATGAATTAGAAAACACAAATATTAGCATGACGCGATCAAAACTTCGATTGGCACATGAAATATTTTGTTTGGCCCGGTTACTTGTTTGTCTAGTAGGTGGAAAGGCTTTCGTGGAAGATCCGCGTGAATCAAGGGAAGCTTTTTCCACAATAGTAAACTATGTGGGGTTACCATGATCTATGTATGTTATTTTATTAGATAATTTTATTACATGTGAAATGAAGGATATCCAAAGCTCAAATGCACCACACCACATGATTTAATTGCGATAGTGAATTGAACTTATTAACAAAAGTTCTCGAGTGTCACATGGGAATTGTATTAAACTTATTGATTTTCCTTCATCCATGTCTTTGTGATATTATTGTGCTTGGATGACAAATGACATCGCTTGTAAGGCCTAGAAGGTTTCAACGGTGGAAATTCTAACACATATGTTTCGTGGTATGATCCACTTGAGAGTTGGATATGCTTCAATTTTTGGGTTCAACCCCTAAAATGAAGTGAGTGCAGCAAAATATGGGATAGTGAAGTGTGATAAACCACTTATTTGGAGGTGGGCCTAGATCGAGTTCACTGAAGCCAATAAGAGATTGTTGAGTTACTCAAGACGCATTCGATTCCCAATCCAAGACGGAAACAGGATCCTTGATCGATATGCCAGACTAATCGATTGGTCGATGCTTTGTGACCTTCTAGATTTATGTGTTTCATCCACTTTCCGCATGTTTGATCATCCATTTTTAAGATCATTCTAGTGATTCAGATCAAAAATCAGGTATATAAATCTAGTGGACCTACACCAAATGTTGAAAACAATAATGATATGGATATGCATCATAAAAATATCCTATATATATATATATGTTTATTTGTGTTTTTATTGGGATTAGGGTATTATATGAAGAGGGAAAAAACGTTTCTAAAGAGTTTATAACTTGATTAGACTTTTTAGAAAGGTTTTAATGGTGTTATTCAACATCTGTTTCTGTAATGTGGCCACTTGAGATTTAGATATATCTAATTTTTGTCCCATACCATGAAATGATCTCAAAAATAGATGGATGGCATGGATGAAACATGTACATCATGTAGGTTTTTTTATCGCCTCATGTGTTTATGTGGGGAGTAGTTTTATCGCTTATTTAATTCGAAATCGAGTTTGCTTCCCTGATTCCCCAACACCACAATATAGAGAACAAACTAAAATCATGCTTAAGACCTTTAAATTTATGTGGTTTATCACACCTTCCATAGTTTTTTCCATCTAAGTTTAGTGCCCATTTAACCTAATGGGTGAACTTATAGAAATCTAAATGGACCATTCATACACATGGATGCCCCATAATAATGAATTTGTTGGTTGAAATATTTCTAGGCCCCACGGTACGTTCTTAGTGTTTCATCCAAAATGCTCATAAGACCAAAAAAACATGGATAAAAAAATATATAATCATCGAAATTTTAATGACCTCTAAGAATGCACGGTATAAATCAAAGTACAATAAATTTTGTGGTGTGGTCCATTTTAGCCTTGAATATGCTTGACTTTTTACAAAAGGACCCTAAAATATATTTTAAAAGTTTACTACTTAGGATAAAATACATAAATCACGGTGGAAATAAGTTTCTACTATACGGAAAGATTGAGTTAAAACCTAACCAAATGTAGAGAACTTTTCGCAATAATACAACAAATTTTCATTTGAATCCATGCTTAAAAGAAAAATCCTCCATCATTGCATATACTATTTGTTGTAGGGAATTATTTTAGGTATGAACATAAAATGATGAAAGGTCAACGTCGGGACCTTGGACCACACCAAATAATAATCTTGGCACGTGCATTAAAAGTTCAATCCTCTATTGCATTAAACCTAAGCAAGAAGTCATCGTGATGTGGCATCCATTTGATCGTTGGAACACTCATTTTTTGTTTTGATGCCTTAAAATAAAAGAGCAAAAGGGATTCTAGAGTTCAACTAAGGAGACATGTCGGCATTACATCACGGTCGGCCCCTAAGCCACAAAATCACTGGAGTCGGCATGAACTGGGTAGTATGACCCAAGCCGCATGGCCCAAGTCGCATGCCTCGTGTCGGACACTTGGTCAAAGATCAAAGCCTCCCATCAAGGTCCAACCATATCCACCAGAGATCTTAGCCGAAGACCCGAAAAATCTATTGCGATAGAGATCCGTTCGAGGTCTTTGGAGGATATCCACGACACACTCGAGGTCCTGAGATCTTCGCGAGGATCTCGAAAGATTCATAACGGTGGGCGTTCAATCCAAATCCTCATGGTACACAATTAATCAAGGAGATCTCATCTCTTTATTGGATCTCTCCTAAATATAAAAAAGATGATGGACAATGTGTGAAAGGTAACACATAAATCTTGGGGCATAAAAGTTTCACATGTTAAAGGTTGATTTTGTATCGCGCAAACTTGAAAATGGTACTTTTGGAAGCAAAATCTTTTGTTTCCTTTAACGAAAAATCACGAAAGTCTAAAATGTTCTAACTAAGCCACTCCTATCATCAATAATTTTGAAAAAAAATCTTCGCACCTTGAACACGCTTATAAATTAACAAACTTTTAAACACTTTTTAAGAAAGTCTTGAGACTTAATCCTTACCTTGAAGAAAAAAAATTCCCTTTTGAAATCATGTCTAAACTTATATAAGAAAAACCCTTTCAAATCCTAGAAGCCTACTTTTCAGGAGTGACATACAGAAAAAAAATGCTCTTCCAACATTCTACAAACACTTGAACCTGAACTTGTTTGATTATATATGACATAAGTCTTATAGGCTTAAAAGGTAGTTAAAATCATAATAATTTTATGTCACTATTTTAACGATGTAATGTGGCCCACCTGAATTTCCATTAAGCCGATTTTTTTAATGGCCTAATATCAAAAGCTTCATCTAATGGAAAGGGTAGATCGGATGGACAGTTACATGTGGCCCCACAGGGGACTGTCACCGGAGCGCACTTCCATTAAAATTTCAGATTCTAGTGCCTGAAAATTTTATATTTTACAAGAACCGCCCTGTATCATCCCATAACAAACATATGGGACTACCTTGGAAGTGGACCGTGATCATTATGACCGAGGTATCTGTAACTTGGAGCTTTGGTGGCCATTGATATAGTGGGACCCAACCAAGCAGTAAATTTAAATAAATACAAAATGAAAAGAGACCGTTTGAATGGGGCCCACTGACATGTTATGAGCTGTCTTAGCTGGTTATAAGATAGCCTTGCCGTAAGCCGCTAATCAGGGCGCTTCCTTCTCACATTTCAGTGAAAGGCGTCAACCTGCGTCATTTTACTCATGAGGGGGAGGCCGGTTCCTCTACAGTATTTGTAGAATAAGCTTATTCTACAACTAATTGTGTGGGGTCCACATCCACTCCGTTCATAAGGTGCACCCCTTAGAGCACATGATATATTCCAGAACTCAGACCGATCCAAAACACAGGTGGGTCACACCACTGGTGATAGTTTAGATGGGAATGTGGACCTTTAAAACCTTCTAGATTGTGTGTTGGCCCCACCGTGTTTATCATATGACATCCAATCCATTCATAACATGAACCTCACGAGTATGGGTGGATCTCACAAAATTAATGAAATTCCATAACTCAGGTGGGCCATTCCATGTGATTTTAGATGCTTTATGAGTGATTTTAGATGGTGTGGGCGATCTAAGTTATGAATCATCCCGATTTTTGGGATTAAAAGTCAATGAGGGAACACATATGATGGACGGAGTGGATGTCACGCATACCAGAGGCATAGTTGTAGAATAAGCTTATTCTACAAATGTTGCCGAGGAACCGGCCTCCACGAGGGGGCTTTTCCTCATGTTTCATGTTTTGTGGACATAGATGAATATCTGTTCATTGACTAGGGTTATATTAGTCAATATGAAGTACTGTAGAATAGGCGTGTGGAGCCCTGCCATCCATACATGCAAGATCTGAGATTTCATCAGGTGGGCCACACAGCTTACATCATGTAGCAAAAAAAAAAAAAATCTTTCAGTTTCGATCCTCAGGTGGGCCAGTAAAAATCAAATGAATGGCTAGGAAAACATTGTGGCCCGCTTCAGCGCAGAACATCTAATCAGCGTATCCCATTCATGGAAGGCACGGATCTCACGCCTGTTTGAGATATCGTCGCTAGCCGCGTGTGGATTTCTGAAAACGTCGGCAGATCTTGGGAAGAGTATTCATCCCAAATATTTTTATTGGGTTGAAGCGGCCATGCCAAACTTGCAGACATTTTCTGGGACATCCTAGCCGTCCATCATGTAAGCCGCACCAAGTTGTTGATTTCCAAAAATTCAGGTTCATTAGATCATTATCCGTCTCTGCAAGGGCAAGTTGAGTGTGGACCATTGGCAAGTTTTTCTAAACCTTTCAGTTTTTGTTTTTTTTTTTCACACATATCTCGCCACCTGATGAAATGATCTTCCCGAATTTATTGATAAGCCATCAACGTGATGGGACCCACCTGATGTACGGGTTGGATTTAACACTCAGTTTTCACACGTGCTTCCTTCTTGGTGTGCACGTGGACCAACAGAAGACAATTAACAAAGGGTTTGGGGGAAAGGATTGGCTACTCCCCCACCACCAGCCCCGTGGCTGATGGTCGGTGCTATGTGGGCCCCACCATGATGTATGTGTTTCATCGATTCCGTTCATCTGTTTTTAAAGATAATTTTATGGCTTTACCTCAAAAAAGAGAGGGATATAAATCTCAGGTGGACCACACCACAGAAAAACAATAATGTTTGGATATCCACCATTAAATCATCCGAAGACTCACTGTAATGTTTATTTGACATCAATCTGTTAATTAGGTCATACAGACACAGATGAAGGGAAAAAAAACAAAGATCATTCAAAACTGTTTCCTTTAATGTGGTCCACTTGAGATTGAGATATATCTAATTTTTGGTGTAATATTATAAAATTATCTATAAAAATATATGGACGGCATGGATGAAACACATACATCATGGTGTGGTCCACAGAGCACCGACCACCAGCCCTTGGCTGGTGGCAGGGGGAGTAGCCAATCCGTTTCCATGGTTTGGACTGTGGAAGATGAAACAGCGGAGATGGAAGAACCAGTACAGAGCAGGGTTATCTATCTACAGTGCACGTGGCCAGGTGAAAATCCAATTGGTACCGTCTATCTAGTGAGTCTCATTATGGATGGCCTACATTTCATAAATTTGATCTTATGAGGTGATCGTAACCATCACTTATCCCGGGTTTTTACTATTCGAATGTCTAGTATCATTCGTTTCATGCATTTCTTTAATTATTTTTCATCCATACAGGGCCAAGCACATGGACGGTCGAGATTGACGCATAACCTGGCGACTTGTACTGCAACAAGATAGCTCTACCATATTCATGTTTTTCTCGCTGTACCGTATCATATCCTCTGGACCGTTTGGTGGCCCAAGGGTAAATTTGGAATTTAGAAAAAGGTAAATCTGGATGGTCAGGGGGGAAAAGCTTGTTTGATTTGATTTCGTCGCGTCATTTTCAGTTGCATGTGTATCATCTCATCGATTCGCTGAAGCACTTGTACGGTACTTGGTGGGCCAGGCTGGCCTCAACAGCCAGATCAGATATTTTCAATATCGTACGGATGAAATCAAAGCATTCTGTCCCACGTGACTTGTCTTTTGTGTTATAGCACCAGATGGGACCCACTGGCGAGTGATCCAGACTGTTGATCCTGACTCTTTTTGAACAGTGACCTAAAAATAGATGAATGAGAAGAAAAAAATAAAGCAACGTGTCGATTCAAAGCAAAAGATCAAAGATCCGATGGTTAGATGGTGTCCGTCAGATCAACGGCTGGGATCACCAAAAGGACACTTGTATGGACTTGAGTGGCGCAGGACACTGTAGATATTCCTACCGCGTACTATAATAATGAGATGAATTCGTTGGTGTAATCCGCCATTATTTTGTAGGATTGTACAATGTATGTGGTAGCTGACAGATGACATGTGACCCACCACTTCTGGTTATAAGAGTAGCTGTAAAATCCATGGATAGGTGAGACGATAAGGCCGGTCCCCTCACCAGGGCTAACACTTGAATAGAAAATAGACGTTTGAAAAGATGTAAATGACTCCATTTTAAATGTATTTATGTGGCCGACATGATGAGTGGACCAGCTTATCTTTAGGGCATGGTGGATGATGGGATATGCTGATCAATGGACATAAGGTCTTCTTGATCCTGGCCACCTGATAGGCAGAGCCCTTGAACCCCAGGATATTAATACTGAGAAGGTGTTTGCATATGTAATGGTCCTGAAAAGGAGAGATGTTTGGCTCTGGCATACTCAGAACCTTGGATTTGTCTTGTTTTTGGGTTAGTCTCGTGGCTTGAAGAACAGATATACGAGTAGGAAACGGATTGGCTACTCCCCTGCCACCAGCCCGGTGGTTGGTGGTCGGTGCTCTGTGGACCCACCATGATGAATGTGTTTCATCTATTTCTACAGATCATTGGTGAACCACACTATAGAAAACAATAGTGATTAGATATCCACCATTAAAATCCTCCTTAGGCTCACTGTACTGTTTATTTGACATCCAATCTGTTGATTAGGTCATATAGACCCAGATGAAGGCAAAAGACAAAGATTGGCTTGATCCAAAACTTTTATGGCTACAAAAAGTTTTTAATGATCTGCGAACAACGTTTCCAGTAATGTGGTAAACTTGAGAGTGGGATATACTTCATTTTTAATCTCATATTATAAAATGATCTAAAAAAATAGATGGACAGAATGGATGAAACACATACATCATGGTGGAGCCCATAGAGTCAGTGGCAGGGGAGTAGCCAATCCGTTTCCATACAAGTAACTGTCAAGTGACCATTGCAACGGGATATCTTCTCAAGGCTACACAAAAAGAGTTGCAGAAATGCTAGTGCTGGGATCAAGTACTGCCCCCTTTGGAACCA
Source organism: Magnolia changhungtana (assembly GCA_030180095.1). Classification (NCBI taxonomy): domain Eukaryota; kingdom Viridiplantae; phylum Streptophyta; class Magnoliopsida; order Magnoliales; family Magnoliaceae; genus Magnolia; species Magnolia changhungtana. The sequence goes on from JASAUF010000669.1 coordinate 14,677,208, forward strand.
GCTAGAGATGAATGATCGCAGCCTAGGTTTTGTGAGACCCACCTTGATATATATGATTTTTTCTATGTAGTTCATCTATTTTAACATTTTATTATAGGGCATGAGTCCAAAATGAAAGCAAATCTACGGCTTAAGTGAACCACATCACAAGAAACCTTGGGGATGGAGTGCTGGCCATAGAAAACTCTATAGACATGCCAGTTTTGGATTAAGCTGATATTTATGCTTTGCCTTCGTACAGGTCTATAGGACTTTATGAATACGTTGGATGGCAAATAAATATCACAATAGACCCTAAGAAGGCTTCGGGTGTCTTTCTCATTATTACTTGGTGTGGTGTGGTCCACTCAAGCCTTTGATCTACCTCATTTTTTAGCTCATGTCCAAAATAATCTACTAAAATAGAGAGTGTAGATAAAACATATACATGACCAGTCTCCATATAGGCCCTGCCAGGATAGTCCCTCTATAACTAGGTCCTGATGGGGTAGTGCCCAATGTGGGCCAAAATGCTCTCAGCCGAACAACTTGAAATAGATGAACATTCCACGTCAGGACAGGAAATCAGGTTACTGCTGTGGTTGATTTAAGGCAAAAAAAAAAAAAAGGGATTGGGCAACCCCTTCAAAAAAAAAACCAAGAAAATTAAATTCGAAAAGAAAAAAAAAAAAAAAAAAAAAAAGACCTACGATACGATCTTGAAAAATACTCCACCCATCTCAATTTCATCAGTCTCACAGCAGCCTCTCATGATTTAGGCAACGATTGCAATCCTGATTTCCAAGATTTTCATACCATCCTTGATGAATGTTCCGAATCTGATCTCTTCTACAGTAACCATGCATCTTTCAGATCTCAAAATGAGAATCTCTTACTTGGAACTTCATTATCGAATGATTTTAGCCCAACTAACTAATAACCCTAAATAAGATCAGAGTTCAGATCTTAGATTATAAGCGAATGTTCTTCTTGATGATTTTATCGGATATTACTCGAATATAGAGATGGATTTTGGAATGGTCCATTTTATTTGATGGTGTGGGTCCCACCATACCCACCAAAAGGAATGTAAATAAATGCAGGGCAGCATCATGTGGACGTTTTAACAGCTCCTTTACCATCCGGCAGGAATTTGTCCGATGTGAAGATGAGATGGACAATGTCAGGTAGATTTAAACGAGTAGGCCACTAAAATCTATCGTGCAGGGCTGCCATATAATGACGTGGGGCCCACTTCGTTGCACTTTAGTCACAATGGGCTTCTGGGTCTGTGGACCCATATGGCAGACAGCAATTATTTACTGTTGCCACAAAAGAGGCTTGTCGGAACCGCATCCGCATTTACGCGTGGCGCATATGCCAGCCTGGAGCGTGGGTTAGATGAACGGTTGGACGAGAGTGTGGGCCCCACCCGAGCATGGCCTGATTTGAAAATGGACGTTGATTGGATATGACGTACGTGTATTAATGCGTCCTACCCCAGCAAGGATGGGTCAGACATCGTAGGTGCTCTGTGGGACCCACCATCATATATGTGTTTCACTCATGCCGTTAATCCATTGACTCATTTTTTAGGCCATGAGTCCGAGAAATGAGGTAGATCCAAATATAAGTAGCCACACGGTGGGGATTGAACGCCCACAGTTAAAAGCTGTTTGGAAGTAACAGAATTTGTATGAACCTGATATTTATGTTTTCCTTTATGCCTTTTATGTCTTTTATGTTTATATGATCGTTGACTAAGTTCGGATAGAAAATAAATATTGCAGTAGGCGCTGAGAAGTTTTCAATGGTAGACATCCTTCATATGGTGTGGTCCACTTGAGCTTTTCATCTGCTTCATTTTTAGGCTCATACTTTAAAATTATTAGGAAAAATAGATAAACGGTAGATCAGGTGAGCTTCACAGAACCTCTGCCAGATCAAGTTTTTTTTTTTGTTTTTTGATTAGCTTGTTAGTACACCCCGCTGTCAGTTCACATTTCACCGTTGGCCACCCCTACTGGGCATTGAGTCAAGTTGGAACATTACTTGTTGAAACGGATCGAGTCGGGTCAATCATAACTTGTTTTAACTTGACTCAATGCCTAAGACCTCAGTGTTGAAACGAGGTATCTTTCACGCAATCAACCGCTTGAGCTATGGATCAGGGTGTCCCCGCCAGACCAAGTTCTCCCTGCAAGATAGGAGGCAATTCGCCTCCACCTGCAACCCAAACCTGAGTAGGGCCTAGGATGATGTTTGCCCCAAATCTACCCAATCATCCATTTTGTCAGCTCATGTTAGGACATGACCCTAAAAAATGAGGCAGATACAAAACTCTAAGTAGGCTACCCTACAAGAAAAGGTGGAGGATTAAAAACCCACAGTTGAAACATTCATGTGCCATAAAAGTTTTGAATCAAACTAATATTCCGTATGTACAGTTCATCCAGTAGTAATGACCTTATGAACAGTTTGGATGATATGTAAACATCACGGTGGACCATAAGAGGGTTTTAACTGCAGGTATTTACTTCCTCACTTTTTCTTGTGGCGTGGAGTTTTAGATCTGCCTCATTTTTAGGATATGTCCATAGCTGAAAATTCACAAACATCGTGGTGGACCCTACGCAGGCCACAGGCAGCCCGTGTCACTTCGGGTGGGTGAACCTTTGGCGAGATGGTCCAAAAGTCTGTGACTTTAGTACAGAGGTGGACCTCCTAATGAGTGAGCTGGCTCAACGTTAGCACTATATCTGCTTGATGGGTCCACCTTCTGCATGGCTCAGATGCTGTTATTGATAAGTCAGGTCAGCATCCTGTATGAACCGGACATTGACAGGGTGGACCCACTTGACCTCAACGACTCTTAAATTGCCAAAATATGGCAGCCTTCGCTGGGACATGGCATTATTTGGGCAGTAAGGAAATTGCTATGGCACCGGCAATTTTTTGTTTGGCGTGCTAACATGCTATGCTCGTACCAATTTGTATGGCAGGAGTGACACGCGTCGACAGAAATTCCGTCCCCCCCTCATCTATACCTTCGATCCGAAAAATCAGGTGAACCCTGTAGAGAACAGTTGAAATGAAATGAAATGGAGTGGCCCACCATTAGCTGTATACAGTCGAAACCATGGTGTTTATCTTTGCCACCAACCCATTCATATCAAGGTACGTACCAAAAATAGTCTATTTCAATATTAAGGTGGGTCCCACCACGTTGATTTAAAGGTTTTAGGTTCCTTCTGGTTTAGCCTTTTTGAATTTGGGTCCGGGTGATATTTGGGATCATGGCAAGATATGGTTAATTCAGTTGACGTGATGAACAGTGTGGATCTCATCAATAGGCATCACCCACTAACGAATACAGGACCACCTTTCTCCCTGCCTCTCACGAGTTCATAAAGCGAAGCCCACACGTGTCCGGTGGAGCATGATGGTTTAAACCTGTGAATTACACGTGTCATGGTTCTTAAGATAATCCAGACCGTCCAAGTCACTGAATCAACTTTGAACGGTCCTTCCCTCATATCTCCCGTAAGCAGTGACGCAAGAAAGTATCCATCAAACCCCTTTTCACCACCCATATATTCTTATTCAGCCAAACGCATCCACGGACCACCCATTTGTCACGTGCACCAACATGACACGTGGGCAATGATCGTGTCCATTCGTCACTACGATTAGTATCTTTTAACCCATCTTCTACAAATTCAGGTAGCATTTTTTTTTTTTTCTCTCTCTCTCTCTTTTAACGGTTTATCGGGAAACGGATTGGCTACTCACCCTGCCACTAGCCAATGGCTAGTGGTCGGTGCTCTGTGGACCCCAACATGATGAATGTGTCTCATCAATGCCATCCATCCATTTTTCCAGATAATTTTATAGTATGAACCAAAAAATGAGGTAAATCAAAATCTCAACTGAGCCACACAGTGTTGATTGAACTCTTACTGTTACAGCCGCGTTAGTAGGGGCCACACCCACACGCCACTGTATGCACCAACGCAGTACATGTGAAGGAGATCCAAGCCGCCCATAAGGTGGGCCCCACCCTACATAGTACAGATATCCTACCCCATGAAACAGGCAGGTCCGCTCGTCGGATGAGGACCTTCCTGATTTTGGGCATGGTGTCCTTAGATCAGACCCCACACGATGGACAGATCTGATTTCCACACGCATGCAAGTATGGCACATGTGGCCGCACGCGTGGATCACATGTGGAATTATCAAACGTCCACACCCTAATTACTAGCTTCAACACCATCAACGTCATTTCGAGGATTTGAATCGTTCGATTTCAACGACATCGACCGATCTGGGGCCCATGATATGGACATGTTTATTATTAAAATAAAACAATAAATAAATAAAAGAAAAACATTAAGGAGTAGTTTTCAGTTGAAAAATATAATATTATTGTTGTTCAAATTCATGCATGTTCGCATGCAATTTTTTATTATACACATTCCTATTGTATATAGACATCCCATCCACCCCACAACATGGCCTTTGTCATTTCCATTCATTTTATATAAAAAAAATTTTTAAGATAGGCTAGCTCCTGGAAAAAAATGTTAATGGTCCAATCTTCAAACTATGGAAAATGAAGGAACGAAAAAATACATGCAACATGTGATAATCAACATAGACCATGTGATTGTCAATAAGCACTATGAAATATGGCCCACCTGTGCAATATGGAAACTTGGTGAATAAGCTTTCAAGAAATGACATGATGAACATACACAATAATTGTGTATATAGTCTTCGAAACTAATCATTTTGTTTGATTAGTAAAATAAAACAACCTAAGATACAAGTTCCATTCGTGTCGCTAATCTGTGGTAATATGTTAAAATAAGAGGCAAAACTGCCCTAGAAAGATTAAGGTTTGATCAGTTGTAGCAAAATCAATGGAGCAAGCAGACCGTAACCCTGGCAAAGAAAATTAGAAAGGGGATAAAATTTTAAAAATAAAAATGAAGTTTGACGACCCGAAGCTATTCAAATTACCACATATTGTTTGGTGGATTATATAGTTGTAAGCCATTCAAATCACCACTGCTGTATGTAGATACTAGATATGATTACAGTAGATTCTATAGATAAGATAACAAAGAGTGGAACAGAAGAATTAACTGGCATGTTGTATGAATCACAGAACCTAAAAATCAAATTCTTCATTGTAAAGTGCTCAATGCCCAACACCACCAAAGCGACTGTCTCATCGTTCGTTATCTTAGCCTTCCTCCCAGCAATTTGGTTTTGGCATTTAAATGGTAAACCTACAAAAGTATTAAGAATCCGCTGCCTACCGGACATTGTTGATGCTCTTTTGCCCATGGAACCAGCCATGGCAAAGGCTCACAATTCAAGCTACTCGATCTGTGAAGGAAATTGCAACTTCAGAATTTGTAAGTGGTGGTTCAAATCATTCTTTGTTTGTAAACATCACGATTCAATAAATGGTGTTTCTTCATCGGTAACTCGGTGATATTAATAGACCATGTATTACATTTACTGCATTGAATATGAAAATAAGCCTCAAGGTGGTGAGTTCCATCTCTTACCTAGGTTTAGTACCCCACCCACTACTAAAAGCAGTCATGATAAAGATACTGTAGCAAGTCTTGCATCCTCGAGGTTAGGATGCAAGGGTCAATGAAATAAAATCAGTCATGATACAGATGCATGCATGTAAACAAGGTTCAGGAAGTAGTAGAAACATCCGTGTAAAACATCATGACAAATTCCCAATTGCATCACAAGTCCTCCTGGGAAGGAATTCCAAAGCATTACTCAGATAACATGTGGGACTTGTATTACCATATCATATTGATAACTGTCATCTTCATAATGAAAACAGAAGCATCCTGCAAAACATGAGTAATGGTAAAACCGCTCAGGAATTCCATGCCCAAACCAAGTGTAAAGAACAATCAAACACTGATCTTTTTCTCTTCCAACTTATTGTGTACACAAAACCACCTGACCAAATGAAGGTGGTTCTCCACAAGCAATTCCATCCATTCGAATTGAATGTACCCATGTCCGGCACTTCATTTTAATTTCAAAAAACACAGACCCCATTCTAATGATGCTGGTAATCAAATTGGCTTAAGCAAATAATGCAAAAGCAGGACAATGAGTCACAACTGTCATCTGCTCAATTCATCATTTGTTTCTAAAGAGATTTAATTTCACAAGCGAACAGCTTAGAGCATGATAACTCACCTATACTTGCAAAATTTTCATCCGAAAAACCACTGCAACTACCAAGCAAAAGCCACCTCATCTAACAAACACACCATATAAGAGGAAAAGGCCACAGCAACTTCTGCAGAAGTAATACATGTTGCCTTAACTTGAGGGCACAACAACAGAAGAGTATAGGAGGAAAAAAAAAAAATTATGTATATTGTTGGAGAAGAATTAACAAATGTTGCAGATATTCAGACATTCTCATACAGAGAGAGCGAGAAAAACCTAAAAGAAGAAAAGAAGAAGCAACCAAGGGTTTTGGGTTTTTCTTCTGAGTGTTTTTTATCGAAAGCATGAGGACCTGAAAAGGATACTGCTTGGTTTTTCATGTCAACATAACATAGTGCAATGTCACAAAAATTACATAGTGGCATGTGATATAGGTTTCTTTTCCTCTATCCTTTCTATGAGAACATACCCAACCACCCATAAACACACATACATGCACATTGAATATAACTGCCATTCACTAATCAAACTGAAATTGCATAGGATGGAATCATAAGCATTACCACCCACAATCTCAACAAGATTTCAAGGTTGATTTTCTTTCCCTTGTTTCAATTATACATATACAATCGACCACCACCTAGAACAGATGCAAAAACAGAAAAGCCCCACGATACTAAATACCCATGTTCAATATAAAGAGAACTGTACCAAAATTTCCAGTTTCTCAAATGATCATAACTTCGACATGGCAATTAGCAGAGGAGAGAGAACTACAGGCAATGAAAATGCAGGGAAGACGGAGAACAGACGCCACCACCGAAGAACACCCATGAAAAGTTTCAGATTTTATTAAGTTAAAGGCAGAGAGTCTGGTAAGTTGTGTGTCACCTTCGAGTGGAGAATTCCATAGCAACGTGCCCGTGAAAACGCTGCTACTCAGCACCTCCATGCCGACACTGAGACGAGCTCCCTATGCTGCCAACAGAGGCAGAGCGATGCCTGGCGCTTCTCTACATGAAATCCCTTCAACTGTACCCTTTTTACTAGGCATTCCGCTTGGCTCTCTGTAAAATTACTGAAGGGTACAGGTGAAAATCCCGTTGATGTGAAAAGTGGCCTCCAAGGCTGCATCTTATCGCCCGCCCGGTGCTGTCCCAGGACTGTGCTTTCGATTCTTGGGCGGAGTAGATACCTCTCTATCTTCTGCACTGCATTGGAGATCACATTAGCGGCATCAAGCGATTCTAGCAAGGCTGCATAGGATTGGAGGGCGTGGAGGAAATGGCAGGAGAAGGGGAGTTCGCTCCTGTCACCCCCATGATCGACGGCTAGGATGATTTTGGGGGCGAGCTGTTTCACAAGACGGAGGAGTACCGGGGCAGACAAGTTCGTAGACCCATCGATGGGGAAGCTCACAGCGACCGCCTCGTGTCCCGACGGGCTGAGTATCACTGGTAGGTCAACGGATTCAAGGTTGATGAAATTGAATTCAAACGGGATGCCAAGGTCACGAGCAAAGTGGGAGAGGTTCTCCCGGGTGAGACCGAACTCAAGGGGGTCATGGGAAGATGGGGAGGCAAAGGCAGTGATTTTCAGCGATGGGACGCCACTGAGCCTCAAAGCAAGCTCCTGCATGAAAGAGGCCCATTGGCCACCGAGGCCGATATCAAAATCGATGATGTGGATATGGTCATACCCATCAAGGGCTTCAAGGAAGGCCTGGTTGGATGTGAAATGGGCGAACTGGAGGACCGGCGAGATCTCAGAGAAGGCCTTGTAGGCACTGATCTTGAAGACGGCATCTAAAGGAGAGGCGGCAGGGGTTAACTGTAGGGGAGAAGAAGGGGCAGTGGCGGTGGTGTTGAGGAGCAGTTGCAGCGCTTCCTTGAAGTAGAAAGCCGCCCGTAGGAGGGGCTTTCCAATGGGGGAGAGCTGCTGATTGAGCCGCGCCAATATCCCTCGCGCGAGTACAGAATTCCCGGCCTCGACCAGCTCGGCGGCCTTGAAGAGCTGGTTGATTGATGCCTGCAGCTGCTGTTGCTGATTCGTGCCATCACCGGAGCTGCACTCCAATTTCGGCTCAGCAGGCCTTTGCTGGAGTTGCTGAGGAAGGAGATGCAGATTAGAAAAGCTCTGCTGCTGCTGCTGCTGCTGCTGTAGTCGGACAAAAAGCTCATGGCTTGAATCAGAGAATGGGGCTTTCAAGATCGGACAGCTGGGATCGACAATGTTGGGCCGGTGGCGTTTGAGCTGAGGAGGGAGGAGGAGGTGTTGCAGCTCCTGTTGGGCGTAGGATAAGGGTAGGAAGAAAGATGGTTGTTGAGGAGGTTGTGCTTGTTGCTGGTTTATGAGATGCTGGGTGTTGAAAAGCTGCGGCTTTTCGTCAATGGGTTCAAACTGCTGCTGCTGATGATGATGATAACATGCGCCAGGTGGAGTAGAAAGAGGGAGAAGGAGATTACCAGCTGAAGGAGAAGAGATAGGGTTTGGAGGAGTACTGCTACTGTTGTTGCCGCTGCCAAAGCAAGACCCTCTAAAATTAGGAAAAGTAATTGGGTTTGGAAGAGAAAGCAGTCTATTGCTGCTGAGAGGAAAATCAGCAGCAGCTAATGGAGGATTGACGGCATTCGCATTTGCCGGCGTCGAAACAGATTCAAATCCAAAACCCAGATCGGCAGGCCCGAAACCAGCAGCCCCGCCATTGAACTCAGCAGACGAACCACACCCGCTCAGCAGCAGCTGCTTCATCGAAGCCCCGCTGCCGTCCATATCGAACCACTGAAAGAACGACTGCTCGTCGCCTGGCGGCGACGCCACAGACACCGACAGCATACTCTCCAAGTCCTCCATCCCAAGCCCGCGGCATTTCTCGCCTCCGATCTCCAACGATGCCGCCATCGGCTGAAATTCCAAGGCCCATTCCTCCTTTAGCCCGATGCGGCCGCCTTCACCGTCTTGCCGAGAAGGCGGCCACTTGAGAAGAGGATTGTCGGAAACCGCCGCCACGCCGGCGGTGTCAGAAGAGCCGCTGCCTCCGCTTTAGAAGACCGCTGCTCGAACGGCAAGTATCATCATCTGTATCTTGGGTTCGGTGCTCCTGCAGATACCGTTTCTTTTCAACTTCTACCGGTCTATTGGCCGTTGCAGCAAACCAAAGCTCATCCCCTTATCTGAAAGAACAAAAATGCCCTTGACATAACTCTAAATGGCCGGGAATCGTCGATGGCCTAGTTAGAAATAAGAGGGAAATGGCGAGGGCATGAATAGAAAAAAAAAAAAAAAAAAAAGAAAAAAAGAAAAGGGAGAGCGAGATTGCAGGTACATGTTGGATACGCACACCTGAAGGACCTCGTTTTCGCATACACCCGCAGCTGCAGCTTCATCCTTCTCCTCTCTCTCTCTCTCGCTCTCTCTCTCTGTTCTGCTATGGATGCGTGCAATGTGAAGAGAGGATGGGAAAAGGTCCCTCGATTCTTATAAATTCTACGCAACTAGGTTCTAACAGTACAGGTGGCGATATGTAGTGATCCTGACTGTTGATCTGGTGGGCCACTTCTTCGATGGGCAAAAGTCGCATGACTAGACAACTCAGGCCAAACAGTTCTGAGTTTTGCTGGTTGGATGTGGACAGTTTTTCTCTGTTATGAGTCAGCCGTTCGTTTTGCAGGGGACGGATCAGATCGACTACATCTGTACAATCCAATGGTCTTTAGGAAATTGCTGGGCCACATGATGATCCACCAGATCAATAGCTCCGATCACGTGCACGTTCGCCACGTGTGGCATGAGGCAGATGGAGCTGCACAAAACCTCCATCACGCGAGCTGCATTACAGTATTTATCCCTCGAGGTTTGCTACAGTGCATCAGGGCCTGTCGCTATCTTTTTTTAGTCCTAGCGGGTGCGGTTTTAAAGTGATCCACACCGTTTATACGACGGGCTTACCGTGGATGGATGATAAGCATGTTTCCAGGGGAAACGGATTGGCTATGCCCCCTGCCACCAGCCAATGGCTGATGGTCTGTGCTCTGTGGGCCCACCATGATGTGTCTGTTTCATCCATGCCGTCCATCTTTTTTCTAAATCATTTTACAACATGAGACCAAAAGTGAGGTATATCCCAAAATCAAGTGGACCACATTATAGGTAACAGTGTTGAATGAGCATCGGCCATTGAAAACTTTTTGGGGCCATAAAAGTTTTGGATCAAGCTGATCTTGGTTTTTCTCTTCATCTGAGTCCGTATGACCTACTCAACGTATTAAATGTTAAATAAACAGTACAATGGACCGTAGGAGGATTTTAATGGTGGATATCCTATCACTATTGTTTTTCCGTGGTGTGGTCCACCTGAGATTAAATAGATTTGCTACTCCATTCTGTTGGTGGTGGGTGCTCTGTTGGTGGACCACGCTGTAAGAAAACAATAGCCATTGGATATTCACCATTAAAATTCTCCTACAGTCCACCGTACTATTTATTTGACATCCAATATGTTGATTAGGGCATGTTTGGCCGAACCGATCCCATACAATTAGGTGGGATGGAATGATTTTTAAAGTAATGGTGGTGTCAGTGTTTGTGTTGATCCATGGGTTTGGGATAGCCCATGGATATCCCAAAGAGTGTTTGGATGGTCACATATGAATGGGTGTGCATCTCCACTACTTCTCATAGTGTACTGTACTCACTATTTTATAGCTACCTTAAAACAACTTATGACTTAATATAGGCAAGTGATAATGATGGAGAGAGTAGATATGTCATTGATATCTTGAAGGCCCTGCACAGCGGTGAAAACCTATATCTTGGGATTGGCAAAATTTAAGTGCTACTTACGAGGGTGTGATGGAATGGTTTTTATCCCGCCGTCTCAAACAGAAAAGGAGATGGAATGTAAACAATTTAACCTCCCTGAAACATCCTATATCCAGCGCCCGGCCAAACATGCCCTTACGTCACACAGTCTCAAATGAAGAGAATAAAACAAAGAACAGCTTGATCTAACACTTTCATTGCCCAAAATGGTTTTTAATGGCCTACGTTCATTCAACACTGTTTCCTGTAACGTGGTCCACCTAAGATTGGGATATATCTCATTTTTGGTGCAATGGACGTCATGGATGAAGCACATACATCATGATTACATATCATGGATGAAGCACATACATCATCATGATTACATAGCGACGGGTAAAGAGTACGACCATTGGGAGGGGTTTGTAATCGAATTTGATGGTTCTTTTGTAAGTATTCCCTCATCCAGAATGAGGCCCATCGTATCAACTGTCTATATCATTGCAACGTGTCACACATTCAACGGCTACAGTCACGTAAAAATAGCAACATGTCGGAAGTACCTTCGACTGGAAGCCTTGCTGCACCGGCAGGACGCGTATTCCTGTAGTCGGAAGCTATGTGGGGCCCACAGATATGCCCTTGACAAATCCACTCCGTCCATAAGTTTTGGAAGATCACAATAAGAGAATATTCAAAAAAATCAGGAAGACCCAAAACTCATGTAGGTCATACTAAACGAAACAGTGGAAACGAAAACGTCCACCGTTGAAACTTTCCTGGAGACCATGATGTTTATATGCCATCCAAACCGTTCATAAGATTATTACCACTCAGATAAACGCTATGGACAGATATTATCTAGATACAAAACTTATGTGGCCCCCAAAAATCTTCCAGCCATTGGCGTTCAATCCCGTTGTTTTTGTGTTATGCCCTAAATAAGTTTTAGATCTGCCTGATTTTTAGTTTCCCTCCTACTTTAGTCTTGCAAAACTGATGACCGGAGTAGATTTATCACGTGAATATCTGCGGGCCCCACTTCCAACTCATGCAACTTCCTGTACTGGGGTAACAGACGATCCGCGTCCATACCAGCTAGAGTATTTAAGATTGATACTCGCGGATGCACGTATGACTGTATGAATGTGGCCCATTGGGTTCATGATCTCATCGGAAACGGATTGGCTACTCCCCTGCCACCATGATGTATGTATTTCATCTATTTTACTGGTTATTTTAGGACTTTATCCTAAAAATGAGAGGGATATAAATCTCATTTGGACCACACCACATGAAAACAATAGTGATTGGATATCCACCAGTAAAATCCTCCTAAGGCCCATTGTACTGTTTATTTGACATCCAATCTATTGATTAGGTCATACAGGACCAGATGAAGGTAAAAAAAACAAAAATCAGCATGATCCAAAACTTCTATTGCTCCCAAAATGTTTTTAATAGTCTATGCTCATTCAACACTATTTCCTGTAATGTGGTCCATTTGATATTGGGATATAGCTCATTTTTTTCTCACGTATTGTAAAATGATCCATAAAAATAAATGGACGGAATGGATGAAACACATACATCATGGCGAGGCCCACGGAGCATTGGCTGGTGTCAGGGGGAGTAGCCAATCCGTTTACGATCACATCCATCCATTAGCAACAGTCCACACCACTTTTGAGCACTGGCCCAAAATTCAGACCATACGATGGGGTTATACTTTGCTGTGGTGAGCCCAGAACGCCAACTGGCACGTCCGATCCGTCAATGGCTTAGGTTGGACATCACCTCAAATGGCACCCTCAATACCCATCAAATATTGACTTTTAACAATTTCTAATCTAACGGTCCATGTCAGGGCTGCCACTCAAATGGCTTGGATAGGTTATTCGACGTAATTTTCAACCAAATGTCCATCAGACGTAAAAACCAGTAAATGGATGGTCTAGATTCACTGCCATATTTGCCACGTGTCAGGTATGCGGCAACGAACATCCTCTTGCCGATCCAGCAAAGACAAAGACTTCCTGGAATTGACCAAAGGTCTACCATCATCATGAAAGTGCTGCCTGCCTGATGTGCGGCTTGGACTGACCCGGTATTAACACGCAATGTATTGTACTCGCACGATATATATTGTACTCGCACGATTAACCCTTGATTTTCTTGGCGCATTTATCTTGTTGCAGTCCGCAGGGTCTAGCCCTTTCCGGACCCGAATCCGCTGCAAGACTGAATGGCTGTTGTACTGATGTATACAATATCCGAGCTCTGTGGGACCCTCCGTATTGTATATATGAAATCCACTCCGTCCATCACTTTCATCACTAATTTTTCACCGTGCATGTCAAGAACCAGTACAATTCAAATATTATATGGATCATAACACCGAAATATGTAAAGCACACCTTAAACATCTAAGTTCGAGCTAAGTGGTCGGCCTGAGTTTTGTATAAGGATGATATTTGCATCTTCCTTTCATCTTTATGAAGCACACCCGATTCAACGGTTAGATTGGATATGTACACCAAGTTGGACCCGTGCATTAACATACAATTCCGTGGGCCCCACAGTTCGGGTATTGAACCCGCTACGTACAACAGGTGTTGCAGATCTGGGTTTGTAAGGTGATATTGGGTCCATGTGCAATCCACGGTGGACCCTTCCAATCCAACGGTCCATCACGGCTATGGCCCACATTAACATATAGATGTTGGGCGTTGGGCCTATTAAAATTAGCCTGTTCGAACACAGGTCGAGCCCAGGCCCACTTTCTACTATTGAGTCAGTTTTGGGTTGATCCTGACCGACCCTGTTGACACCCCAACATAGCCAATGGTTGTTGCCTGTTCAATCAAATCAGGGGATGCTATTAAAAGCTGCAGTTCAGGTGTGATCCCAACGTGGGCCCCACGTTGCATGTCCCTGGGCATGAAAGGCAGCCAAGCACAGTCAATCAGGTGAGCCACGTGTGTGGGTGAATATGGAATTCGGTTAGGTGAGGAAATATCAAGTTTCATAAAATTATGACGTGACGTTATTTCATTGGCTGGTGGGATACTTGCCAAAAAAACTCCCACCAAATTTCAAAAGCCTAATGAAACTCACTATTACCAAGATCTCGACGGAATCGACTTCCACCGAACTAAGACCTCATTTCCGCGGGCCACCAGATGACATTGGGCATTTTACTGACGAATTTCAAAACAAGGTCATGACCGACTATCAAGCATGTGTCTCGTTATCCACTGGGACCCATGTTGGTTTAACGATTTGAACTGTTCTTATTCTCATTGGCACTGTAAATAAGCTATAATCCCTTAATTGCTCTTTAAATATCTTCTTTCATTCCTTGAAATTCATCTATAGATAGCAACAATCATCAATATAAGCTTCTTGCATCATTGAACTCAATCATCGGGCACTCTGCGTGGTTGATGATTACGAATGGGGTTTCGGACCTGGTTTGACTTAGGACCCAAACACCAACTAGCTAGCAAGTGTCAAAGCTATTTTGGGCCCAGCTATGTATGTTTTTCATCCATGCCAACCATTCTTTCTTCTTTTTTTTTTTCTGCTCATTTTACTGTATAAGCTCAAAAATGAGGTAGATAGAATGTTCAAGTGAACTACACTGGAAACAGGGAGCCATGGAAGTTTTGGGTCAAGTTGATATTTGTGTTTTCCTTTTGTCTAGGTCTTTGTGACCTTATTGACAGGTTAATTAGATGACAAATAATGTAATACCCTGTTTCTTTTTAAATGGTGGGTTCCACTGTTGGCTTTGGTGTGGCCCACCTGAGCTGTGGATGGCCCTCATTTTTGGGCTCAGGCCCTAATTTTGATGGGCAAAATGAATGAATGGTGTGGATTTATCACATCACTTATGTGGGGCCCATTCAAATTTTATATATATATATATATATATATATATATATATATATATATATATATATATATATATATATATATATAACAAAGCAAGTGACGTGCGCCACTTGCTTTCCATTTTTCCACTTCTCCACAACAACTCCTCCACGACTCCCTCTCTTTTCCCACTTCTCCGCAGTGGTTACGGATGTGAACCCATCCACCATGCATGATATCATCATGGTGGGACCCACTTATCAATCTAAACCGTCCAATGAACTCCCAACCCACTAACTCACCTCACATTATTTTTTTATACCCTATTTTCTCATGCTACCTATAGAAAACCATAGAAAAGAAAATCACAAAAGAAAGATTTTGAGAAGAAAAGAGAGATCAGGAAAAGTGAGAGTATATGCGAGGGTTCAATATCAAGTTTAGAGAGTGCATGTAGAAATCAGCATCTCTTCAGATTATTTTCCTTCCATCACACTATTTTTCCATATCAGGTAGGTGATCTTTCCCCTATTGAAAAATTCATATCTGTTGCCTTATATAATCTAGGCATTGAAATTTTATTTTTTTGAACCAATGCAAATATTATTATTATTATTATTATTATTATTATTATTATTAGTATTTGCATTTGATATTATTTAGGATTGATGATGAATATTTATTATGTGAACAATTTTTTTTTTGTAATGATCCTTACGAGTACTCTGCCCTAAAAGGATCACCATATTATTTGTTATGGGTACTCTGATATTGATTATTAAAATGTTTCCTTATAAGTTAGATGCATCATATGTGAATAATTATTTTTGTACAATGATTCTTACGGGTGCTCTGCCCAGGGTCATTCCCGAAATGATCAGCACAACACGGGTGCTCTACCCAGGGTATTCTCAAAAGGATCGGCACGGGTGCTCTGCCCTGGGTGATTCTCTAAAAGGATCAGTACACACGGGTGCACTGCCTTAGGCTTTTGTCCCTAAAAGGTTATACCGGTGCTCTGCCGAGGGTCATACCCTGAAAGGATCAACACCGGTGCTTCGTCGTGAGTCATCCCCTAAAAGGATCAGCACACATGAGTGTTTTGACACTCCAAATCTTTATATTTTTAGAAAAACTATGTTGAGCAATTTACTCATTTCATATTCAAGAATGTCAAATTATTAACTATGATTTTACATCCAATGTTCATCTTATTTTGATTAATATGTCGTGATTAAATTTGGTAATATTTGTGAGATTTTCAACTCGGGATTGATGTGATCCTATTGAGTTGTCAACTCATTATGTTTTAACCATTTCAGGTTATGAATATTTTGAAGATACAGGGTACTTCTATTAGTAGTGGAGCATGGAATTTAATTTGATGCACGTGGCATGTCATTCTACATAGGATGGATTTTATTTTATTTTGTAGTAATGTTTGACTTAATTTTTCTTATTTCAAGTTAAGTTAAATAATCATGCATCGATGTAATAATAGACTATGCAATTAGTTATCTTAGTATGTGTTTGGAATTTTAAAGTTTTGGGCTATGGTGGAAGAAAATAAAATGCATATGAAATTGTCATACTTTTTTTTTTTTTAAGTCATGGGTCTGGAATTCAGGTCCTGGACACCCTATTCGGGTACCCAAATTTTGGGGGTGACAAATAAACATCCCAGTGTAGGATGTAGGAAAGTTTCAATAGTAGATGTTACCTCATTTTTTGGGTCCTATGTTAAAACGGGCTAGAAAAAAAAATGAATAAAAGGCATGAATAATTCTTAGATGTCTTCAATTTATACATGAAATAGGGGTTTGATTGATCGACCACCTTGGTCGAATATTCAAGTGAACTTTGATTAATATATGCCATAATAATTATGTATGATCTATACATCTCACATCATTATTCTTCACCATGCATCACATTATATTTTTAATCTGCATTATATGGCATCATGCCTTCATCATATTTTGTCATCACACACACACACACACACACACACACACACACACACACACCACACACACACTATCATATCATTAGCACGAGGATATATCATTTTCGTTTCATGATTAATATAAGCAATGTCATAACTACCACAAACAACTGCTCATCCACCATCAATGCATATGCCATTAATTCGTCATCCATTAAATCATCACCATAATCGATATTAAACCTACCATAATTGCCATAATTAGATGGTATCCATCATTGTAACTAACAACTCGCCATTATTTGCATCATGTTACCACACATGCACCACCATCTCAACCATCAATAGGTGCTTCCCACCTAGGTGTGACTCCCACATTGACCTTAGACTATGTGCAAGGCATGCAATCCTATAGGGCAAGCATGAGTCCCACTTTGCAAACCACAAGGCCAACTCTGAAGGATAAACTTCCACCCACAAGGCTTTTAATAGTGTGGTTCTAATTCCATAATTAAGTGAGCCCTACACATTCCACCATTAAATAGAAGATAAATCACGATCTCAAACATAAAATCCATATGTCAACATTGTACAAATTTCACATCATGTTGGGCCCACAAGCCTTATGCACAAGTAAAACAAGAAAGCTCAACTATTATGACTTATACGATTCAAATAAGCCCCACTAAGTGTGGCTCAACTGACTAATAATAGTGTGTAAGGCACGATGCACACTAGGCAATTGGCCCATGTGTTTCTCTTGCTATTGGGCCCAATTGGGCCTTAGTTTTGCTTCATTTAGATGGGCCTAAGGCTGCATATAACTTGGGAGAAACAAATGGGCAGCAAGGTTGTCCATCACATGTCCCACACTATCAAAAGATGATAAGCTTACATAGCGTGCAAGGCGGGTCTCACTAGGCAAGGGTAAGGCCCATACAAGACAACCCACACTAGATGGCCCACTTAAGATTTTGGGCCCACCAGCACCTGAGAGTTCATATTTAAGGTTTAGATACTGCATTAAATGCCTTGGGAAGGTGGTGGATCCCACTGGTGTGGCCTCACATAAATTTTATGTCAAATAAAGTTTTGGTGAAAAATGGTTCCTGGCCATTTTGTAGTTAGTTTCATGATCATGCGAGGACCACATCTGATGAAAGGAAATACTCATCTAGTAGATATATGTATGGACTTTAAAACCCATAAGGCGGACTCCATTGGTTAAGTGTGTACAATTTACGATGATGGCCTAAACATAGGTACTTGAAGAAACTGCGCAGGAAATATAGTGTAGAAATGTTTTTGGCCCGATTTTGAGTATGTCCTATGATCACATGAGGCTACGTTTCTACGTGCCGTCAAGTGCCCTTAGTAGTACTATATACGGACTTTAAAACCCATAAGGTGGGACCCACTGGATGCGCATATATAATTTTTGGAATAAGGCTAAACATGAGCATTTCAATTTTCAACACAACTATGCTTGGTCCCATTTTGGGATCCGCTCACTAATCATGTGGGGTCCTCTATGCCCTAAGTAAAATACTATTTCTCCATACATAGATATAGGCTAGAAGGTCCAGGTGGTAGCCCATGCATATCGTGTATGTGGGGTCTACCATAGAGGCTCAGAGTTTGTCCAAAACCTGTAAAATCATATATGCAATTTCAGGAATGGATTTGTCCCAACTTTGGCTCGACTTCTCAAACACTTAAGAGGTATTCTTGATGAAGTGGTGGGACATCTCGATACTCAAACATATCAAATAAACAGCACCCATGGTAGGACCCTTTGCTACAGAGCATGGGGCCCACCACGAGGTGTCAAAGAGGCCTATATGTAATACAGTTAAGTACTTAGAAAAAATTCAGTAAATACAAAAAGTGTAAAAGAAAGGAAATAGATTAGATGAATTAATAAAATACATAAATCACAAGTGGTCCCACTCCTAAGTGGGTCCACAATAAGAGGATTAA
The DNA here is from genome assembly GCA_030180095.1 of Magnolia changhungtana. Classification (NCBI taxonomy): domain Eukaryota; kingdom Viridiplantae; phylum Streptophyta; class Magnoliopsida; order Magnoliales; family Magnoliaceae; genus Magnolia; species Magnolia changhungtana. The sequence goes on from JASAUF010000669.1 coordinate 14,696,010, forward strand.
TGTTATGGAAAACATATATACAACATATACATCAAGTTGCACATAAAATATATTGATTAAATCTTTATGATCAGATTCTTTATTGAAAAATTTGAGCCAGCAAATTGTTTGGGAATGTATCATTTAAGCTACATACAAGTTTTCAGCCATACAAGGTCTTGGATCCATCTGGACCATACACAATAATTCAAGATTTATCCTTACAAAAGCATTTGTCGGTCCAAAATTTCTTTAATTCTATCAACAAGGAATCTAACCGTAGGGACCGTACATATGATAAATAAATAACTCAAGTAAACTAAGAAAATATCAAATAGATCTGATTGTTGGAATCATAGATATGGTCTACACAATGTGTTACCACAACAAGCTCTTAGATATATTTTCGTACAAGGTCAAGATCTCAATCATCCGAACTCTGATCGAGGTGTATTATAAACCGTTGGAAAGATACTTTGATTTACTACAAACCCATCAAATCATATATTTCTATTAGGTTCATTAAATAGACCAAAAATGGGTTAGGTTTTTTTGTAAATTAGGACCATATATGTGTTGTTGGGCAGTAGCCAAGTAAATTTGATGTTATGGGAGATTGGACCGTCAAATAGCCATGAAATTTAGTCCAAAGTTACCTTATAATTGTTACATATTATCACCAAGTTTTACTTTAGATCTTAACATGTTTGATTTTATACAATTTTTAAAAGTTGTTATCCAAATACGAAAGCGGGATTACATGTGAAAGGTGTGGATATAAAGTTCATTCTAGTGGACCATATAGATATGGGTCACCTTTCTGACTACCATGGCTAGTCATACATGCACACAGGAGCTCCACACCAATGGACCTCACACACGTCAACAAAATACAAAATGAAGAAAGGAAGAGGAAGAGGAGGATGGAAGGGGGCGTAGACTCACCTCAATTGGATGGACGGCTAGATGATGATGAGTGCTCAACTACCTCTAGGTTTGATGGTGGGCAACACCTTAACCCCTCTCTCTCTCTCTCTCTCTCTCTCTCTCTCTCTCTCTCTCTCTCTCTCAAAATTTTAAAAATTTCTTAGTGTAGCAAATATATAGGTGTAATTGTATAAGAGAGCCCCTACTCTTTTATAAAGAATGAAGGTTGATGTAGCAAATTTGTGGGGTCTTATTGGTGATCAAAGTGAGGTGGAATGTGGTATATGCTATTGGTAGTGGATGAATGACTACAACGCTAATTTCATCACCTACAAAAATTAGCTAAGGTGGATGAGATTTAGGCATGCATTGGCTACTGGATGGATAAGGATTGTGAGTTGTAGGTGATGCATGGTAGATGATGAAGTGAAGTGTTTCATTGGTTGTATGAATTGATGTGGCAGAAAACAAGGCATGCATTGGATGCATATGTAAGATGAGGTGGACATGAGCCATGATTAGTTTCAAAAGCATGAAAGATGGTTAATGATGGATTTTGGGATAGAACCCATTTTCGTCTAATAATGCATTGTCTCACATGTGCTAGCTCTTCATTTGTCATGTAGTATTTGTCCTATCTTGTGATACTTTATATATTCTATAAAGTGGGCATAGGCCCACATAGACCAAATTTAATGGGCCCAGCACAATAAAGGTTGCTTATGTTACAAAATATATAATTTAGGCTATGGATTCAACGGACCATATCTAAAATGGACCGTCAGGTTGATGCACGATTTTTATCATTGTGACCGTATGTGTGATGCCTATTTTTTAAAATAAAATTAAAATTAAAAATTTTAAATTAATTTTGAGTGTGAGAGAGAGATCCGTCAATCTCATCTCATCTCTCATCTTATCTTTCATTATCCTAACTTCCTCACGTATCTCGTAGTCTCTCAATAAACCCTCCCTCTTAAAGAGGGAGCATGTGAGAACAAGAGTCCTACTAAGACTTAAAGAACCAATGAAAGAAAATCATAGGGAAAAAAATGAGAGAGAGAGTGTGTGGGAGAGGATTTTAGAATTCATCTATTTAAGTTAGTAGAATGATCTTTTCTTTGTTTTCTTTCTGCAGTAGTTTAGATCTTATCTTATCTCTCCCACTAGTACATTTCTCAGTAAATCTTCATCTAATCATCACACACTTATCAGAAGATTCCTTTTTTTTTTTCTTTTTTTTTTTGTAAAGCTCATTGGTAAACAACACGAATGATTCACATTTACATTTGTACTGTTACTGAAATTCATAATCAAATTATCTATGAATTTAACATTAAACAAAACAGAAGTGCACGTTTTCTCCATCATCAATTTTTTGCATTGACCGCTGCCAATATATTAATTAGAGTATAAAGCCTATTCAGATGTTCCTGCAAAGAGGACCATTTTTATTTTTTTTTACATTAATTTCCCTTTCGCATAAGTTCCACAATTGGTCACATAAACTTTTATATGTAGTTTGATCAGATACGTTGAACAAAATCAAAGCATCAAGTGTAAGAAGAAGATTTGCTGTAACTAAGTAATTTTTTCCTCACATAACTAATCTTTCACATTTATAGGATTTTATTATTATTTTTATTTTTCTTTTATTGCAAGTGTACAACCTTCCTTATTCATCATTAATTTCCATAGCATGTAATTAGATCCATTGGATTTTGACACTTCAACTCTTGTAGAACTCAGCCTAGCCATTAAAATACAATTATAATACAAATGCCAACATTGATCTTGTGCTAAAAGGTTTCTCAACATTTGGCTCTGATACTAATTATTGCTAAAAAATACTTATATAAAACTGATGTAGGAAAAACAAAACCACAAAAAGAGAGAGAGAGAGAGAGAGAGAGAGAGAGAGAGAGAGAGAGAGAGATGAGGATTAAAGTAATAATAAGAGACAAGAAACATAAAAATTTATGTAGTTGATCAACAATATGTCTACATACATGAGATAATAACATAGAGCTTTTTTCTTTATTAAAATAAGAAAAATAGAAATATAAGGGTTACATTTCTCCCACTCTTCTCTCATAGGAATACCCTAGAAAAATACTCTCTTCACTTGTATTCCCTCTTATATTGACTAGACACCCATAGAGAAAGCATGCACAAAGCCTAATAAAACTAGGTTTGACATGTACACTCATATAAGAGGAGAGGAGGCCTTTCGAAAACTCCACTGCCTCTACAATACGAAGTGCAAAATCCCTGTAGAGATCCTTATATATGCATCATATGCATTAGAAGTCTAGACCATTTAGTATTAGGCACACAGTAACTATGCCATACATTAAAAAAAGCGTTGGTCTTAACAAAAGACGAGAATTGAAATATTTGTCTAAATTCTTTTGTGTATAAATTTCTATATCAATGAGGGTATTTATATAGTAAAAATATATTATATTTAGACAAGATATGTAGACATGGAAAATAAGATTCTATGACTTTGGGAATTAATCAATTAATTATGATCAATGAGTTTCAAGTGTTGATGGTGGTGGGTTCACTAAATCTGATGCCAAGGAAAAGGCTTGATGAAAGATTTGAGATGTTGGATGATTCTTCGTCGACCACGATTGATATATTTAAGGGTGGTGAGATGTAGCCGGAGAATGAAGAGGTAGTGTGCACTTGCACGAGTATGATTAAGGGAGATGATACACTAGAAGTTAGTGCAATGATATCCGACTGTTGAATTAGTGGACTAAGGTTAAAGACCACTCTGATATCAGAACTGTTGCGCAGCACGCCAACAACGTAGTGAACCGAGATCCAATCTCCGGTCTCACCCACAAACGATAAACAAGAAGAAATATAAACTAGAAGAAGAATCAAAGCATTCCAAACAAACCACAAGACAAGATATACGTGGAAAAACCCCAACAAGGGTTAAAAAACCACGGAAGCAAACTTCCACTATGAAGAAAAGTAAAGATTACAAAGCAATATACTAACCTCTCCCTTGGAAGTACAGAGAAAACCCTTTACCTACACCTTGGAATAACTCTCATTATACCTAGAAAAACCCTAGGGACTCCTATTTATAGTTTAGGTAACTTTTCTTTCGCACCCTTGCGAAAATCGACTAAAAAATCCGTAATCCGCATCAAATCCGAAAACGAATCTACATAACCTCGACTGGTCGAGCAGGCTGCTCGACCGGTCGAGTACCGCGGAACCAAAAACCGATGCTCGCTGGACTTTGAGTCGAGCCAGTCCATGACTGGTCGAGTGGGCCACTTAACCGGTCGAGCAAGGCTCTCGACCGGTCGAGCGACCGTCCAGATGTGGCTCCACATCTCAACAATCTCCCACTTAGAGACACATCAGTATAAACATTCGTCTTCTTCATCCGGAGTGCATCACCTCCCCGTCTTCAAGCCTGAAGACCAATCAAAGCTAAACAGAGCTTCAGCTTCTCCCGTGTGACCGCCTTAGTCAGTATATCTGCAGGATTCTCACTTGTATGGATCTTCTCTAGAGCAATCGATTCATCTTCCAGTAACGAATGTATGAAGTGATATCTTATGGCGATATGCTTGGTCCTTGAATGAAATGTTGAATTCTTAGCCAAGTGTATTGCACTCTAACTATCACTGTACAGTTTGCAATCTGCTTGCTTCTTACCCAACTCTTCCATGAAACCTTGCATCCACACCATCTCCTTGCACGCTTCTGTAGCTGTAACATATTCTGCTTCCGTCGTATTGATAGATACTATCTTCTGTAACTAAGAGACCCAACTGACTGCAGCACTGCCCAGAGTAAAGACATAACCTGTAGTGCTTCTTCTACTGTCGATATCTCCTGCCAAATCTGAATCTACGTAGCCTTGTAGCTTGATTTCTGATATACCATAACACAACCCTACATCCACAGTACCTACCAGGTATCTGAGTATCCACTTCACAGCTTCTCAATGTTCTTTCTAGTGGTTGTTCATGAACCTACTAACAACTCCCACTACTTGAGCAATGTTTGACATCGTGCTCACCATAGCATACATGAGACTCCCAATAGGTGATGCGTATGGGACTTTAGCCATGTAGTCTCGTTTCTTCTGCGTTTTTGCACTTTGCTCCTTAGAAAGCTTTAAATGGTTGGTTAATGGAGTGCTAACCGGCTTAGCACCTCCTATATTGAGTCGATCAAGTACCTTGGCTATATACTCTGCCTGTGATAAAACCAGTTTCTTATTTTCCATGTTACGCTTTATCCTCATGCCTAGGATTTGTTTTGCAGCTCCTGAATCCTTCATGGCAAATTCTCTAGACAGTCGTCTTTTAAGATCTGAGATGTCCTTCATGCTTGAACCGGTCACAAACAGATCATCAACGTATAGAAGAAGGATGATGTATGACGTATCAAACTTCTTCAAATAGGAACAGTGGTCTGCATGATATCTCCTAAAACCGTTTTTCGACATGAAACTATCAAACTTCTTGTACCATTGTCTCGGGGCCTGCTTCAGGCCATATAGACTCTTCTTTAGTCTACACACATTGTTCTCCTTTCCTGGTGTCATGTATTCTGTCGGCTGATGCATATATATATCTCTTCTTTAAGGTCCCCATGAAGAAAAGTTGTCTTAACATCTAGCTACTCTAAATGTAAGTCCTCTATGGCTATTATGCTCAAGACTATGCAAATCGTAGACATTTTCACCACAGGTGAAAATATTTTAGTGAAATCGATACCTGCCTTTTGTTGAAACCCTTTCACAACCAATCTGGCCTTGTACCGTTTCGAACCGTCGTGCTCCTCTTTCAGTCTGTAAACCCACTTGTTATGAAGAGCTTTCTTACCCTTAGGTAGAGTAACTAGCGCCCATATACGATTAAACTCAAGAGAGTCCATCTCATCATCCATGGCCTGCTCCCACTTAACCTGTGTATCTGACTGTAATGTCTCTTCAAAACACTCTGATTCACCATTATCTGTCAGCAGTAGATAATGTAAGGAGGGTAAGTATCGGACCGTGGGTCTCCTCTCCTGAGTAGACCTCCTCAGAACCGATGTCTGTGGCACTGCCTCATAATGCTCATGTGCATGATCATCCTGTGGCGCTGTAACACCCGTGTCTGGTAACTCTTCCAACTCTACGAATTCTTTCTCCTCGGCCTTATTTTCCTGCACACTGTCCTTATACATCACTTTTTCATTGAAGACTACGCCCTTACTTCTGATGATTTTCCTGTTTTCTGCATCCCAAAATCTATAGTCAAAATCATGCTGCCCGTAGCCTATAAACGTGCACCTCCTGGACTTCGTATCCAGCTTGTTTATGTGCTCTGTATTAATATGAACGTATGAAGTGTAACCGAACACTCTGAGATGTGCAAGGTTCACTTCTTTTCCAGTCCAAGTTTCTTCTGGTAGCCCACCATCCAATGGTGCTGAGAGACTTCTATTGATGAGATATGTGGCAATATTCGCAGCATTTGCCCAAAATGTCTTGGGCAACCCTGCATGTAGCCGCATGCTCCTGGTGTGCTCAAGGATGGTCCTGTTAATGCACTCAGCCACACTGTTCTACTGTGGTGTCCCTAGAATCATTTTCTGATGTTTGATTCTATTTGCCGCACAATACTTCTTAAACCTCTTATCACAGTATTCTCCCCCATTATCAAATTTGAGACATTTTACTGTTTTAACTATCTTGTTTTCTACTATTACTTTTCACTTCTTAAATACATCAGATTTGTACTTTAAGAAATAGACCCACAGTTTTCTACTAGCATCATCAATAAAGGAAACAAAATAACGTGAGCCACCAAGAGATAATACGTGTGCCGGTCCCCACACATCAGTGTATACAAGCTCCAACAGATGCGTCTTTGGAGTGCGTCCTGTCTTCTTGAAGTTCCCTCTTCTGCTTGCCATACACGCAGTCCTCACAGAATTTCAAGTTAATAGACTTCGGCCCTGGTAGCTTCCCTTTTGACAATAGCATTTTTATCTAATTCTCACTCATATGTCACAACTTCTGATGTCATAATTGCCCATTCACTCCAGTTGATGCGACTGCAAGTGAACTATACGATCCTAAAATCACGTATAAGGTACCTTCCTTCTTGCCTCTAGATATCACCAAGGCACCTTTTGTGATCTTCCAGGAATCACTGGTAAATGTCGTCACATAACATGTATCGGCCAACTGCCCCACTGAGATCAAGTTTCGTCTCAAACTTGGTACATGTCTGACATCTTTCAATTTCAATGTCATTCCGTCTTTCTAATTTATATGAACGTCTACCTTTCCAACAATATTACACGACTCATCATCACCCAGGTAGATTCTCTCAAAGTCACTTGACATATAATCATGCAGAACTTCCTTACATGAGGTGGCATGAAACGAAACACCCGAGTCTATAACCCAAGATTCATTCCTCGCATAAGAAACAAGATCAACGCCTTTATGTCACTCTCCTTAGATAGATTCACTGATTCCTTCCCGCCTTGAGAGTTTTCTTCTTGTTTCTTGAGCGCCCTGTAATCACATTTCATGTGCCCATTCTTGCCACAATCCCAACACTCGTCTTTGTCTTTCAGTCCCTTAGATTTCTTCTTCGACTTAGAACGTCCATATTTATTACCTCCTTTATTCAGTGATCTTTCTCTTCCTTCAACGTTTAGAGTATTCCTTGAATCCCCTGAAACTCCTGATGCCTTTCTTCTAGATTCTTCGCTAAGAATTAGACCGGCCACATCATCAAATTTCAGCTTTGTCGACCCTGAAGAATTACTCACAACAATCACCAAACCATCCCAACTATCTGGTAAACTGGATAAGATCAGTAACGCCCTGACCTCATCCTCAAAAATAATGCCAACGGATTCCAACTGGCTCGTGACCGTATTGAACTCTTTTAAATGTTCAGCCACGCTCCCACCATCTGACATCTTCATGTTGAATAGTTGTTTCATAAGATGAACCTTGTTGGATGCTGAGAGTTTTTCATACATGGTGGCTAGGGCTTCTATTAATTCTTTGTGGTTTTCACCTTGGATATATTGAAAGTGACACTCTTAGACAAAGAGAGTCAGATCATTCCTAAAGCTTTTCGATCCAATAAAAACCATTCATCATCTGTCATATTTTCTGGTTTATTCTCTTTTCCTCCTAGAGGAATATAGTGGTCCTTCTAATACAGATAATCCTCTATCTACATCTTCTAGAAGGTAAAGTTTCAACCATCAAACTTCTCAATTCTAGTCTTCCCTTCTTCCGTCATCACTCCCAAAATCAAAACTTGGCTTTGATACCAGTTGTTGCGCAGCACGCCAACAACGCAGTGAACCGAGATCTAATCTTCGGTCTCACCCACAAACGATAAACAAGAAGAAATATAAACTAGAAGAAGAATCAAAGCATTCCAAACAAACCACAAGACAAGATATACATGGAAAAACCCCAACAAGGGTAAAAAATCACGAATGCAAACTTCCACTATGAAGAAAAACAAAGATTACAAGGCAATATACTAACCTCTCCCTTGGAAGTACAGAGAAAACCCTTTGCCCACACCTTGAAATAACTCTCATTATACCTAGAAAAGCCCTAGGGACCTGTAACACCCCAGATTTTTTTTCAACCTGGAGTTAGACGTTCTTAGGCGATGGGTCGATCCTAACACCTGATTAACTTCTCAAATACTCAATTCAAAAGTCTCAAATCCCTTTTCAAACCATTTTCTTCAAAATCTCACCTTTCACTACCTTATCCTTCAAAATTTTCGAAGTGCTTTCATATTAGACACAAATCTTAAAGTTTAGGTGATGTTGATCAATACTTAAACTAAAAATTACTATGAATAGTAAATAAATAAATAAAATAAGTTTTTAACTATTAACCTTTTGGAATCTCACGAAATAAGTAGGCTATTTGGATAGATCAACTTCTCCTACCCTAAAAACATGTATTGCACGTCAAATAACTCATCCTGGGTTGTAAAATACACCTATTTCGAATATCGGGTGACGAAACCACCCCAAATAGGATAACGAGAGGCGAGGGGCTCGCCGGTTTGGCGAGGCCTCGTCCGTACAACGGGCCCGGGCAGGCCGCAATTCATCGGCTGGCCCGTTTTTTGCCACATTTTCTACAATTTTGGTATAACTTCAAAAAGTCATATCTCCCTCGTTATAACTCCGATTTAGGTAATTCAAAAGCCAGATTTAAGCTCGATGAGTTTAGTTTCATATAAAAATAAGTAAAAAATATAATAAATTGTTTAATATAGTTAAATATAGGTTGTTGTGACAACTGTCTGAAAATTATTAGTTTGGATAGCTGCTGCTTCGAGAATTTTAAAAATTTTTCTACAACATGAAATCTAATGAAATTTGATGGAGATGAAGTAGACTTGATGATGAACTATTTAAAAAATAATAAAAATAATATACTAATTAAAACTGCTAGAAATGGGCGTAGAACTTCCCTAGGACCTTATTCTATCGTAATTAGGGCACGCTTTAGTTAAGTACTAAGTTGAACAATCAGTAGAATTATCTTGAACTATTTTAAATATGATTTGCAAGATCCAAAACTTATAGAATCGCTGATGCTACGTTACTCTAAAATCTAGGATCCATCTCATTACCCAGCTGCTTTCGGGAGCACATTGAAACTCCGTATCGGATCTGGACCGCACGTCGAAAGTTCGATGACCACGAGACTAAGCGCTTAGGACCGCCTCACTGGGCTTGATAACCATCTCAGAAATCAAATCCAGATAATGTGCCAGGGCTATTCGCCTGAGCCCGGAGTGAAGAGTGTGAGAAAACGTGGTTTTCTTTAGAAATTAAATATAATTTAAGTAATCTGAGACTTGTCGCTTGCGGGCCTGATATAAGCAATCAAACCGTCAGAATCTGACCCAAATACACCCTCGGATAAGGAGAAATTTCATACACATGGCAGTGTACTTATAATCCTGATCGAGTTCCGGTGACCGCTGAACTGAAACTGGTCAGCCACGTGTGATCCGGGAACCCGACTGGAATGAAAACTTAACTCGACATAGATCCATAGACAGGGAACTTAAGTCCGACCTTTGGCTCAAGGGAGGGGCTCCTGAAGTGTTTCGTTGAGTTGAAACAGATACTTTTTGGACATAACCTAAGTATACCTTGGCCCTAGGGCCATTTCCATCAGTTCTAGGCCTATATAAGGGCCTTAAGTCCTCACTCTCTCATCCCATACGAATTTGGGAAACCTTAGGAGAGAGAAGAGAGGAAAGAGAGAGAAAGAGAGAGAGAGTTGGAGTTCATTCCTGGGATTCAATTCCATCATTTCACGGACTGAATCAGCCCTTCCGTACCGCTCTACCGGTGATACCGATCCCGTTCTTAGGTAAGAAAACCTAACCCTAATCTGTTTTCGGGTTTCAGGTAGTGTAGGTTATGAAATAACTAACTCAACTCATGCTATAGGTTGATATACCCTCGTTGACGAAGCCTTAGAGTTTCTAGCGAATTCGTTACGCTTCTACGGCGTAAGGTGCGAACTTTAAACATATAGGTTATGGTTTTCAAGACTTTCAATGTCAGTTAATGATATATTACTGACGTGGATGCTATTGCACATGTACAAAGTGATGTTCGTATCGTTTTTCAGTTATATGTTAACTATGTTAAATATACTGTATTCTTCATATTTATAGAAAATACCGTATACGTATGAAATTTGGATTTGTGTTTAACATGATTATTTGCCATGACTATATGCTTGTTATGTATACGATAACTCCGTAGCAAAAGGACTTGCCCTAAATCACGCCACGGCCAAATATACGTTATATGTGATAAAGTGTGTAGCCCAAGTGTTTGTAAAAATGAATGAATGAATATGGAACTTGGATTCATGCTTGCCATGACTATCCGTCGTGGGTGTACGCGTGTTATAAATGGGGCAACTCCCTAGTGAAAGGATTTGGCCTCATACCTATGTGATCAACATACGTCATGTATGTTAATGTATGTAGTCTAAAGTGTTTGTTGAAATGTCTGAATGAGTAAGTAGTTAGCAAATTGTAATGTATAAGGATGTTGAGGTATGATTCTCAACTCTTTTAACTATGCGTATGCTTTCCTCCATGTACCGTATATGATAGTGTCTGTTTATCTATGTAATGCATATGTATAAATCCATGTTTAAGTTGTATTTCATAAAATGTAAAAATAAAGCCGTGAAGGGTGATGGGGGAGTGGTGTAACAATTCCGTGCAAAAGTCCTGGCAGCCTTAAAGCGGACAATATCGGACCTTTGATTGTATGATTTGAAATCTTGATCAATTACTGCTTTAACTATCTTTTAGGATATTTTGCTGTAATTGAATGTGATTGAGGCTATTGTATAGTCCAGGCAATCGGTAATCGGCCCTGAGATCGTGGCTGAGATTCATTAGCCACGTAGGACGTGTTTGACGAACCTGAGTCGTATGTTGGTCGTCGGCAGTGGTTAGGCCACATGAAATGCTTACGCACTTCATGTCGATCGATACGATGTACGCTCGTATTAGTCGAGCTCGTCAAGTAACCCAATTGGCCCTATGTATGTTCACCATGTTTAGACGTTACTGCTTGAACCTAAGGTACCAAACTCACCAGTGGAAACCTCATTAACCTTGGTACCTCGATCCGCTAAGACTCCTGAGCCGGACATGGTGGTATGGGACACCGTGGTCAAGCTGTTGGCCTACGCTGGGGCGACGAGCCTCCCCGTAATGACCAATGAGCAACCCAGACTCATGAGCCGAATACGGTGGTATGAGACACTGTATTTGAGCTGTCGGCCTACAATGTTTTGGTGACGAAGCCATGATGGGTGATGGGGGAGTGGTGTAACGATTCCGTGTAACAGCCCTAGACGTGCCTTTTGTAGTGACCTCGAGCGTACTCTGAGTCTACGTGGAGGCGACGACCCTTCCATAGCAATAAGAGTATAAACTAAGTCTGCACTGATTTGGCAACGAGTCCTTTGCAGCGACCTAGAACTACAACATCGTATGAGATTTACTAGGACTGACGACCCTAGAATGGATCATTGTTTGGGTATTGATATAAGGGAGGTACCTTAGTTTCCCAATTCTGCTGTATGAAAAGGACTAATAAGAACTTGGTAATCATATGCATGCAACGCATTACGCGTGCGTTCAGACGTAGCAGTTCAAGCACTGAGGCAGTATTGTTCATGCGCAAACATGAGATGAAGTCGCTGAGGGAGCGTAGGCGAGGGCATGCATCATACATTCATACCATTCTCGCATTAACAAGAGTACTTAGGGTTGTGTGATTTACTGTTTTATCATTACTGCTTGACTGAATTGATAACATGTTAACCTCTGCTTTATTGTTCCACTGAGTTAATCACTTACTCCCACGATACGGGACGGTGTGTACACACCAACCAGACCCTATTTGAGTTTCAAATGATTGCGATGCTTGCGAAACGGAGCCGGACTTTTATGATGATGAAGAGGGTTCCTCCTTTATGCAGCTATCAGGCGGGTCTATGTAGACCATCTTCTGATCGATGGGGTTACAGGGTTGTTGATTAGATGTCATTACACTTTAGTTTGCTCTTTTGGAACACCCTTGTATATTCATTTTGTCCATTTTTGGAGTATACATTGATGTATTTAACCTGGTAATATGTTCACACTCTGGAGACTTACAACAGTTTATATATTTTATATATCTATCATAGTCTTTCGCTTGCGTAATTTAACTGCCTCTGGAGTATGATATATTGTTTTGGCTTAATCTCATTCATCTTTAATGCACTAATACGAACAACATTCAATCATAATTCTTTATGTTGCATAAGTGATGCGTTGAAACTAGGGAATTGAGTTTATGCTCGACCCCCGATTTTCAGGGCGTTACAGGACCCCTATTTATAGTTTAGGCAACTTCCCTTTCGCACCCTTGCGAAAACCGATTAAAAAATTCGCAGTCCGCATCAAATCCGGAAACGAATCTGTGTAACCTCGACTGGTCGTGCAGGCTGCTTGATCTGTCGAGTGGACCCTCGACTGGTCAAGCATGGGCCTCGATCGATCGAGTACCGTAGAAACAAAAATCGATGCTCGTTGGACTTTGAGTCGAGCCAGTCTACGACTGGTCGAGTGGGCCACTCGACCGGTTGAGCAAGGCTCTCGACCGGTCAAGCGACCGTCCAGTTGTGGTTCCACATCTCAACAAGAACAAAAGGAGAAATTTGAAATATTTCTTTCAATTGTTCTATATATAAATTTCTACATAATGGGCTTTTATATAGGAAAAATGCATTGTACGTAAACATAGAAAATAATATTTAAATTAGTTCTGATGGAGCAATTAGCTAAGTGCAATATCCCTAATGAAAGTCTCTGCGGAAGGGTGAGCTCTCAAGATCTGACGGTCTACACAATATGGAACCTCCACAAAACCGAAGATGAACGGTCCAAATTTAGTGGTCCGCCTAACCACTACTGGAGCAGATGGGTCTAATCACTCCTCTGATTTTATGGTATATATGGCCTTAGATTATGATCTATAGCTTAAATTGTCCCAAGGACAAACTAAATGGACAAATTTTAATATACCGTTTTCCTCTTTTTACTCTTGTTATTCCTTAATATTTTGTTTCACGAGATAGCCTCATTTTAATTATAGGAAAGGATGGAGAGTTTGGATGAGACTAGAAATTATCCAGTCTTATCCCTATCTCCTCATCTAAATCCTCATTCAAAATTGAATTTGAAATACAACTTCCAACTTAAGAGGCCTAGCCTCAAGGGACCCACCCACTAGTGATTGCCCACCATTGGGCCCCACTGGCCTATATTCAACATCTCCCACTCATTCACATTGTGGGATAGGTGAAAAAATATTGTCTATTTTACTCACCTAATAATAATCAAAACCAAATATTATGATCAAAGAATCAGACACGTGGGACCAGATAGATCATCGTAATCTTCTCACAGGTGTTTAAGTACTAAGTGACCACCTAACTAGTACTCAATAACCCAAACTTTGCCATGTCTGTCTTAGTCCGCATGACCACACTAGATGGAGTTAACTCTCGATCTGAAATACTAGGCCAACATATGCACTTATCTAACTTATCGAGTTATTCTGAAAATTCTATTTTTTACAAACTTTGACTAAAATCAATTTAAAACAATACTTATATATTTACTTTTAAGAAAGAATATCGTTTACAAAAGTTTAATAAAAAAAACTTGATACTGTTGGTGGATAAGTTTTTAAATGCGTATTTATAATTGTCGAAACTTGGTGTAGCTGTCATGGGATATTCCCCATGCAGATGTGTAATTTGGAATCAATCAAACTGCTTTCCTAGCGTAATTGAGTCTGACCAATTTAGGACCTTTCATCATAGTACGCTAAAGTAGCGACACTCAATCTCATCCTCTTATACACAAGAGGAGGGTAGCTAAGGACACAAAAAGTCACCTATGGGACTGACTACTTGCACGTTGCAATGATTAAATTGAATTAAAATAATTTGTAGGTAAAAAATCTCAGCATGTGGCTACAATCCACGTCGTAAAGTAGACAATACTAGGTGTATGTCGGGTCTACAATACGCGGTTCATTGTACATGAGTTACAACTCATCTCATGACCTCACAACCTGGCTATTAATTCTGATCATAACATTGATCGCATGAAAAGTAATGGTGCGATTACATTATTCGACTTGATCATCTCATCTTCAATTTTTTAAGATTGTAGGTAGATACGAGTCATTCATATCATCATCCTTTATTATTCGTATTAAAGAGAAGTCTATACCTCAGTGTATGAACATCGCCCCATATGTACCTCTCTTGTACATTCAAGGTTGGTCAACTCGTGCGAGTGGATAACCGACCTGCCGACAAAAAATAGAAATTTTACATGATTTCATAGTAAATGTTGATGATTTACTTACCTAATTTATATAAGTACTGAATACTGAATAAATGGAATGTGTTATTCATTAATAAAATATCAAAGGCACTAGATACAACATCAATCCCATCTACCTGACGTGAACCCGAAATAGATCTCTTGCTATAGGTTTCATCATGGGATCAGTTATCATCTCCTTAGTAGAAATGTAGCTAAGGGCAACTTTCTTATTTATCACTTGATTACGGATGTAATGATACTTAATCTCAATGTGCTTGAACTTCTGGTGGTGTTTAGAGTCCTTTGTCAAGTCAATGACATAAGTATTGTCTATCTCCAGCGATATAGGCTGACGAACACTCGGTACAACACCCAAACCCAGTAAAAATCTATGAACCTATACATACTCCTGAGCTGCAGCACAACATACAATGTACTCAGCCTTCATATATGAAATAGTTGCAGATGTTTGTTTCTTACTCGACCATGAGATAGCTCCCCTCCGAGTAAGAAGAGATATTCTGAAGTAGACTTTCCCTCATCAACGTCATTAGCCCAAGCAACATCAGAATATCCTTTGAGCTTGAGGCTCATGCCTTCATAACATAACATTAGGTCTTTCGTTCCTCTGATATAACAGAATATACGTTTAGCGACTTGTCAATGAGACCATCCCGGGTTACTCTGATAGCAGCTAACTATGCCAACTACATTACTAATATCCGATTTGGTGTAAAGCATAACATACATTAAGCTCCGTACTGCGTTTGTATAAGGTACTGAAGACATGACCAATTTCTTGGCTTTAGTATGGGGATACGATTTTCTGTCTAACTTGGTAGCTTTGGCCATAGGAGTTTCAATAACTTTTGAATTTTCTATCCATAATCGCTCTAAAATCTTTTGTATGTAGGTGGCTTGAGACAAGCCTAAAAATTTCTTAGAACAATCCCTGATGATTTTTATCCAAAAAATAAAGTTGTTTCACTGAGATCTTTCATCTCAAAATTCGTGAATAACCAATTTTTAGTCAATATCAATAATTGTATATCATTATTAGCTAGCAGGATATCGTCTACATATAGAGATAGTATTAGAAAATATCTTCCAGACCGTTTCATATATACACAATGATCTTCTTCACTAATTGTGAATTCAAAAATAGTAATGGCTAAGTGGAACCTCATGTACCACTGTCTCGAAGATTGCTTCAACCCATAGATAGATTTAAACAACTTGCAGACTTTTGTGGATATTTTTCGTCTACATAGCCCATGAGTTGTTGCATGCATATCTTTTCATCCAAGTCACCATTTAAGAATGCGGTCTTAACATCCATCTGATATAACTCAAGTTTAAACTTACGACAATAGACAAGATCATGCAGATTGAGGAGAACTTTGCAATATATGAAAAAGTCTTCTCATAATCAATGCATGCTTTTTGTGTGAAACTTTTAGCAATTAATCATAATTTATACTTGTCCACTGTACCATCTTCCTTTCTTTTGATTTTGAGTACCTATTTATTACATATCACTTTATGATTGGAAGGCAGATCTACAAGTTCCTAGACTTTATTCTTCTCCATAGAAGCGATCTCTTCGTTCATAGCAGTCACCCAATTAGCCGAGCTAAAAGATAATAATGCATCTTGATAAAAATTGAGTTCATCATCATCAACCGCAACACAAGATAATGACTGCCCCTCAATATCGAAGTATCTTCGGGGAATCAATCCTCTTTCACTTCGACGTAACTCGAGAGCCTGCTGAGATGTTCTCCCATTATCCCGATGAACTGTAGGAGAATCATCATTTTGATAATCAGAGCTCTCGCTCTCTTGAGATATATCGGGTATTTCAAAAAGTTCTATTGAAAACTTTTGCTTCATTCGGCTAAGATATCTATTTTCGACGAAGGTTACGTCTCGAGATTCTATCTTAATCCATTGTCCACGGTTCTCATGAACTAGAACGTATCCCTTTAAATGCATGGAGTGCCTTTTAAACACATATTCAATGGTTTTACTATCAAGTTTACCTTTATGCGAGTAGGCAACAAAACATATCCCAAAGATCTTCAAGGCCGTAGGTTGGTTAGAGAAAGAATCCTCCCAAACCACATCTCATATGGGGTCTTAACAATGGATTTGGATGAAACTCTATTAAGGACGTAGACGGCTGTTAGCAGTGCATCACCCAGAATATGGTAGAGAGATTGGTTTGTGTCATCATCGATCTAACAATGTCCAATAGTATCATATTTCTTCTCTCTGCAACACCATTTTATTGTGGAGTGTAAGTCATTGTATACTACCGAACAATGCCAACATTTTCACAATATGATTTAAACATTTCAGATGTATACTCGCTACCTCTATCAGATCGAAGGATTTTAATTTTTTTCTCAAGTTAATTTTTCACCTTAGCTTTATATTTAAGAAAACAATCAAAAGCCTTAAATTTGTGCTAGATGAGATACACATCCATAAAGCGAGTACTTGTAAATGAAAGTGACAAAATATTGACATCCATTTCTAACATGTACATTGAAGGGTACACAGATATTTGAATAAATTATCTCTGTGGAGCCTTTTGACCTAGTTGCTTTAGGAAATGGTTTCTTCGAAATATTTTCGAACACACGGTGTTTACAAAATAGCAAATCAACTTTGGATAAGGAATCTAACAGACCAGAACGTATTAGTCTTGTCATACGATCCTTTTCGACGTAATCTAACCTCACGTGTCATTTTAGAGATTCAGATACTACAGTTTCATTTGACATAGCAGATAAAACAAGATGTGCATATCATTATCTATGTCTAGAATAAATAAATCTGAAATTAAATTTTTTCATGCAAAGATGAGGTTATTTAGTCTTAATGAAACTCGTGTCCCGAAAAAATGAATATCAAAACCATCAAATAATAACCTAGAAATAGAAATTAAATTTCGGTGCATGCCCTGTGCATAAAGAATATCACAGATGATTATTATTCGCCCTATACGTGTAGGGAGATGGTAAACGTCAATCCCTAGTATGTCTTTAACAACATTATTTCTCATATACACCTTGTAACTTCCCGTGGCTACGGGTCAAAATTTCTCGAGTCCTCGACGACTTTGTGTCATGTACTTTGTTACGCCTGAATCCAAAATTCACTCGTTAGATGTAGTATCAATGGAAAGGATTTCAAAACAAACGCCTACATACAAAGTATCAACTGAATTAGGAATTACCGTCTTTTTATGGTCACACTGACGGACATAATGATCAGAGTTTCCGTAAATGAAGCAGATCATGTTAGCATTTTTCTGCTTCTTATTTTCATTCATCTTCTTAAGATTTGAAGGAGGTGTTGTGGACTTCTGTTATTAGTCATTATTTTTCACCTTCTTGCGAGCTTTGTATTGTTTCTTGTTAGCTTTCCGCTTTTAGGTCCCTGCTGGAAAGGCTTGGCCGAACTTGGCTGAATTGTATTCATTTGAACCTCTTGTACCAAATGGCTACAAAAGTCTCTTAACATAGTGATAGAATTAATATGGTTCAAAATTCTTTTTTATTGGGCCCCAAGATTCAGGCAAAGAATGGTGCATTGCTATTATTTTTTTAAAATTTTCGGTCAATTTGCGCCAACGTTCTTAAGAGCACCTATCATCTGCTCCATCTTACGGATATGATCTTTGATGGGGTAGCTGACTGGCATCCTGTATTCATGAAATTTTAATTCCATTGCCTAAACTCTTGTATCTGATTCTACGCATAAGCATTTGTCAGTGCTTCCCAAATTTCTCTAGCGGTGTCATACACTTCATACGTTGGTATGAGTTCTTTGTGCATTGTGTTAATTAGGACATTACGGACAGAACGATTCTATTTACGTCACTTACCGTAGCGGTTCATTACAGCCCTATGTTCTCTAAAATTTCCGTTCTCAGATAATATAGGTTCCTCTTGAACCTCATCGAGTATATGCGATATGTTGTCCTCGTCCAGAAGGCTTCACACTATGTGGGACCAGTATTCGTCATTATTACTGTCGAATTGTTGACCTTTGAGCTGTTTAACGATTAATGCTTTGGTGGTCATCTATACATTTCATCAAGTATCTCTACTTAGATATAATCTAAGGTATTGACACTAATCATCAGCATTTTTACGTGTTATTCAAATTTTCAAGGTATAAAAATAGTCAACACATCTTAACGAGATCTGAAAGTCCACATACCTGTATGGGCAGTGTAGATCAATGAAGTTCTCGTTTTAAGATGAATTTGATGCTTTTGTAAGAATATATTTGTATAATGTGCAACCTTCCATTACAGGTTATATGCATCATTTGGTGGAGGAGAATTAACCCTCACTCAGATAATGCACAACCTTTATATATAGAGAGCATTTTAGCACTAAGTTTTCTATTTTTTAATGAAAAATGGGCTTAGATCTAATCACATAAAGCCTAATTATATCACACATATAAACATTATCATCATATTTAAAAAATTAAGTGCTTAGATATAAAAAAAGTTCTATCATCACCAGTGATCATGTCCATTAACGATGGATCCGATCATTACCGTCATTACCGTTAATGATCATTGTTGATGATAGATTCTTTCATCAACATTGATAATCATGATTGATGATCGTTTCGATCATTGATGGTCTCTTGATCAATAGTAAATAGAATGATATAAAGGAAACTACATTCACATGCATGTATACGTACATGTAATAATCAAGAAACACATGAGATATACATTTTTCTTGTCTAACTCTAAGAATGTGTAGCTCACCTTAAATGATTACATTCAAAATACTAATATATCATATAAAAAAAAATATTTATTTATTTTAATATATACATCGATCTTTATCATTTTAAGAGATCTTAACCGTTAATCATTAAACGGACTGCACTACAGGTTAGATCTTGCTAAAAAAAAATCCAAAGTCACTTCCTATTACTTGGTTTAAATCAACCTACAAATGACTGATTAAAAAAATCCTTAATAAGTTATACTTAATCTTTAAAGAAAGTGAATTAGGATTTTGATACGACCCATTTAAATTTATATATTAATATAGGGTCCATATAAGCTTTCTAACCACTCATGAATTGCTTATTATGGTTCCTTTATTTTTTGATGCAAAAGACATATTTAGATAGTTTCATAAAAATGCTACTACATGAATAAATGGTCAAGTCCATATACGAGATCACCTATCTAAGGAGGCTTTAGAAAATAGTTATTTTGATAAAATTGTTATTTATAGATTTCACTTAATGAGATTTCAGGCCTTCAATAGTTATAAAATAATTTGTGGTAATTTATTTATGGTAGTAAATGCTTACCCCAATCCTTATTATTCAAAACACGGGGCTTAAAAACATCACAAAAAATAAATATTAATTACTGATTATTTAACTTTTGGTCATCCATATCATACTCATCAATTTGATAAGCTAATTTTCTGGCCATAAAAAAAGGGTTCTCCCAATCATAATAGTGCTGATTGATCGATGCATATTCCAGCTACATATTCACTAGAGGAACATGTAAACCCACATTATCATTATTCCCTTAATAGGTGGTGCCCATTAAAAAAAAGACTTCTTTTTGTTCGATCCTCAATAATGAATATATGGTACGCCATTATATTTGAGCTTTATCAAACCTCTAATGTCCGATATAGGTGACTATTAAAGAAGCTTTTTATTATAAAAGCTCCCGTTAAAGAGACTTCCAGTTAAAGAAGGCTACCCATTAAAAAAGGCTACCATTAAAAAAAATCTATCCATTAAAAAGGGTACCCATTAAATTCGAGCTTTATCAAATCTCTAACGTCTGATTTTACTAATCATTAGGATTAACCCTTAAAAAAAAAATTTATACTCGGGCGAATAGGAAGTAAATCCAGATATCGTATATTTGATATTATGATTATTATTATTTGATTCTCATACCTCAGGAAGAAAATAAATAATAATATAATAATAATAATAATAATAATAATAAACAAATATATAAATGATCGATGTATAATTAAAATAAAATATATAATATAATAAAAATGATCACTGACCTTTTATGATGAAAACAATAAATCAGAGATCCGTAGTTGAGTTGCTTTGATACCACTGAAAGTCTGTGTGGAAGAGTGAGCCCTCAAGATCTGACGGTCTATGCGATATGAAACCTCTGCAAAGTTGAAGATGAAAGGCACAGATCTAACGGTTCGCCTAGCCACTACTGGATCAAATGCGTCAAATCACCCCTATGATTCTACAGTATAGATGGTGTTGGATTACGATCTATGGCTTAGATCATGCCAAGAAGAAGCTAAATAGACAAATTTCAATATACGACTTTCCTCTTTTTACTCTCGTTATTCCTTAATATTTTGTTTCACGAGAGAGCCTCATCCTAATTATAGAAAATAATGGGGAGTTTGGATGACACTAGAAATTTTCCAGTCTTATCCATATTTCCTCATTTAAATCCTCATTCAAAATTGAATTTGAAATCTAACTTCTAACGAAAGAGGCCTAACCTTATGGGGCCCACTCACTAGTGATTGCCTACCAGTGGGCCCCATTGGCCTATATCTAATACCTAATAAGTCATTAATCAATTAGTTCAAAGTTGCATGACAAAAACTGAGCGGTTAAAAACAGAGTTGAATAAAACCTTAACGTACAGGTGTGGTACGCTTCATGAGCATGCCACCCTGATTTTTTGTAGGCATGTTAGCTATGTGTTGTATATGATACATGACGCACATCTCTATCACATGCGCCATAGGAATGGATCTCTAACATTCATTCTCTATAAAATTAGATTGATTTAAAACGTTCATATCCCTGACTAATGGACATTCGTACTTGAATTTGGCATTTTACACTTTTAATTGTTACCGTGCATTACATGCCCACCAGTTGGATTACTATGATCACAATATCTTTTTAGAATTCAGGATATAATATCTCTATATTGGTTACCATTACTTCGACAATTCTAATTTTATGTGTCAAAGTATGGAAGGCGCCTTTCCACCATAGTAGAGATATGAACACCATATCATTTTCCCAAGAGAAAATCTGAAAGCGGATTTGTTGCCAAAGGCTTTTGCAGGCACTTCATGTGCTGGGATGTAGGTGGGCCTTACTGTGATGTTTTTGAGAAATCCATCCTGTCTACATGTTTTGTGAGCTCATTTTAAGACTCGCAACAAAAAATGAGGCGGATACAAAATTTAAGTAAGTCACATTAGAGGAAATAGTGGGGATTCAATGAAAGTTGTTAAAACATTTGTATGGCTAGAAAAGTTTTGTATCAAATTAAGTTTTTTGTGTTTTCACTTTTTTTTTTTTTTATACATACCCTCGCACCCCCCAATAAGAGCTTAAGAAAGATTTTAGGAGTTTGAGACAGTAGTTTACACAATTTACTCGGTTTAAGATGAGTTAATCTATACCATGCATATAGTTTTTCAACTTTTGCATATTAAGTGTCCTCCACAACCCAAGTATTAAATAACTCTTTTTCTGTTGGAGACCAGAAGTAGGTTGTGAGAGTCTGTTTTGCCTTTGTCGGGTGGATGATGCTCACAGGTGAAGCGATGATTTGAACTGTCCATATTCTTGGTACTATTATACCCTATTTCTGACAGTTCTTGAAAAACTCAATTGGAAAAGACACATATTATAACAAGGAAAAGATATAACAAGTTAAAATTTTTTAAGGATGCTTGAAGTGCTTTTAAAAAAATCCCAGATGACATGATGACAAGACAATAAGTAGTTGAAAGGAATTCAAAATCAAGCTAAGCAGTCGAGAGTCATTCAGGAGGTTGACCGAGCGGCCAAGTGGAATGTGGTTGAGTCAACAAGGAAACTTAGAGTGGTTACTAGGACAGGTGGCAAGGATGTTTTCATAAGGTCATGTAGTACTAAAATGATTACATTCGTCAAAACGTGAGAATCATTGAGAAGGTTAGTAATGTTGAAATGATTATAGCAATCGTCAAAACATGGAAAGTATCCAGATGACTAAGTTAATATTATAAATAACAAATGAAGTTAGTAAAAGAAATCGTTTCATACCAATCAAACCAAACTAAGTTAGTAGAAGAAATCATCTCATACCAATCAAATCTATTTTTTGATTATCGGTCATTTACATTCCTTAGTGTAATATTTATATTTATTTGTAATTTATATTTCGTAGTGTAATCATTTACATTTACTTGTTATTTACATTCCTTAGTGCAATCTGTAACATTAATTAAATAGCTGTTAACTTTAGCTGTAATCGAAGTCTACACTCGCATACTGGATTTAATTCTAGTTCAAGCAAAGTTCTCCATCCAAATAGGCGTTTGCCAATTATTCTCCACAATCGACCGTAAGCATTTCATTTTCATTTTATTTGTACTGAAGAGAAAAAGTCCTTTCGTACGAAAGATAGAGGTGTGACCCATTTTCAGAAGACGAACCCTACCATCTAATTATCGCCTGATCATCTTAAGCAATGCTGTGCAAGTGGCTGAATAGGCGATTGATCGTTTTAGAATTCGATCATATATGATCAATTTCCAATATATCTACCTACCAAATTTGAAATCGAATCACAACAAGTACCATTGTCAACCAGATGCGGATTGTGTAGTGCCCTTAGAGAGGCATGTTGATACACGTGCACCACCTAACAACTTTCAAACATGCTGTGTATGGGCTTCATTTTTCTGCATTTTTTTATAGCACGTGGGGCAGTCAAATCCCGCAATGTCTAGTCACCACTAACGTCTATGGTAGCTAGGGATGTGGTTTGGCTTGTGACCATGTCACTTGGTAGTTATCTAGTGTCAAAGCTTTGTAGGGCCACTGATGTTTCTTGTTATATGTGTGGGTTTGACTCTCCTATTGGACATCACCTATACCATTGGTTGTGAGTGATCGTGAATCCCGGGAACACAACGTGTAATTAAATTAAAAAAAAAAAACCAAAAAAGAAGAAAAGAGTATAAGCCAAAAATTTAGGCTGATTGAAATCTCAAAGTAGACTACACCATAGAAAATCTAAGCTGCCATTGAAAACTATTTTGGGAACTTCATAAGTTTTTCATCAAGCTGATATTTAGTGTTTTGTCCTCATCAATTGTCATGTGACCTTATGAAAATGTTGGATGGCAAATGAATATTTCAGTGAGCCTTAAAAAATGAGCGTTCATTCCCATACTTTCCATTGTCGTGGTCCACTTGAGCTTTAACTCTACCTTATTTTGGGCTAAATGGATGTACGGCACATGTAACACATACAACATGGTGGGGCCCACGTAGTCTAGCTGGTGTTGGGGTAACCGGCAGGGAGACGGATCGGCTACTCCCCCTGACACCAGCCCCGTGGCTGGTGGTCGGTGCTCCGTGGGCCTCACCGTGATGTATGTGTTTCATCCATTCTGTTCATCCATTTTTACAGATCATTTCAGGGATTGATAGAATAAATTGATAGGGATATAAATCTTAGGTGGACCACACCACAGGAAAACAATAATGATTAGATATCCACCATTAAAATCCACCTAAGGCGCACTATACTTTTTATTTGACATCCAATCTGTTGATTACGTCATAAAGACCGGGATGAAAGTAAAAAATAAATATCAGCTTGATCCAAAACTTTTATGGCCCCCAAAATTTTTCTAATGGTCAACGTTCATTCAATACTGTTTCCTGTAATGTGGTCCACTTTGAGATTGGTATATAACTCATTTTCTCTTTCATACATAAAATGATTTATAAAAATAGATGACGGCATGGATGAAACACATAAGCACCGAACACAAGCCAATGGCGGGTGGCAGGAGGGTAGCCAATCCGTTTCCAATCAGCAGACCGTGTCCCGTGGCCCGGGTTGCCACGCAATACCCGTCCCAATAAATAAGAGCGCAGCCTCGGGTGAATCAGACTGTGGGGCCAACCAGGATGTATATGAATCAAAATCCATGCCGTCCATCCGTTTTGAAAGATCATTTTAGATAATTTTCAAATGATGAAGCAGATATGCATCTCAGACGGACCACACAACAGAAAACTGTGGTTATCGACAATTAAAAACTTCTCGTAGGCTACAAATTTTTTTGTATCAAGCCGATATTTATTTGGCCCTTCGTACTTGTCTTTGTCACCTTATCAACAGGTTGGATGGAAAATAAGCATTCCGTTAGCCCCCAAGAAGTTTTTAATGATTGGTAGCCAATCACCACTGGTTCGTGTCGTGTGATATTCTTAACATTTGAAAATTTTTCATTTTTGTGACCATTTATTAAAATGATCTATCAAAACGGATGGACGGCGTGGATGTAAGGAACATAGATCACGATGGCCCCCACAGTCAGGAATCCACCCACCTCGGTGGATCCGGGGATCCACCGAAGCCGCGCCCATAAATAAGCTACTCTTCCACGGTTAATCTTCAGTGATAATCCTAACCTTTGACTTTTAGACTTGAATACCCAGCCATTCTTCATTATTCTAATTTCATTTATATTACAGTCATCCTTTCAACATATATTTCTCATTATACTTAAAATCTTTAGATTCCACAAAATGTACGGTTCCGATAATGATATCTCTCATCAAGTGTGCCTCAATAGGCAGCGGCACATACTAGAATCTAAATCGCGATGGATGCAAAACTTAGCCCTCCAGAGGAGACGTGAATGAAGAGGACACGACGTTCTACGCGTCCGGAGCTCCTATTTATCTTCGACACTTCTCAATAGAACCTCGTCTTCTCAATCAGCCCAAAAGAAAAAGGTTAGATTTCTCCCTTCCTATTTTCTCTCCTCTTTCATTCGAATAGATTCGTATTTCGATTTCTCTCCCTTTTTCTTCTGATCACGTGTTGTTCTTGAATTCCTTTTCGAAATCGAATTCCACGCATTACGATTCATGTGATTTTCTTTTATTGTTTGCCTGATTCGATTGTTTTAGGGTATTGTGAATTTCTCCCGTTTCATGTTCTGATTTTAGTTTTTGGTTTCCTTATAAGGTTAGGGCTATTTCATTTCCGTTTTGGGATTCTGCAATGTATTGTAATATCTGTAGATCACAGGGATTTTCTGTTATTTTCCTTCCATCATTCTGTTTTAGGAGGGATTATGGATTGACAGATGAGGAATATGCATAGTATAATTGAGATTGAAGATTGTTTGAGTGAGGCCAGTGGTTTGGTGATCCAGAACGTTGATCTGGTGGGCACCACCTTGGATGGCCCCAGTCCCCGAAAATTACTCCTATCTGGCAATTCTGGCCCTTCAATTGAAAAACAGACGCTATGAACAGGATAAAAAGTCCACAAATTGCAAACCATGGTGGGGCTCATCTGCTCAGCTGTCTGGATCACCAAACAATGTGCCCTACTTGAGGTTAGCTAGTCTTTTGATCGACCTGAGATCGTGTGTAATTCATCCTTTTTTCTTTTTTCTCTCTTTTAAAAAATTTTGCGGGTGTATTAACTGGTCAGAGTTGCATTTAGGGTTTCATAATAATTTTATTGTTTTTGGTATGCTGTGATTATCATTGAAGTTTATCTCTTTCAGTGATTGCAGGATAAATGGCAAAAAGTTACTTCAAGCAAGAGCATGACCTTGGTACATACTCTCCTTTGTGATATATCTATATGCCAGTGTCTGTCTGTTGGTTATTTTGCTATGAGGCTGGATCCTCTGCAACTGTTGTGTAATAAGGTTATTTAAAAAATGTTGTGTGTGGAGCTCACTGTGGTGTATATGGCATCCAACCTTTCCAGGAGGGTTTCTCCAACATGAAAGTGGGGAGCCGCAAATCAGGCTGCTCTGACCATCATGTGGACAGCCACATGAACTTGGACGTTTTTAGGTGGTTGCCTATTTCCTTTTGTGGGCCACCTACTTGGCTGGGTAGGCCATTTCTTTGGGGCATGCCATCATTGTGGCGGGGCTCACTTGATGCACACGTTGGATAGCAGATGCACAACATGGTGAGCCCAACGTAGGTAGTTAAATAACTTTTTAGATGTAGTTTAATAACTTATGCACGTGGTTGAATGAGATCTCTGTGGAGATGAACTGCTTTTACACACAGTTTACCAACATTGGTAGAATAACCTCTAGTTGCACTAAGCATGAAGCGAAAGTGGCAATAGATTCAAGTGTGGGATCAGTGAGGTGTTTGTTTCAAAATATAAACAAGTATAAATTAATTAGGAAGCGAGAATGGGAGCATGAGTCTGAAGAACGATTTGTAGCGGGAGCGGCACCTAATTACAAGGATCCTGCAACTAAGGACTAACCTTATTCCATGACAGTTTTAGAGGAATAGGACTCATTTTGTTATTTTTTTCTTTAAAGGTGACTCATTTTGTTGTTTGATCCATAGTAAATTGTATCTTTTCTTGAGTGTCAGCATTGTTGGAATTTGGAATTGATGGGGATTCCTTTTAGAGCCATTTCTGTTTTTGCTACATAAAATGAATCTTGTCTTGCCACTTATATGCAGAGAAAAGGCGCGCAGAGGCTGCTAGAATCAGGGAGAAGTATCCGGATAGGATTCCGGTGAGAATTAGCGTGCAATTTATGTTGACAATCTTTCTAGTAGTGACTAGTTTCAATTTGTTTCCATGCATGCGGTCGTTTTGCAATCGGGTTGTTTGATTTTATGACGACTAATTTGCTTGTTAACAAGATAAATAATTTAAAGATTGACATGAATGTCTCTGATGTTATTTTTTGAAAGTTAATGTGATATTATGATGACTCTTTTAAGGAATAAATGCTGCTGATAGCTAAATCTTTAGTATAGGATGTGAACTTTCAAGAATATAACTTTTGACTTGACGATGCACATGGGCTTCAAATGTTTGTTCATGAAAACTATAGTAAAGCCACTGAATGAGCTGATCTGGTTAGTATATATTTTGAGTTGACTTGATTGCCTCTCATTTCCTTTTCTTTGAATTTAGGAGGTGCTTTGAATCATATCCAAATAGGTGTTGATTAAATATTATTGGAAATTAGTATTGTTATGCTGAAGCATTGTCCAATTCTTTCTTTCTTTTTTTTTTTTTCTTAAGCAGTGTCCATTTCATTTCCACACATCTCTTGCAACCATTTTAGTGCAAATGCATGAGCATTTAATTTTAAAAAAGAAAAAGAGATACTGTAGTTGCAAATACTTCAAAATTCGAATGGTAAACACCAATATGATTAATGGGTGTAGCCCTTTTAGGAGATGTATTAGGAGTTGTATGAATTAGGAGAGGATTTTACTAAGCCCACTTATATGATTGATGCCAAAAATCAAGTTGTATTGGGATAGGATTTTGCTAAGCTCACATGCGTGTGAAGCTGCCCACATGCACCTTAGCACACATACCCATATGGAACAATTGTTTAACATCCAAGCTTTCCATCTACTGGGATACATTGTTGTCTGACTTGATTTTCCAGATCAGTCCAGGAAACACACTTTAAGCCCCACAAAATTAAGGTATGGTTAGAGCAGCCTATCTGACTGGCTTATGCTCTATTGTATGATCACAACTGTTTGAAAGGACAAATGGATGCTCTTTGTTTTATGCTGGGTATTTGTTCTATGTGAAACTATGCTGAGTATCTCTATCTCTGGTTTTTGCTATAATCTCATAACTCTTCATGTTTACTCTCATATATCCCTTTATTTAGTTCTCCTTTATTGTTGTTTCCTTTGTCATATTGTGACAAAAAGGGGGAGAATGGTTTGTTCTTAACGATGTGATTGTGAGAGGAGTAGCATTGGTTATGTTACTCAGGGGGAGTATGTTTGAACTAGTTGAATGTTGAATGCTGAATATTGAATATTGATTTGCAGGTAAGCCAGTTGGTAGGAATATATTCCAGAGATATAACTTTTTCTTCTACTAATTTCCGAATATAATGAAATCTAATGTCAATGTGCTTAGCACGAGAATGCTGAATAGGATTTTTTGAAATATTTATATTTTACTGGAATTATCACAATGTAATAACATAGAATCTGTTTAATTCCATAATTACTTAGCATTCGTTGCATCCAAATAAGTGTGGTACATGCATTACACAACATTGATATACTAAACCAAAAACCCGAAAGTGTTTGAAAGTGATATAGAATTTTGTTTCTTACTAAACCAGGAAACTAGACAATTTCCAATGTAAAAGCAACCACCACTCGGTTGATTTTCTATCATCTAGATTACCAAATTTCCAGAGTTAACATCCGAAAGTACCCAAACTAATTGGACACTAGTCTCACGAGGATACCAGAGACCGAGATTTACAGTACTTGCGACATATCTAATAATCCGCTTGACAACAATCAAGTTTGATTCTTTTGGATCAGATTGATATCTTGCGCAAATATCAACACTTAGAGAAATATCAGGTCTACTAGCAGTTAAATATAACAAACTGCCAATCATACTCCGATAAAGTTTTGAATCAACAACATTTTTACCATTAGAGTCTTTTGAGAGTTTCAGGGTAGTACTCATAGGAGTATCGAAATTCTTGCCATTCTCAAATCCAAATCTCTTGATTAGATTCAAAGCATACTTAGATTGAGAAATGAATATTCCTTTAGGTTGTTGCTTTACTTGCAATCCAAGGAAATAAGTCAATTCCCCAACCATGCTCATTTCGAATCGTGATTTCATCAAATCGCAAACTCAGTAGTTAAGTCAGTACAAGTTGATCCATAAATGATATCATCAATATAAATTTGTACTATTAAGATATGATCATTATGTTTTTTAACAAACAGAGTTTTATCAACAGATCCCATTTGAAACTTATGACTTAAAAGAAATTTTGTTAGTTTCTCATACCATGCCCTAGGTGCTTGTTTTAATCCATAAAGTGCCTTTTTAAGCCGATACACATGATCAAGTATTTTGGGATCTTCAAAACCCATTGGCTGTTCAACATAGACTTCTTCATATAAATCGCCATTTAGAAAAACACTTTTCACATCCATTTGATAGATCTTTATCTTTCTAAAACATGCAATGAATATAAATAGTCTGATAGATTCAAGACGTTCTCTTACGTGACAATTCTTCAATTTGAGTATAACTTGTACCACTAGTCTACCCTTGTTTCTAATTATATTTCCACGCTGCTAAGTCGACTTATTTTTGAAAATCCATTTTGTTCCAATGATGTGTTTATCTTTAGGTCTTGGTACGAGATACCAAACATCATTTCTTACTTAATTGGTTGAGTTCTTCTTGCATCGCAACAATCCGATTCTCATCAAGAAGAGCTTCTTTTACGTTAGATGGTTCTATTTGGGATGTAAAACATACATAATTACATATATCCTCAAGTTGTCTACGGAGCGAACAATCGGTGAGAGGTTTCAAGAATTTTTGTGGTTGGATGCTCTTTAACAGTCCTCAACTCAGAATTAGTCTGATTCGATGAAGTATTGGGTTTATCAATGATTAGAACTTCATCATTATTTGAATTAGGGATTGGCGTGTTTAAGTGATCATCAATGACAACATTGATGGACTCTTGAATCACACCAATTCTTTTGTTCAGAACCCTATAAGCTCGACTGTTTAAGGAATATCCTAGAAAAATCCCTTCATCACTCTTCGTATCGAATTTTCTCAAATTTTCACGATCTCGTAAAATATAGCACTTGCTGCCAAAAACTCGAAAGTATTTGGCAGTAGGCTTTTTATTGAACCACAATTCGTAAGCCGTTTTATATTATCTTTGCTAGTGTAGACTCGGTTAATAATATAGCAAGTTTGTGTTGACTTTCAAATTTCAAAGATTTTTAGAGAGCTTCATGCTATTCAACATGACATTAGCCATTTCTTGAAGCACCCTATTCTTTCTTTCCACAATTCCATTTTGTTGCAGAGTTTTGGGTCTTGAGAATTCATGTAATATTCCTTGGTCTTTTTGTCCGCACAGTAACTTTCAAAATTGCTATTCTCAAATTCAGATCCATGATCACTACGAATCTTACTGATTTGAGAAGATTTTTCTGTTTGAATCATTTTGAGAACTTTTCTTACTTTTTCAAGGGTTTCAGATTTATCTCTTAAGAAGACTACCCATGTAAATCTGGTAAAGTCATCAACTATTACCAGGATATACTTTTTCCCACCTCTACTTTCCGTTCTGGTAGGTCCTATTAGATCTATGTGGAGGAGTTCGAGTGGTCTTGATGTGGTATTTGAATTCACCTTTTTGTGTGAGTTCCTGGTTTGTTTGCCTATCTGACACTCACCACATATTTTATCTAATTTCTAAAGTTTGGGTAAACCTCTTATAAGTTCTCGTTTGCTCAATCTATATAAATTTTGATAATGTACATGTCTAAGACGTTTGTGCCATAAATCAGTCTCGTTTGTATGGACCATATAACACGTTTGATTAGATGAGCTGGATTCGCTAATAATATAGTAATTTTCAGATGTTCTACGTTTGAAATGAGTGACTCCTTCTGCATGGAGATCAGAATTCCGAGTTTGAGGCAGTATCGGCCTCGCTCAATGCTCTCTTCTACTTGAACCTCTAACTCTAACTGAGCCATGAAGCCTAGCTGCATATTTCCAAGATGAAGGAGATTGTCTTTCCTTAGGCTGACTTGGTATATTCTTGATAGCTACAAGAAGTTAAGGAAGTCGTCGCAACCACAGTCTAATAAAACGAATTTCTTAAACATAGGAAGATTAATGGTTAGTCTTGTTGTCTAGTTGCCATTTTTTTAATAGGATTTTGTCTTTTAGCCGCACCAATCTTCCGATCGGCTCAATGAAAACATTTCTGAGCTTGCCAACCAGTTCATAAAGTAGTCCTGCTACAATATCAATGTTGCTCCGACGGGCCATGAATTTGAAATATTGCAATTGCACTAGAAGCCGGACGAGTCCTTTGCAACGTATGTGGGCAGATTCAAGGCCGCTTACAGAACCCTTATTGTTTAGTATCTTACAGCTTTGATTAGAAAACCGAACACTATGGTTATTATCACATATTTGAGATATGCTAAGCAAATTATGTTTTAAGCCTTCAACATATAAAACGTTTTTAAACATAGGAAGATTAAAAAGTTGAACCGTACCTTGGTCTATAATCTTGCAGTTGCTACCATCACCAAATGTGACTGAACCATCAGTCATATCTTTTAGATCTGTGAATAAAGCTTTGTCACTTGTCATATGCCTGGAGCATCCCACTGCCTAGGTACCACTTTGAATGACTTGTTGCTTTGAAAGCAAGTCCCATGTGAGCAACCAAGTATGTAAAGGCAACTTTAGAACCCATTTCATAACCTGCAGTTTTGGGTTTAGGAAAATAGTTGGTCTTCTTTTATTTATAGTTGTAAGAATGACTTATGAGTTAGATTTTAAGAGCTCCTTGAGTAAATCAACTTTCTTTTCAAATCCTAGCTAGTGGATTTCGTTTCGATTAATGTTGACATGGTTGCTTCTAGGTTTTTGAAAAGTTTTTGAATTTCTAGAAAAACCTTGATAAATACTTTTCCCTTTTGAGTTTGAGGACTCTCCTTTCACAAACATAGGAGGAGTATACTTTTGTTTAGGAGATAAATTTTTATCATAGCCCAACCTGGATAGATCGCCACATTTTCTTGATATGGATAAAAGTTTTTCTAACTTTGGATCACCTTGGGTATATTTCCATGTGTCCTTTAGACTCAGAAGAGAAGATACTTCATTTTTGAGTTTCTTAATTTCAGATTTCAAATAAAAAATTAAGGAGTTTTTGAATTCCAAATCGCATTTTGATTTTTCAAAACAATCTGAAATTTGTGATTTTTCTAAGACAAGTGATTCAAAACATTCTTTGAGTTTAGAAAACTTTTTCTTTTGAAGTTTAAGTTTGACAACAATTTTACAACTTTCCTTATATAGGGCATTGTAAGCGTCTTGAAGATCATCCTTTATTTCCAATTTCCCTCCTCAAATTTTCTTCACTTGTTGAGTCATTATCTGAAAATGTGAATTTTGTTAGAGTCATAAGAGCTTTAACTTCATTGCCCGACTCAGTTTCAGAATCTTCTGATTTAGAAGAAGCTTCAGAATCAGATGATTCATCCCATGTAGTCAACATACCCTTCTTCTTGGGTTTGTCCTTTTTAGGACATCTATTTGCTAAGTGCCCATATTCTTGACAGTCGTAACATTGACTATCTTTCAAAGATTTTCGAGATTTGGGTCTAAACTTCTTTTTATCATTTGATTTTTGGAAATCAACCATTTTCTTGCTTTTGAAAATCTTGTAAAATTTCTTAGTTAAAAAGCCATATCATCTTCTGAATTACATTTAGAAGATTTTAGTGCGATAGATTTACCTTTAGGAGCTTTAAAGTTTAACTCGACTAGTTCTTCTACGCTCATATTATCCGTATTACGAAGTTCCTGGATCGCGGTTACTTTAGAATTGAACCGTTCAGGAAGTGAGCGTAATATCTTTGCACACACTTTACTTTCAGGGATTTTATCACCAAGACCCCACATTAAGTTTACAATGTCATTCAATCTAGTGTAAAAGTCCATAAACATTTCTTTTTCCTCCATATGAATTTCTTCAAATCTGGTTGTGAGGAGTTCGACTTTAGATTTTTTGACAATTGTAGTACTCTCGTGTGTCATTTCTAATATATCCCAAGCTTGCTTTGTAGTATCACAGGAAATGATTCTTTTGAACTCATCCAGTGATAGTGCGCAAGTGATTGCATTTAGTGCTTTAGCATTTGCACTACTATCACTTTTCTGAAGTGTGGTCCATTGGTAATATGGTGTGACTTTCATAGATTTTGAACCGTCAACCCCAGTAACTTCTATGATAGGAGGATTCCATTCAGTCACTATGGCTTGCCACACTCTCATCCATTGATTTGAGGAAGATCCTCATTCTGGCTTTCCAATAGGCATAGTTGGAGCCATCAAAGGGTGGAGGCCTAGTGACTGAAAGGCTATCAAAATTTGACATCTAAAATAGCTTAAATCGTTAGCTCAGGAATTAAATCCAAGAATTAAAAAAGAGCTATCTGGCTTTGATACCACTTGAAAAGGCCTAACTATATGTCCTAGAGGGGGGTGAATAGGACTATGCCAAATAAAACTTATAACAAAAATGAATTAAAAAGAATATGATAGCCAAAATAAATCACAATGCAGAAAGTAAAACAACCTCAAAATTCAGATCTTGAGAGGTTGATACAAATGTTGTTCTAAGGACAACCTTACACCAAAACCGAGTTTATGGTAGACAACCTTATTTCTAGAAAGATCTTTGTATCAAATCTCAAACCAAAGAGGCATACGTAAATAAACACAAACCGAATCAAATAAATTGTAATCATAAATGTATTGTTCTAGGGACGACCATACACCATAAAAATGGCAGGCAACCTTTTAGAACAACTTTAAAGGAAATTAAATATCAAGTCGATAAAGGAATAAAGAAAATAAATTCTAAACTATTACAAAATTTCCACAATGCTTGAATTAAATGATTACAACATTCACCACCATACATACATCCCACAAATAAATAATTAAAGATTAGAAGTATAAATCATTCAACCACAACACAAGGGATTATAGTGGTTCGCCTGTGTGTTCACCAATTGTTAAACAACAAACACACACGAAGAATGTTACTCCACTCCTAATATCCTCACACAGGGATATTAGCGTTCACTAACAAAATAGGTTTTCTCAGGTTCACCCAAAACCTTTACAATTGTGTCTTTGTCTGTGGGCTTACACAATTAAAAAACCCCACTTCTGAGTTTTCCTGGCTCTCCTCAGATAACCAATACAACAAGATTTTTCTGGCAAATCTTGAAAGAAACCAAAACAGAAAGGAATTTACAATTAAATGTAAAATACCTGATCATCTCCTTCGTTTGTAAGGTAGAAATTTCAGAGAACCAAGTCAGAGTAGATGATTGAATGTCCAAGTTCAATGTCCAGTACTCAATTACAATGGTTCTAGTTCTAATAGATTTTAAATTAAACCAAATAGGGCTTGCCTTAATTGATTTTGATTCCAAAGAAAGGGAATAACAATTCCTCTTATCAAATTAGATTGGAATAGTAGAAACAAAATCAATTAAATAAAGCTAAAGAAAGAGAATATTAAATAAGCACACTTAGCTTAGATGGAGCACAGAATTATCTCTCAGAAGTTTGACGAAGATTGGCTTGAATGGATTAATTAATTCCGTTAATTCTTCTGAGATTCGTGCTCTATTTATAGGTGAGCAGATCGCGTCTTCGACTGGTCTAGGGAGCTCTTCGACTATTCGAAGAATTAACAGATATTTGAAAAAATTGGGCGCGATAAGCTTTGACCGTTCTACGACTGGTCGAAGGTCTCCTTCGACTGGTCGTAGGTCACCTTCGACTGGTCGAAGAACCTGAATTTCATCGCTGGACTTTGAGTCGAAGACTTTCGACTGGTCGAAGATACAGTCGACACTGTTCCTTCGACTAGTCGAACAGATTCCTGGACTAGTTGAAGCGTAACAAAAAATATCTGAATTTTTTAACAAACTCACGACTGATCGAGGAATTTCTTAGACTGGTCGAAGCAAAGCTAAGACTAGTCGAAGAAAACCTAGGACAAGTCTTAGAACTGCCCAAACTTATGTAACTTAAACATATGACTTATGTATCCAAAATGGCCTACTCCTAAGGTCAACTTAAGGTCAATCAAACCCCAATCGTGAAGTAAGGACATTGAAACATTAGGAACAAGTAACCTTGAAGTCTTGATGTAGAGTTCAACCTTGAAAGTGTCTTGAGTTCTTTACGAACGGCCTTGTACGCTTCTTGAAGTCTTGCATTCTTGAGACTTGTCTTGTGAGCAATACTTGCAGTCAAGGTTGATCTTTGAGTGAATCTTTGTACTTGTGAGCTTTGCTTGTTGTGAGCTTTGCTTGTTCAGGAATGTTGATCTTAGAGAGAGCTTTACTTATACAAGTTATATAACAGTGATTTTGGCACCATAAATTTGACAACAGACAGGGATATAAACTATAACACTTACAATTTGTGATTACAATTTATTTCAGTTCAATTTGTGTTTATTTCTGTATGCCTCTTTGGTTTGAGATTTGATACAAAGATCTTTCTAGAAATAAGGTTGTCCTACCATAAACTCTGGTTTTTGGTGTAAGGTTGTCCTTAGATCAACATTTGTATCAACCTCTCAAGATCTGAATTTTTAGGTTGTTTTACTTTCCTGCATTGTGATTTATTTTGGCTATCATATTCTTTTTAATTCTACTGTTATAAGTTTTATTTGGCATAGTCCTATTCACCCCCCCTCTAGGACATATAGCTAGGCCTTTTCAAGTGGTATCAGAGCCAGATAGCTCTTTTTAATCAATGCATGTACAAGTAAAGAAAATAACATGTTATCATCAAACCATTTGTGCATGTTATAATTAAGAGAGACGCCTATCATCCAACACATGAATTTATTTCAAAACAAATTAGCATATTCAATAGCAAGGTAAGTAACTTGATTAGAGGAATCATGTCATCATCTATATCTAGATCGAGGAAATTAAGTGGGAAGCTCAAAGGGTGAGTCCTCACCCCGAAATTCGATTGAAGTGGATTTAACTCGAATCACCTCCACTAGGATGAATCCAACGTGACTGAGAAACTAGATGAGGATTAAAGGAAAACAGAGGATTATTGTAAAGCAAGGATTTAATAACTAACATTCTAGTAGGAGGCTAATATAAAGGGTTTTTAACTCACCTTGAGGTGCGGTCTATTGATGTAACCCAATCTCAGTCCGATAACTCACCTGAGTCCCCCCCCCATCCTTCCTTTCTATCATCTCATGCTGGAGTGTGCAGCAGGGACTAGACTACCCCAAGTCCATCTTGACTCGGCTGGACTCGGTTCAACCGAATCAACTCGACAGCCCCCCAAACCCAACTCCCTCTTTTTTTCTCTCCCTCTCCTCTTCCTTACTCTCTCTTTCTCTCTCCTCTTCCTCTTTCTTGTTGGAAACCCAAATGGACCAGGCCCACGCCTGGTTCAACTCAGTTAGACTCGGTCTGAACTGAGTCGACTTGGTTCCAAGAGAACAACAGCCCCACGCTGCCTCTCTCTCATTGCCCTTTCTTCCCCTGCTTCTCTTTTTCTCTTTCTTCCTTGATTTCTCTTTCTTTTCTTCTTCTCCCTGCTGGAGTAGACCAGCGCCTAAGTCGCACTGGGATCAATCGACGAGCTGGACTTGTCCCAGCGGCTGGGTGCAACCCCCTTTGATTCACGTTGAAATAGGGGTGTAACAACACTCCTCGCTCACTTTCCTCTCCATGCTTCTTCCCTTTTCTCTTCTCATCAACGGACCAGGATGGAGCCTAGCTCGAACTCGGACCCAACTTAGATGGCAGCTCGGTCGAGTCTGTGACTTGGTGCAGCAACAACAATGTCTCGAATAGCTCTCACTCTCTCTCGCTTCCTCTTTGGTTTTCTTTCTTTCTTCTCACTCTCCCTCACCTTTTCTTCTTTCTCTGCAGCGTCCCACCCTCGCGACCCGGCGGATCAGCGGTCTGCAGCTCGGGCAGAGCTTGTGCTCTCGGGGAAGAAGCTCCGGCTTTAATGGCAAAACTCTATTCGACAAACCTTTTTTCGATCTGAGGCATGTGGACGTCAAGGATCTGTCCAAGGAGGCTAGTAGGAGGGATATTTTGAAGCTCCAGGCCGGTTTCGATGGTGGGTTTGAAGGGAGGGAGGACGGCCCGATTCTCACACCAGTTTTCTACCAAAACCTAGCCTATGTGGATCAGCAATGGATGGCTGAGATGGGCTACAGTGGACGGCTAAGATCCTAGAAGAAGATTTCATGCGGATTGCCAGCGTGTAAAAACGACATCCTTTCCATTTTTGGAAATGGGTGTGCTTCTCAGCTTGATCTGTAGCTGAGATTGTGCATGCACGTGTGAAATTCAACGGGTGAAACTGGTCATGGATCGTAGGGTTTTTGGTCCTCTTTAATGTGGGTGGTTTGGATCATGCGTATGGGGTACGATGATGGGCCATGATCCGCTAAGAACGGACCTTGTCCGTTCGTCTGTTTCGGTGGGAGAGGAATTCGAAATTCATTCCTCTTTTGTGTTTTGCGGTCAGACCCGATTTGACTGGGTCTCTTGGACCAGTGCAGCGTGGGTGTACACCTACTGTGTACACGCACCACTCAGGGTGGGGTCCACCGTGATGCTTTTGATAGATCTACACCGTTCATTAGTTTCGTCAGCCGGATTTAGGGTTTGGCCCAAAGAATGGGGTAGATCCATAGATTAGGTGGGCTATACATGCCAATGTCGTGTTCGATTGGTGGTCTGCGCGGCACATGGAAATCTTAAGTGGAATCCAGCCCGTCCATTAGTTTATATATATATATATATATATATATATATATATATATATATATTAAGTAATACAAATTACATTATAGTATATAATATAGTATGACGTATAATACATTGTATTTATTTTACACTTTATACAAACAATTATTCATCAATTAATAAAGTATTTAATTGTAATATTATATATATATATATAAATAATAATATTCAAAGTGTACTATAGTTAATACAATATTATTATATATTTATTATAATAAATATTAGTAAATAGTATTCTAGATTATATAATAAAAATACATTTACCTATGTGTTTAGTACAATACATTGATAGTTATAGATGAGTATTCATTTACAATCATTAATATTTATAATGTATTTTCGTGATTATATATGCACATATAGTATACTAAAATTAATATTAAGTGATGTTTAGTATAATACAATAATATATAGTTAATATTATTAAATGTAAATATTAGTTAATGTACATCGATTATATGTTGGTATGCCATTTATTTTATATGTAGATTAAATAATATACATAATTTGAATGATTCAAGTAACATATGTATTATTACAATTAATTATAAAATTATTTTGTATTATAATATATATACATTTAAAATGAGTTATTATGGATCACTTAAGATAGGCCACCCATCTGACCTTGAGGTAGATCTATAACTCAGGTGGGCCTCATCTGGTGGTCGGTCAGATCATGTTTGTCCTCCAACATTCCCAGGCTAATTCTGGATACACTTAGACCGATGCTCCTAAAGTCCAATGAGTTTACAGTTGCTTACAGAATTACTAAATCGGGTTTGTGATCCTAAATTAGGTCCTCATGGTAACACCCGAGTACTGAAATGTACGGGGTGTTACATGTTTGGTTATTGATTGATTATGCAATGGGAGTTGTATCCATCTCATGGGGTCCCCCTCTGCTCCCTGGATCTTAGCTGCCAGGATACTTCAAAATTTTGCCACTTCTGCTTCGAATCCCCGCTCTGGACTCTCGCTCCTACTCCCACTTCTCACCTTTATACTTATTATGTTTTGAAGGGGACCCATCCCCACTCCTGCACCCGAATTTGTTGCCACTTCACTTCACGCTTTGTACAACTTCACCCTAGATTAAAAAAAAAGAGGCTCAGGCTTTGATTTTGAAAAGATGGATGGATAACTTGAATGAGATGTAAATATACTAGAAACCCTAATCTTGATTTCACTGATTTTTGTGCATCCTTGATACCATTCACTTGAATGATCCTCTGTATAGATCCATGTCTTCTCTCTCTCTCTCTGAATTTCTTTCTCATAGTCCTTGTGGTGGTAGGATGGAACAGCAGTGTTGGGTGCATGGGGCTCATGTTGATGTGGGTTGAAAGAAAAAAGAAAAAAGAGAAGGGTTGGGATAGGATTATGCTATGGGCAGGAATTGTTGGATGTGAGGGTTGCACATATGGTCGAATGGTGGTGAGATGGGGTGTGTGGGCTTGAAGGCTGGGATCATGTGTACGACTTAGCTGCTACGTGGTGCTGTACATGTGCAGGGACCAGGAATTAAAGAGTTCATATTGTTGTATTGACTGGTTTAAAGAAAAGGGAATATGAGAAGAGATATAGGGATATGCATAGAGAGTTACTTTAGGGAGAAGGGTTGCTGGACAGGGTTGTGGCCATGAGATTACTAACTGTACACCTGGCATGCTCCAACTCAACTTGAACTGTCTATATGGTTCACCCCATTACATTTTACAGGGGTGAACTGCCCTGTCAAGGGGAAAAAATGTAAAAAAATGTGACATATTGCCACATATAGGTTGATACCCGTATCGACACTGATTGAGAGTCATTACGGTTGAGAGAGGCCAAGACAACCATAAAGTCCATGTTTGAAAATTTTATTCTCAATTTTCTATTATTTTCCTCTTTCTTCATTTCCTTCATGAAGGAAGCTTCGAAATAAGTTGATCTAGGCCTATTCAGACGACCAAAACATAAGATTTGAGTAGGATTTGATGAATCAAAGCAGAATGACCATTTTCAGAAAAATTGGAAGAAGTGATAAGCCATCACTTTTCTTTTTCATCTTTTGTTGTATTTATTTGTAATGGGCCCTAATCATGCCTGATTTTTGTTCGATTAGGACCTGTTTGGTTGAATTTTAGCAAGTCAAGTTAATGCACAACATTCTTATAAAAAAATGGTCTGATATACCATTGAATACATGTTAAAAAAAATGACAAGTGATAGATTCCGATGATTTATATTTTTCCAAATTTCCATTTTTTTTTTCAAGATTCGTCGTGCTATTTTTATTGGGGGTGCCTATTTAGGCTCCATGTGTACAAAATAAAAACCTAAGTGATTCTCTATAATTAGATTGGTCTACATCTGATACATTCCAGTATCACCTATAAACAATATGGTTGCATCTCGAAACGGCCTTGAAGCAAATGTATGGGCCCTTAATTCAATATACTTTTAAATCCCTTTATGGTTTTGATGCAAGACTACTAACTACTTGCTCTAAAAGCTCGAACTAATAGATAGAGCATGACAAATTAATTCTTTTATCTCATAGCCTAGGCCCCAAATCTATGGGTTAGGTCTTTGGCTGAACCCCCCTCGTGGGCCCCAAATCCATGGGTTCCACATCACACGAGCCACCCGCCTTACACGGGCCCAACCTATTATGAAAATGCCCCCACATTAATCACCCCTGTTAGGAGTCTTGAACACAAGACCTCCCACTCTGATACCAATTTGATGCAGGACAATTAACCACTTGCTCTAAAAGCTTTAACTAATAGAGTATGGCGAATTAATCACCTTATCTCATAACTTAGGTTCCAAATCCATGGGTTAGGTCCTTAGCTGAACCGTCCTCGTGGGCCCCAAATTCATAGGTTTCGCCTCACACGAGCCACCCGCCTCACATGACCCCCAAATCTATGGGTTTCGTAGGCCACCCACCCCGAATGTGCCCTTGCATCCCACAAGCCACTCCACTCGAGCCCGGTGTGAAAATGCCCCGCATTAGGTTTGTTAAAATCGTCCAAATAATTGATTATATTGGTCCATGTATTTAGTTGCTTTTATTTCACTATACAACCATCAATTTTATGGGTTATAATTGACAAATCTTTGAGTCATGCAGGCTATGAATTAACTTACCAAATCAAATCTAGTTTGCAATTTTGACTTTATTCGATCATGTTAATATTGAATTGAGAAACTAGATTATTATTTGTTCATTAATTAAAGCCTCAAGTGTAGGTTAATTCATAATGCGGGTCACTTAGGCCTAATTACCCATCCTCGCCAAGGGCATTGGGCAAAAGTATGGGCATTGTGCCCATCTAGTCGTCAAGGGTCCAAGCCCAATAAAGTATGTAAACAGACTATAGTACAATGACTTATATGGCTAAATTCTCCATCTTTTTGTCTAAGAGGCATTTGAGAATATCCCTTAGGGGCATTAGATTGACTAGGATCCTATTTTGTAGGAATTTGTAGGTAGTTTTAGTCGTTCCACCAAAGTAGCTGCGATGAGGATGCCTATTGGTACTTAGATTCAAGGGCATGGCACGTTGTATGTGTCCTGCATTAAAAGGATCAATAAGGTGTATGCGTCGTGCATTAAAAGGATCAATAAGATGGCGTTTGTCTTCAAACTGATAGCATTTGACTAAAAGGATTTTGCTGTTTATTGTGAGCCAGACGGGGTGGGGTGGGGTGGATGGTGTCAACATCACGAGATCTAAGGGGTCCATTTTGCCATAAAGGTATTGGACCATTTGGGCTTGTGTTATTGGCATTCAACCAACCTCATGTTATAAGAACCATTCGCATGTTGTGATCTTAGCCCAAAGGAAGGTCACAATGATGTATTGGGTTTCACACCATGATTGATGTTTAAGCCCGTCATCCCAGGCAATCTGGTTGACTTGCACCATTGATTAGACAAAGGCTTAGCATGACAAAGTATATCTTAATTCATGCTTAAAGTTAGATGAGATTTGTTTACTAAATTTGAGGTTTTACACCTTCCTATTACAGTTATGAATATCGGATTAGTTACCTTACCTCCCAATTAAAAAGCATTCCCTCCAATTGGCTCTAATTTCCAAGAATGGAATGGGGCTTTAAAAATCACCCTTGCTTGTATGGATGGTTAAGTTGGAAGATATCATTAGATACTCCATTCTTTCTAAAGTATATCCATGGGGGTATACTTAAGAAAGAGAATGCATAAGACTTTTTGGCCGAAAGTGAGAAAAGGTTCACTAAATTTGATAAAGGAGAGACCATAATAGTCCTTGGGGAACTCACAACCCTAAAATACCACGACAATATAGATATAAGGGAGCACACCATAAAGATGGCTGAGGCTGATGTCGCCTCTAAGCTAAGGGCACAATAGCTAAATATACTAGATGATTTGATGGTCTACTATGTGCATCTTTCTCTTCCATCCAATTTCAGCACATTTAAGGTCAATTACAACACACAAAAGGAAAAATGGACATTGACGATAACCCAAAGTCAAAGGGTAAAGGCCAGAAGGATGGACACTGCTACTTCTGTGACAAGAAGGGCCACTTAAAGAAGCAGTGCCATGCATATAAGGCTTGGCTTGAAACGAAGAAAATTTGCCCGACAGAGACAAGTTTAATTGATACACATCATTGTTTCTTGTGGATCAATTCGGGCTAATACTCACATCTTGAAGTACATGCGGAGGCATCTAAGTAGCCACAAACCCAGTGATGTAGAGCACTACATGATCATGGAGATGGCAATAAAGTGAAAAATCAAGGCTAGAAGTTTTTGGGTTTTCTTTTAAATATAGAGCTGTTTTACATTTGAATCTTATTAAATAAAACTCTGCACTCTATATAGAGGGGTGGACGCTACGCTATACGCTACATGCTATTTACAACACTGTATGTATATGTATATATCTGTGTGTGCATGTGGGCGTGCAGTGGCCATATGTTCCTTTTTGTAGTTGGATGACAATTATCAAAGCTTCACTGCTATTTACTATCTGTTGTTTTTTAGATGTTGTGTGCGCGTGTGCATGGGCAATTTGTGGAGCAGGAAGAACATAGGTCGGGGATTGGGATATAGGTGGGGGATGAGTGATAAAAAGAGTTATTGGTGGATGTTTGGGTGTGGGATGGGCCTATGGCATAACTTTTCCTCATATGACCTTCTTATGAGGTAGGATGAGATTATGGGTTGAGACACAGATCTGCAAATGTGTGCCCCCTTAGGAGAAGGTCATCTGAGGAGACTATCTAATTCTCTATTTTTTGAATTGTGGTTTGCAGAGGGGAAAGATGATAAACACATTCTGTTGTATACTTAAAATAATTTTTGCAGGCGTGGTAGATCAACTGTGTAGGAAAGTGTGGGAAATTTCACCATCCACAAGTTCATGTTTTTCTTGGAATTGCATCATTCAAATCATCGTGTACAATCATGTTCAATACAAATAATCTTCTCAAGTATGAGCGTGGAATCCAAAGAAGGTGAGGAGACTGTAATGCGCAACCACCTTCACTGTTTTCCTGTGGGATTTGCAGTTTATCACTTGTAGCCTATTTGTTGTAATTGGGTAATTCTTAGCTATGATATAGATAGTAAGAGAGACACCAATGCAAATCGGAAGTTTCCACAAACTTTGAAGCAGGTACTGGTCTAGGTTTATTCTTTAAATATATGGGAACTCAGTGGAATCTGTTTAGACAAATTGTTAACGTGGTTAATATACTACTCCAAAAATAGTATGCTGCATTTATCTCTTCATTATTTCATGTTGTATTCATACACCAATGAATTCTATGTACAATGCTACATATGTATAATGTAGGATGTATATTAGGGTTTCACTACATGCTAAATGTTTTTGCATCACCCCAGGATACAGATTTGGATAATATTTGAGGACCTAGATTCAGGTTCAGGTCCGAGTACCTTATTTGAGGACCTAGATTTGGATTGATTGGGTTTAGCTACCCATCGTGTCTTGGATTCTTGGCTTTGGTCAGGTTCCAGTCAGACAAGGGCATCTACATGATCGAACCCAGCTGATGAACTGACTGGATCTCACACACATACCATGTTGACGCATGCATGGTATGTAGATTGGCTCTCTTACATGCTTTTATGGGTTTAGCAAACCTCATTCAATTGTGAAAATCATTAATATATAATAATATTATTAAAACTAACCAAGTATCCCACCTAGGGGCAGATTAGGTTAGTTTGGGGTAAC
This sequence comes from Magnolia changhungtana, assembly GCA_030180095.1. Taxonomy (NCBI): domain Eukaryota; kingdom Viridiplantae; phylum Streptophyta; class Magnoliopsida; order Magnoliales; family Magnoliaceae; genus Magnolia; species Magnolia changhungtana. The sequence continues at coordinate 14,740,632 of JASAUF010000669.1, forward strand.
AACTTAATGGGTGAGTCCCTGACTGTGGTGCCTGCCTATATCCACACTGTCCATCCGTTTTGCCAGCTCATTTTAGGGCATGGGCTCAGAAATGAAGCAGATCCAATTCTTAGGTGTACCACACCACAGGTAACAGTGGTGATTGACGGTTAAAACGTTGTGGGCCGCAATTTTTGGATCAAGCTGAGATTTGTGTTTTACCTTCATCCATGTCTGTGTGACCTTATCAACAGGTTGGATGGCCGATATTGTATGAATTTTCAAATCCTTGTTAAGACTGTATGAACTCGATGCTGGCATCCTTTTTTAATTTATAGAAGGCAGGTTGTCTACTTTCATTAGATTCGCATCTCAGTGTTTTAGTTCTCCAGTAAATATTTTAGATATGAGGTTGTTGATCTTTGTCAAAAATGATGTTGTACTCGATAATTTTCACTAACTCCTTGGGAAAAAAAACACTTCATTTTCACCTGGAGGCAAATGAGTTAGTACATGGCAAAAGGCTATTCGAGGTGGTCTTTGATTAATTGAGAATACATCTGTTGCATGTTGCTTTTATGTTTTAATGATGAAAGGAAAATATCTTGGTAAAGAAGTCCCCAAAACATGTATTTTAAACTGTGATCAAGACTAGAAGTAAATCATGATTGCAATAGTGATTGCAATTGTGTTGGCTAGTAGCTGCTACCTCATGTTTATCTTCTTTGCATTGGTGTAATCATGTTGCAGCCAGCAGTAAGGATACTTTTGACTTTATAAAAGAGGTCAATATCAAGTCTTTGACTTTATAAAAGAGGTCAATATCAAGTCCTATGCTTGTAACCGGTGTGTGGTTATATCCTTTTTGGGTGTGTGCATGCACCCCAGATGGGATGATGGTGGTTGGATGAATCACATCGTTTGAATGATATTGTTTTGAAGTATGCAAACCAAATCCTTGTTCTATGTTCTTTCATGTAGATAACAAGAGTCAGTCTGATATTATCTCTGAGTAATTTTCCAATGCTATCCTGGGATCTGTACTGACTTTTATAAAAAAACATGCTTTTTATGATTCTAAGGTGATTGTGGAGAAGGCAGAGAGAAGTGATGTTCCCAACATTGATAAGAAAAAGTGAGCATTGTTTCGCACTGAACTTTTGACTGTTCGCTCCTGCCTTTTCTTCTTGACTTGCTTCATTAGTTGTAGCCTTCAGAGACCCCCACCCACCCACCCACCCACCCATGCATGGGAGTCTTACCACCTTCCTTTAAAAATAAAAAAAATTCTATTTTTCTCTTCCTAGAAGCCCCATAGAATTATTTTTTTCGGTTGGCACAATCGGACACACCCATACCTGAGTCCGCCATCTTCCTTAAACACACACAGGCATACACACAGACAGAGGGGGATCTGCCATCTCCCTTTTGTTTGAAAGTCTATTTTTCCATTCTTAGAAGCCCATAGAAATAATTGTTTTTTGGTTGGCATGATTTCCCACACACAGATGGGAGTGCCATCTCCCTTAAAAAAAAAAAAAAATCACACCCAAAATCACATGGGAGTCTGCCATCTCCCTTTTTTTAAAATAATTTTTTCTGTTCTTAGAAGCCCATAGAAATAGTTTTTTTTTTTTTTTTTTTGGTTGGCACAATTTGATACACACAGACACACCTGGGAGTCTGTCATCTCCATTAAAAAAATAATAATAATCTATTTTTCTGTTCTTAGAAGTCCATAGAAATAAGTATTTTTTGGTTAGCTGCGTGATTTGTTCTTTAGAAACATGATCTATTTAATGAAATTGACCTAGAGAGCTATTCTTTAGTAGACTCTGGCCTTATTTGAATTGCTTTACAAAATGGTTTTATCATTTCTCATCTTGGTACCCTTGTGACTGTTCTGCAAAAACACTTCATTTCAGCAATTTCCAGTTTATTTTGGAAAATCATAACCCACACGAATTTCAATAGAGTCAAACCTGGAAACAGCTAGTTTTCACATTGCTCCATTCAATTTTTTAGTGTCCTTTGTGCAAAGCATCAGGACAGTTTGGTCATATTGTGCAGAAGATGTTTCTTAAGTTTGTGATTGTTTCTAATGGCCTGAATTAAATAAAAAAAATACAGGTACCTAGTCCCAGCTGACTTGACCGTGGGGCAATTTGTGTACGTAATCCGCAAGAGAATCAAACTAAGTGCAGAAAAGGCTATCTTCATATTTGTAGATAATGTCCTCCCCCCTACAGGTCTCTCTCACAGTCAACCCACATGACTTGCCATTTAAATTGTCTTGTTTTGTTTTACAAATTCAAGCATTAAAGCTAGTCCTTAATGGTTAGTCACCAAATTGTTGCAGGAGCAATAATGTCGACAATATACGATGAGAAGAAGGATGAAGATGGGTTTCTCTATGTTACCTACAGTGGAGAAAATACATTTGGACTCCAGATTCCACTGTAGCCAATGATATGGTACTCTACGTTTCCCCATTTAATGCAATATAATACGGTGCTGGTGATAAATTGTACAAAGTACTCTGTATATAGTTTTCAAGTGGATTCCTTAAGATCTGAGAACTCTTTAAATATTGTTCAAATGACAATTCCACTTTTAGTGCATGTGCCCTTTCTGCTGTGTTCTGATGCTATGTTTCTTTCCATAGCCTAGTTATTCTAGTTAGCCCATTACCTATAATATATATTATTTGAGGTTGTTTGGATGCATGATCTAATTGAATTGCAATCATTACCCGAATATTTGTATTCCATCCCATTCCTGTTGAGAGACAAGTGTCATGGAATGCTTCCCCAAAGCTCATGGCACCTATCCTCACAACCGTTTGTTTACAAGTCTGCCGAGGCTTACTCTCACTTTACTTTAGGGAATTTGGGCTAAAGACTCACCAAAGGATTCAATAACGGTAACGGTTGGCCGTTAGGCCATTTTGTTATGGGCTGTAACAGTAGAATATTATTTTTTAATGTGAAAAAAATATTGAAAAATGTGAAGTCTCCAAATATGTTTTCTTTTCTGCTTTTAAAATTAAACATGTTGATAATGGTTTAGGTGGCCATTTTTTTTAGTAAATATGCTGTATTGGGCTCCTCCTGGTGATATTATTAATCCGAGAGAGGCTTGGACCGACTTCAAAACTCCCCTATTGTATATTCTAAACATCTAATGTCAATGAGTCAATATAAATAAAGATTATGTGTATGAATCTAATGATAGTAGTGTTTGTAGTTTTTTTTTTTTTTTTGCTTTTTGTATTGTTTTTCTTTTTATTCTTATTGTTTGTTTTCTTTTTAGGCCTTTGGCCCTAATAAAATGCATAAATATAATTGAACTCTTGTTGCTTGTTTCTGCTACTGGCATGAGCGTAGCTAAGTTATGTACCATCTGTCATACCAATTTCTGTGGTCCTAAAGTTTAAGCTGTCCGCAAGGTTGAACAAGAGGTCCTCAAGCATTTTAGGAATTTCTAGCATGAGCATTAATAATTCCTTGACATGTTGGTGAATTGCCTCGTCTCTGAATGCGTTACGAACTCCATAACTTGTCATGGCCTGCATGCTTCCCCAGGCCCAGGCTGTGCATGCAGCATTCATACTCATGACCTCTTTGTGGACTAGCCAGCCAACCGCCCTATTGTTAGCCTAGGCTACCATTGAAGGAAAGCGTGCACACGTTAGAGAATGAATAAAGAAGGCTTACATTACGTGCTCTATTGCAGCCACCATATCAATGGCTAAAATGAAGCCACGTGGCATCATCCAAAGGTCAGGAATAGTCTGTGACTTTTGTGGATTATTATACACAAGTCTAGCTACAAGGACCACAAGGAGACTCTAGTAACTTCCAGAGGTTTCTACACTAGCTTAAAATTCTCCGCCCTTCTGCTATATACAAGCTTCTCTAAAGACACAGTCGAGCGAAAAATAACTTAGTCCATGTCTGAGCCTCTACGCCGGCAGCTCTAATCTCCAACTTGCAATTCGGCTACTGTCAATATCGACTTAGGAGGGAATATACTGTAATTGCATTGCTGTACTTCCTCGATATCAGTACTATCAAGGTTTTCCAAATAGTCATATTCTCTTCTTAGATTAAATTGAGGGAGACCCATCGTTGTGATCGTAGCCTTGTCCCAACTATTTGGGGTGGGCCAGTGGGCTTTTCTAGTCTTGTTACACCAATGGGAAGAGGCGGTTGGGGAGGCAGTGGATATTTCTAGTTTTGTTATACCAATTGAACCAAATTTAGTGTAAGTACGAAGATGTATCAGGATATGAAGAGAGAGAAATTGTTGACTACATGTTTTGATATTTCATTTGTTAGCAAGTGAAGCTACATGTTTTGATATTTCATTTGTTAGCAAGTGAAGCTGGATCATCAGAATCCATATACCTACTAAAAAAATACCTTAATGGAAGTGAGATTGTATTTCCATGGATTTCATAGTTGGAAGTCAAATCCATTTTATCCCCATTCATATTAGCTATTCAATGGATGGGCTTGCCAAGCTATAATTAAGGAAGCAATATGACTTCATCGCGTACCTAATTTTACTGTATTCTCGCTTTACTTTGCGATTTCAGGACAAGCTTACAAGAAGCCATGTGTATCACTATGGATTATAATACATCTTATCATCTGCAATCCAACGGATCTATGATGGTAAACTGTCATGACCTGAATTTCGAGTACCAAGCAGACTTCAAAGACTCGAGATCCGCGTCACGACTTGTACACAGTGTACATAATTCATTCAATACATTTATGCAACGACATAAATTTGATATTATTAATTTCGCCATCAATTATAAGAAATTCATCCAAGGACCAACCCATTTGGGATCTTATTCACATGTCCAAAATTAATAATAAATCAAATAATAGTAATACCATATTCAATGCTCAAAATAATAAGTCAATGCCACCATCTCCAGCAACATATAATAAATTAGAATTTATTTTATGAATATCATATGAGGATTAAAGATCGGTCCAAAGCGGTTATCTCTACTTCTTCCCCTTCTTAAGCCAAGGGTTCAGCTTTGATCACATTTGTATGGTTTTTTCATCAATAAAGGGTAAGCTCGCCAGGCTTAGTGAGAATTCCCGATATGGTTCATCGTATCAAAATTAAAATGGAACAATACAAAAACAACTATTCGACAATATAAAAGCAGGGATTGATTTTGAGTATAAATGTTGTGCAAATGCGTAAATGTATGGATGCATTAAGTGAGATAATCGTTCACTTGCTTGAGTTGGATAACCTCAACTTGCATCTGCGCTTGGCGATGCTTCTACCAATTTAGTAGGCATGGGCAAGGCTTGCTTCAACTAGGGCATCCAATAACGATTCTACCATGATTCTACCATGTATACCGTATACGGAGATTTTCTTAGGAATACAGATGCACAATCACAATCATACAGTTGTAAACAAGGGATTTGCATAAATCATATTGATATTCAACTTAAAGTTAACATAAGTTACATGTGAACAAACAATAGTAACACCAGATAATTCTAAATCAAATGAATCATATCATAAGTTAAACAATTAATAATTCGGGTAGTTTCTACTTAAACAAAATAAACAAATATTAGAATACTAATAGATTAAATATAACATATACATCAAGGTTACTTTAATTTTAATGGACATGAAACATGTCACCTGTATTTGGTGAAAATACTTGGATTGAATTGAAAAATCACTTCCATCAAGCAATCCTCACAAATGGTGGACACATTCCCCCATGGTATAAAGTTGGCTATAATTTCTTCTTAAGCCATCCATTTATAGGATGAATTGGACAGGCGGAATTCTACGGTTTGCATTAACCGTCCACTTTGGGGCCAAGACAGCGGTGTGTATGTGTTTGAACTTACAGAAACTCCAGGCTATGCTTTCTTAGGCATGGTAAAACTGCTGTCTCGCACTGCCTGTTGCAATGACATGTGAATGGTGGCACGTAGAGCCGAGTATGGAGCCATTCTCTCCATTACAAGTTTTAGGTTGGTCGTATGTATCAATCAGGAAACCGTTCACCTTCACTTCTCTGAAATCTTTTTTGGCTGAAGTCATTGTCGATCTGACTGTACCGTGTCCGAGATAGCAGGAAGACTATAAGTGGCCATTATTGATATTACTATACTATGTCGAGATGGCAATAAGACTGTAAGTGGCCATTGTCGACATGACTCTACTATGTCTGAGATGGCAGTAAGACTTTTAAGTCTACCTAAATTGCCATCGCAGAAGTTGCCGATACATATTCGGGCTCTGAAGTTGACAATGCCATATGTTGTTGCTTCTTTGATGACCGTGTGATAGTGCCTGAGCCCCAGTGAAAAACATAACATGAATTAAGTACTTTTGCTCTTGCCTGAGTTCTTATGGTTTGTAATCTTGCAACAGGAGCTGATGTTTCATTAAATTCTATTCTGTTATGGTTGCTTGTATGGCCTTTTGCTACAAGTCATGACCGTCTATATAATTGGTCCTCAATTCATGTGGATTTGATTATCTAACCGTTGGAAATGTGGCATTCAAAGCTACGGTAGTGGAGAGAAATGGCCAATGATCGACAATAAGGGGGTGTTTGGATGTTAAGTTGCTTGAGATAAGTTACTTATGCCACAGGTAGCTTATGTTAGTTTCTACTTATTAAGAAGATAAGTATGTTTGGTAAACAACATACTTATCAGCTTGTCTTTTGTCTTTCTTGATGCCTCTCTTAACAACTTATGAAAAGTAGAAAAGTTTCTAAAAAATTAACTGAAGTGATTAATTACTTTTAAGTAAAAAAGTTACATATCATAAACCAAACTTACTTATCTGAAAGGCTACGAACTGGGGAAAGTTGTAAAGAAGTGACATGATGTCAGCACCAAAACAAAAAGAAGAAGAAAAAAAAAAGGTGATGCAAGTTTAGGAGTTGAGCATGTGTTCCAACCTAGCAGGACGTAAGAAGTCAGTACCCGAGAAGATAAGCCTCCGAGCTTGGATATTGGAGCCTCCCATCCTCCAGGCGCAAAAAAAAACCAACACTCATTCCAATCCTTGTTGGAGGATAGGTTATTGGTGATAATGGCCCGGATTCGAGACTGCTCAAGGTCTAATACAAGTAAAAGAGTTTGTCCACCGTGAGCTTTGAATTCCCGACCAACAGTTAGAGAACATAGCAGTCGAAGATAGCTCACCATACATTGGGGTTCAACTTCCCCAGTGTGACTATGAGACAACAAAGTACCTCTCTCGCTAGGAGAGAGAGAGAGAGAGAGAGAGAGAGAGAGAGAGAGAGAGAGAGAGAGAGAGAGAGAGACCACAAGCAAAGAACATAGGGTACAACGTGACTTCCCCCATAGGAGGTCGGCTCGAGACTTCCCTAGTTTTGGAAAGACAGAGACCCATTGAGCCGGGAATACTGTATACTGATTGAGAGTGCATGCATCATCAGTGAGGACCAGAGCACCGGAGATAGAGGTCGGTTCCTCAACACGTGGTTCCATCTCAGGCGGAGGGACAAACCCTGGTGGATCGAACTCCCTCGAAGATAAGGATATGGAATTAGAGTTGCTACTATCCGACTCCTTTAAGACGTGGTTGGACAAGTGGCATCACCGGAATCCTCAAAAGACATTGAGAAGGACAAGGACAAGGGAAAGAAAACGAAAAAAAAAGGGGAGACGAAGAGACCGAGGAAGAACGTATTGGGGATGCTCCAACAAAAGAAAATCTAAAGGTGGGAAGGCAGCGGGAGAGAGAACGGTAGCAGGTTAGCAGAGCTCGGACACCTCACCAAATGAATGGGTAGAAATGGGGGCAAGCTGGGGGTATTTATACACTTCCCACCTACTATAGTTATCCCTATATAGCACCATGTGTTAGTGTGAGATTTCAAGGTGACGCTTTGACTTACGTGCCTCTCCACGTGGCAACATGGGGGAACCCCCAAGCAAAGGAGTGGCTACTCGGTTGACAACTACCACCCTCCTATTCGCTCAGAATATGTGGCGATGATCTGTAATAAATGCACACCTTTTCGTTCTCTGCAAACATTAATGATGCCTTTTCGACTTCTGCACTTGTTGCTGGCCTTTTTGCTCCAGCCTTTGCCAGTTGACAAAAAATAAAATCAGGCTGTTCAAAATTTGAATTCTCGCGTTTCCAAACCAATGTAAGATCTCACTTTTGGGCTCATACAGGCCAAGCTTGAAGGGGGGGGGGGGTTTCTAATTATAAGGGATGAGCCTTTGAGCTAAGGCAGACCCTGAGCTGGGGAAATCAAAGGTCTGGATAGAATGGCCATCGACAAGTCGTCGAGCCGAGCTGTCAGAACATAGGGCTCGGAGACAGGATGAGTAGCTCCTTTGACTTAGAGATGAGCCCCTGAGTTGAGATGTCCAATGACAGAGTTCGGTGGGAGAGGACTTGCCTCACCAAGAACGTTTGCAACATGGGTAAGGGTCTCATAAGGGAAGTAGCTCTCACCCTGAGCTCCCTCTCACCTCTAGCTGACCACGTCGACCACCGCTAGAGGTGGTACGAGTAACCTAGAGGTCATTATGCCACAAACTCGGAAGAGGGGGACCCAGCTCGATCTTGGGTGAATATTACGTTGACAGATGTAGGCTCAAATATCTTCATTATTCTTTCAGAACCACCTGAAAACTATATATATATATATAAAATATATATATATATATATATATATATATATATATACACACACACACACACACACACACGTAGGGTTGTTCACGAGTCGAGCTAGCTCGACTAACTCGCTCAACTTGGCTCGAGTCAGCTCGGATTGACTTGGCTTGAATGGCCGACTCGGGCCGAGTCATGTTGATTTTTTGTAGCTCGAGTTGAGTTCGAGCCGAGTTTGACCAGGGGGCATTTCAACTCGACTCGACTTGAAGCTCGAACTCGAGCTCGACTCGACTTGTTTAATAAGCATATTAATTTATTAAATATATATATATATATATATATATATATATATATATATATATATATATATATATATATATATATATATATAAAAGTCACTCAAACATCCAACCCCACCCTACCCTAGCAAGCGGTCCCTTTTCCTTTCTTCTCTTTCTCTGTTTGACATGGTGGTGGATTGTGCAAATCCAAAATTGTGTGAATGACGTGTGAGCTAGCTGTGTCAAAACCGTGTGAGCTAGCTGTGGGATATTTTTCTGGATTTTTTTCTATGCTTAGCCGCCCCTAGGATGTATTTAGACAGGGATAAATTAGTTATTTCACATAATAAGAAAAGCCTATAAAAGGCACCTTGTATTCGTTCCTATTTATTCAATAAAAATACAGCAGTTCAACGGTTCTCTCTTCCTCTTTAAAAGTTTCAATTATTTATTTATTTATTTATTTATTTATGGTGGCTGTAGCCACATGTCAGCAAGAAGCTGGGTCTTAGACCCAACAAACAGGTGTGGTGGGCCCATAACCCACATGTCCCAAGTTTTTTTTACTAAAAGAAGTTTCCAGCAACTTTTCAGCCATAACAGAATTATTATTATTATTTTCAGAAAAATCTATCTAAGAAAAAATCAGATTGCAAAAAAAAAAAAAAAACTATTTTTTTTTAAAATTTTAAAAATCAGATTGCAAAAGCCAAGAATCTATGCAAGATTCCACCGTTTCAGCCAAGAATCTATTCAAGACTCCACCGTTTCAGCAAAAAAGAAAAGAAAAAAATTTCAGCAGTTTAAATCAGATTTCAGCAGTTTATTTCTCTAGCAAAAAAAGAAGAAAAAAAAAATCTGTTTTAAAAAATAATCAAATTTCTATTTCATCCCTCTCCCTTCATTTAAAAAAATAAAATAAATAAAATCAGCCATTCTTTTTTTTTTTTTTTTTTTTTTTTTTTTTTTTTTTTAATAAAAAGAAAAAGATTGCCAGCACTATCCAGCCGCAGGTTCCTAAGTTGTCAAAGGATAACTATGAAAAATGGTGCATCTAAATGAAGGCGTTGTTCGGGTCACAAGAACTATGAGAGATCGTCACCGATGGGTATGAAGAACTCACTATAGAAGAAGAAGCTGCCTTCACCAATGAAGAAAAGACCGCTCTAAAAAATTAAAGGAAGAGAGACAACAAGGCTTTGTTCCTCCTCTATCAAGGGTTAGATGAATCAACCTTTGAAAAGATTACCGAAACAAGATCAAGCAAGCAAGCTTGGGATACCCTTGGCACCATCTTCAAGGGTGTTGATCGAGTGAAGCGGGTTCGCCTTCAAACACTAAGAGCCGAGTTCGAAGTGGCGCACATGAAGGAAGGTGAAAGTATCTCTGGCTACTTCTCACGTCTAATTGTTATTTTTAACAATTTAAAAAGAAATGGTGTAAAAGTTGAAGACATACTTGTCATGGAAAAGGCACTGTAATCTCTCACAACCAAGTTTAAACATGTGGTTGTGGCGATCGAAGAATCAAAAGACTTGGAAAAATTTTCCATTGAAGAGTTAATGGGATCGTTACAAGTGCATGAGCAACGAATGCAAAAGAATGCTGGTTCAATGCTTGAACATGCCTTAGTGTCTAGGTTGACTCTAAATGAACAAAAGAATGACCATACACAACGAGGGGGCTGTGACACTAACAATCGTGCAAGAGGCAGAGGGCGTGGATATAATCTAAGCCATCAACAAAACCAGCAGAAAAATACCAATTTTCGTGGAAGAGAAAATGGTAGAGGCAGATCGATGCGTGGACGGGGAAGTACAAAGAACATCCAGTACTATAATTGCAACAAGCTTGACTACTATGCATCTGATTGTTGGAACAAGTCGGCGAATCAAGACGAGCGATCCAACTATGCCGAAGCATCACACTATGAACAAGAAGACTCCACACTCCTCGCACAAGAAAAGGCATGTGAACGACCAGATGTGTGGTATCTCGACACTAGTGCAAGCAACTACATGAGTGGTAATAAAGAACTGTTCGTGGAACTCACAGAAGGAGTTTGTGGCAACATGAGTTTTGGCGATTCATTAAAGGTACCCGTGATAGGTAAAGGAAAAGTTAAACTCTATCAGAAGAATGGTGAGCTAAATTACATCTCTAATGTGTATTATGTACCAAACATGAAAAATAACATCCTCAATATCGGCCAACTCCTTGAGAAGGGGTATGTAGTACACATGTAGAACTCTTCTCTTTCCATAAGAGATGCATAGACGTTTGATTGTGAAAGTCCAGATGACGAAGAATCGTATGTTTCCTCTCCATATAAACACAATGATTGAGAAATGTTTTTATGAAAAAGCAAAGAATGATTTTTGGATGTAGCATCTTCGCTTTGGCCATCTAAATTTCAACGGCTTGAAACTTCTGTCCTCATCAAGTATGGTGCATGACTTGCCTGCTATTGAAGCTCCAAGACATGTGTGTAAGGTGTGCACAATTGGAAAACAACAAAGGAACTTATTTTCGAGTGGAGTATCCCGAAGAGCAAGAGAACCGTTACAACTGTTTCACATTGACATCTGTGGACCATTGGAGCCAATTAATCTCTCTTGGAGGTAATAAATACTTTATTACCTTCATTAATTGATGATTTTAGTAGAAAATTGTGAGTGTATGTAATCAAAGAGAAGTCTTCTGCTTTTACTATTTTTTAAAATTTTAAAGCCCTTGTTGAAAAAGAAAGTAGTCTTAAAATCAAAACCTTTGGATCTGACAGAGGTAGGGAGTACACCTCAAATATTTTTCGAGAATATTGCAGGGAACATGGCATTAAACAACAACACACTGCAGCTTACATGCCACAACAGAACGGAATTGCAGAACGGAAAAACCGCACCATCCTCGATATGACGAAGACCATGCTGAAGGAGAAAATTTTGCCAAAGAATTTCTTGGCAGAGGTAGTTGCATGTACCGCCTATCTGCTTAATAGGTGTTCGACTAAGAGTGTCAGGTTCATGACACCACAGGAAGCATGTAGTGGATACAAGCTGAGTGTGGCGCACCTTACGATCTTTGGGTGTGTCGCCTACGCTCAAGTTCCAGAAGCAAGAAGGAAAAAACTTGATGATCATGGTGAGAAGTGCATCTTCATCAGCTACAGTGAAGAATTGAAGGCGTATAAGCTCTACAACCCACTAACTAATAAAGTAGTGGTAAGTAGAGATGTGATCTTTAGTGAGGAAGAAGCTTGGAAATGGAACGATGAAGAATCGACCAAAGATATTCAAGTCGAAACAGAAGAACATAAAGAAAGGCATGACCGCCAAGAGCAAACGCCCGCAACACCTTTCTTGGCCGCATCATCAGTACAAAAAAGTCCAGGAGTACATTCCATCACTCCTGAAAGTACCCCATCAAGTCAAAATTCGGCTAGCTCGTCCTTACCCATGGCACCTATAAAAATGAGAAACTTAAGCAACATCTATGAACAAACTAAAGAGGTCAATCTTTTTTGCCTGTATGCGGATCATAAGCCTCTGACATTTCAGGAGGCCATAAAAGAAGAATGTTGGAGAATCATTATGAAAGAAGAAATTCATGCCATTGAGAAAAATAACACATGGGAGCTGACTACGCTTCCTAATGGTCAGAAAACTATTGGTGTCAAATGGGTGTACAAGATTAAGCGAAATGCTGATGGTAAGATCAATCGCTACAAGGCAAGGCTCGTAGCAAAGGGCTACAAACAGAAGCACGGGGTGGACTATGAAGAAGTCTTCGCTCCTGTTGCTCACCTTGACATTATGAGGATGATTATCTCCCTTACAGCCCATCACAATTGGATAATCTACCAACTGGATGTGAAATCTACATTCTTAAATGGAATTCTAGAAGAAGAGGTCTATGTTGACCATCCTGAAGGCTTTGTTATGCGAGGGGAGGAACACAAGGTGTATCGACTGAAGGAAGCCCTCTATGGGTTGAAGCAAGTTCCGTGTGCTTGGAATACATGTATCGACAACTATTTTTAAGAAAACGGCTTCGCCCGATGTCCATATGAGCATACAGTTTACATCAAGAAAAATGCTCATAGTGATATATTTATAGCATGCCTGTATGTTGATGATTTGCTGTTTACAGGAAACAATCGATTGATGTTTGAAGAATTCAAGAAGGCCATGTTTAAGGAGTTCGAGATGATCGACAGAGGTCTGATGTCCTTTTTTCTAGGCATTGAAGTGAAGCAACAACATGGTGACATCTATTTATCTCAGAAGAAGTATGCCAAGGAATTACTTGAAAAGTTCAAGATGGCCGATTGTAATGCCGTAAACATGCTTGTAGTAACAGGCTTAAAACTGACAAAGGATGGAGAAAGGAGAAGCATTGACTCGACTATGTTCAAGAGTCTGATTGGAAGCCTAAGGTACCTCACAATCATAAGGCTGGATATTGTCTACAGTGTTGGGCTTCTAAGTAAGTACATGGAAGCACCAAAAGAATCACACTGGCTAGCTGCAAAAAGAATCCTCAGGTATGTCAAAGCAACAATGGAATTCGGTCTTTTTTATCCATACGATGATAAAGCAATGCTGTATGGATACTCAGACAGTGATTGGGGAGGTAACCAAGATGAAAGAAAGAGCACTACTGGTTATGTATTATATTTTGGAACGACTGCTTTCACATGGAATTCGAATAAGCAGAGTGTGGTCACCCTGTCCACATGTGAAGCAGAGTACGTGACAACATCGTCCACCGTCTGTGAGGGAATTTAGTTGAGAAACCTGTTAAAGGAGCTGAAGCATCCGTAGGAAGAATCCACAGTCATATTTGTGGATAACAAGTAGGCAATCGAGCTAGTCAAAAATTCGGTGCAGCATGGAAGAAGCAAACACATTGATACCCAATACCATTTTCTGAGAGATCATGTGAAGCAGAAAACGATGAAATTGGAGTATTGTCATACTACGGAACAAGTGACAGATATTTTCACAAAGGCATTGTCGACAGATGCATTCAAACGACTAAGAACGATGCTCAGAATGAAGCCGGTTTTGGTTTGAAGGGGAGTGTTGGACATGGTGGTGGATTGTGCAAATCCAAAATTGTGTGAATGACGTGTAAGCTAGCTATGTCAAAATCGTGTGAATGCCGTGTGAGCTAGCTGTGGGATATTTTTCTGGATTTTTTCTATGCTTAGCTGCCCCTATGATGTATCTAGACAGGGATAAATTAGTCATTTCACATAATAAGAAAAGCCTATAAAAGGCACCTTGAATTTGTTCCTATTTATTCAATAAAAATACAGCAGTTCTCTCTTCCTCTTTAAAAGTTTCAGTTTGTATTTATTTATTTATTTATTTATTATTATTATTTTTAATGGTGGCTGCAACCACACGTCAGCCAGCTAGCTGTGTCAAAACCGTGTGAATGTCGTGTGAGCTAGTTGTGGGATATTTTTCTGGATTTTTTCTATGCTTAGCTGCCCCTATGATGTATCTAGACAGGGATAAATTAGTCATTTCACATAATAAGAAAAGCTTATAAAAGGCACATTGTATTCGTTCCTATTCATTCAATAAAAATACAGCAGTTCAGCAGTTCTCTCTTCCTCTTTAAAAGTTTCAGTTTTTTTTTTTTTTTTTTTTTTTTTTTTTTTTAATGGTGGCTGTAGCCACACGTTAGCAAGAAGCTGGGTTTTAGACCCAACATTCTCTGCTCGCCGCACACCCGCCTGGCGCCTGACCAACAAAAATCCACCGGACCACCACCAGCGGCGCGTGACAAGCCCGTTGCCTACCCGCTCAATCTTGCCGAGGTAAGAAGACCGCACGGCCGCGCGCCCAATCCCGACTCAGTTAGCACTTTTACCTGTCTCCTGGCACATCCATGCCTTTATTTTAAGAAATTACTCTTTGCTTCTATATATATATATATATTTTGTGTTTGTTTGTTTTTTGTTTTGTTTGGTTTTCCCATCTCATAGTTTTCAAATCATCCTTTTTTCCTCCCTTTTTTCCAAATCATCTAATGCAACCATGATTCGGATTTGGACACGGCTGAGCAATTAGAGATGGATTAAGAGGATGAACGACTGCTCTTGTTACAACACCAGGTCCCTGTAACAAGGAGATGGAAATGCAATAGGGATTTTGAGAAAAAAATAAAATTGGGTTTTCATTGAAAGTTAGACTTGAGGAATTATATGGTTGGATAGTTGGTTTTTAAAAGTGGGGCCCATGGTTTGACGGTCCAGATTATTTTTATTTGGTCTGGTGGTGGATGGGCCACAATATAAGAATCTCCTTGGGAGAATCCTACCATTACTGGCTGCAGATAGTTTAGAAAGGGTGAAAAGATCACATGCATGCGATTGAGCTGTGGACCCCATTCATGATGTGTATGTAGAATCCGAACCGTTCAACAGGTGAGATTCTTCATGGGACACCATACATGCTAAGAATCATCTCCATCAAAATCTTGGGTGGGCCACACCAAAGGAAGCAGTGTAGAATCAAAACTACATCCTGCATGTTCACTTGTTGTGGCCGAGTTCCAGTGGGTCCCTTGATCCTCGTGGGGCATACTTGATGACTGAATTGGATGACATATACACAACAGGTGGACCCCACATTCCACCTGGAAGTTGCTATGGTGGGTGTCTTCTCCCCAACATTCCCTTTGGTGTGGCCCACTTAAGTTATGAATCAGGTTGGATTGATCTAGGCCTAATGTTGGGGCACATTAATAGACATGTCAGATTGCAATCACACATCATGATGGCCCCACACAGCTCAAACATATGATAATTAACATGTTTCAAATGCATGTGTGATGTGACTGAAGCTATACAAAATTGTTTTGAATTGTTTGTACCTCTCTAGCCTTTTGTTTGTTTGCCTTGCTTGTTGATGGGCTGCCAAGCGCCTGGCCACTTAGACTATAGTGGTAGTCAGATTATGGGCCACAATCCGACTGTTGTGACTCTATATCAATCTCTCTAACCTACATAGACTATAGTGGCAGTCGATCTACATAGACTACAGTGGCAGTCGATACTCACTGTGATTGCTTCGAGAAACTCATGTAGAACATCTGATGTCAATCCAAAATATAGAGTCAAAACAGTCAGATTGTGGCCCATAAGTTAACATATGAAAAAACTCGAGCTTGACTTGACTCGAACCACTAGCTCGACTCGAACTCGACTCAATAGCTTTGACAAACAAGCCAGGCTTCAATGTTGAGCTCGAGGCTGAGCTCGAGCTCGAGCTCAAACTCGAGTACAGCATGGACAAGTCGAGCCGAGCTTGGCCCACCTTAACTCGACTCGGCTCGATGCCCACCCCTATATATACGGCCATCCTAAATGAGAAGAGGTAAGAGAAAAACCTCGCCTGCCCCATTAATCAGAATTTGTTAGCCTAACTTAGGCATGAGGTTCACATCCGGCCACTAGCACCCCTCACTGTCCACTTCCCCCTATCCTTTGCAGGTCCAATATTGGATGACACACTCCTGCATTGATCATTTGTTGGCCAAAATTCGGCAATAACAATCTATATTCAACCTCCATGTGCGGCCCACTTAATGAGCGTACTACCGTGATTTTTCGTGCACGACATGTTTACATGTTCACTGTTAACGTTGCCTAATCAGTGGCTCAGATTGATCACATAAGTGCCATCTGAAGAGCGAAGCAGTCCCTGCAGGGAGCTTAGTTGCCAAGATCAACATTCAGTCAAAACCTTTATACGTGTGGTACTTGTGCTCGGTGACACCACCGTTAATTTTCTAGGGCATGACCCAAAATTCAAGATGATTAGACAGCGATATCAAATATCCATCCGATTGGTGGGTGCAAACTAGGGGTGTACACGAGTCGATCCGAGTCGAATTGGGCTTAACCCGGCCCGGCCTG